>CAOLHI010001532.1:0-470903 GCA_948474755.1 Ctenosaura bakeri
AATGATGTTCAGCTGTTGTATTGTTCCGCTCATTTATCGATATATAAAATTCTACATGGAGCATCCAGACAGAATACACATGAGTGACCCAAACTGATAACAATCTAGTAGAGGAAGAACATGATTAAAAACAACTTATATCACATCCTGGAATGCCAGGGTCAATTTAGGAAAATGAAAGAGAAAGAAAAAATCTGCAGGTGAAATGATGTTGAAATTAACCCATACAAGTTTTCCAGGGAAGGGCTTTCCGTGCAGCATGGGTAGAATGGTCATGTCCCCTGTCATCACTTGCCTATCCTTAGATGGTCAAGGAGTGAGGAGAGGACATCTCACAAAGAACATAAGATTTGTGCAGTTTCAGAAGACAGCCTTTCAGGTACACAGGGCCCAATCTGTTTAGAGTTTTGATATATCTGAGAATACAGTCAGCCCTCCACATTTGCAGGTTTCACTTTTGCAGACTTGATTATTCACGGATTATTTGCTGTCACTTCTGCTGCCTCCCTGTGCCATTTTTCATAGGGACTGCAAGCCTTGTGAGACTGCGAAACATCTGAATGAGCCTTGTAAGTCCCTATGGGGCAGCAGTGGAGGTGGCAGTGAGCCCACTAGCCACCCACTTCTGCCTTGTAAAGGAACCCTGATGTCTCAAAGGAATCCATGGTGGGTTGAATATGGTGATCATACTGTGTGTGTATGTGTGTGTGTTAAATATGGTTTGGGAGGGCCTGGAGTTGTTCATGGTTTTTCCACTTTCACGGGGGTCCTGTGCCCCTAACCCTAGCAGATGTGGAGGGATGACTGTACTTGCATTTCATCCTAGAAATAGCTCAACTGTTGATGAAATGGTTATAAGCTTTTGCTACATCAGTTCTCACTACCAAAGAGACAAGCCATTTTCTAAATTGAAGAGAGGTCTATAACACATTGGCAGTGAGAGCAGCAACTGCCAGCAAAGCAAGATAATGCCAGCTGCCCGTGAGCTCCTGTGTCTTCTTTGATCGCTGTTATTTGATATTAATAACTATGTTCTTATTCTTCAGAAATGAATTCTAAGACAATTCTTCAGTTAATACAGGCAACCTTCTTATCCACAATTCCCAGTTGGGTAGTTTAGCCTCTGACAAATAATGTGTTCTTAAAGATTCCAGGACATGTACCATGGTGAATTGCCAATATGGCTGTGAAGAAGTGAAAGATGATGTGCGATGCTTGTGTCCGTCAAGTGGACTTCAGTTAGCCCCAAATGGAAAAACATGCATAGGTACATCTGTCTGTCTGTCATCTGTCTGTCTGTCTGTCTGTCTATCTATCTATCTATCTGTCGATCCATCCATCCATCCATCCATCCATCCATCCATCCATCCATCCATCTACTTATGTACCATCTGTTTATCTATAGGAAAGTACCTACAGTATCTTTGCTCTTGAAGTCATTAAATCAAGCAATTCTGATGTTCTGATCCATAGAATTAAATAATTGTAATTTTAAAATAAAGAATATTTACTAACTTAAGTTTGTTCTGTACATTGTTTGTATCATTTGTGGCGTGGTTTTTATATTGTTCTTGTTCCCAGACAGCAAAACTGGTATTTCTGTTTTCTTCCTTCACAGAAGATGAACTTCAAATGTTCTCATAGCTCTTTCCCCCAAGGCAACTGAAAGACTCATAAACATTTACCGTGACTAGCAGAATACAAGATACATTGACAGAACCTTGGAAAGTTATTTTTTGGATAGCAGCTCCCAAAATTTCCTGGTTTGTAGAGGAGTACCCCAAAAGTAACTTTCCCAAGTTATTTTTCATGGAAGTTATAAATATTGCAGATGTGGGACTTTGCCTGAGAGACAGTGACTTCCCATAGACCACTTGTATTTGTTTGCTGATATATGTCTAGCTTCCACATCCTTTCTCTAGCTCGCCATCATTTTGTTATTATTTTTCATTGTGGTGCAGGATCATTAGTTTGGCTGAAAAAACTATGTTGTGTTTTCTTTCTTTTTGCTCCTTTGAGTGCATACCCCGCAGCATTTCGCAGCTGAAAACTGGGACATATATGGCCAAGAGACAAAAGAGTGTGGTCACAATGGCAAAAGCTATTAATGAGGAAAAACAGAGAAGCTAGGAGAGGCTGCAGCAATTTGCTTCTGCCTGAACCTACTGAGAAGGACAAGATTCTGCCTCTCGTTCCTCTCTCTGCTGCTGAGTTAATTGAATGTAAACTACTTTTACACTTTGAGCTCAGTCTGCAGCAGCTGAAGTAAGTCAAGGACAAAAGAGGGAAGTGTCAGGAGGAGAGAGAAACTGGGACATTGAAAAGCAGCTGAAAAAGTGGGATAACAGAGGATTAATCAGGACTGTATCTGCCAAATTGGAACAGTTGGGGGTACATTAGCATGCAATGATGAAGCATGAAATTGCAAGGGCTGATCCTATCGTACCTTAGCTCCAGTTTTACATAGAACAGATACACTAGTGTCCTGTGGGACAATCTGAGTTAGCAGAACAGAGGAAAATCAAGAGAAAAAGAAACAAGGTTCATATATCCAATATTTTGAAGGTTGTGTTTGTGTTTCCCTGACTGACCTTACTATTAGGCAGAATGAGATAATCACTTCAGTCACTGGATTCTAAGCACACTAGCATTAGTATCAAGGTGTTGGAGGGTAGAATCAGGTGTCCCTTTAGGTTGCCCCTGTGCTGTCTAAGCTAGTGTGCTGCTTGCCAATCTAGTGGAAGATATTTTTCCATACTGGTGCTTATGTAAGTATCAGTCCAGTTGGTTCTTGCACATAGAATTGGGGAGCAGGGTGTTGCCACTCTGTCCTTTTCCACAAGCAGTGAAATGTTTTCATCCAGTCCTGTTCCTCTCAATGGTTGGACTGGACTTCTTCTTCAACTGTGTTTTTGAAAAGCAATGTTGATGCATTGCTCCAAGATTATTCCCAATCCTTTATAGTAAGATCAAGATACTGGAGGTTCAGTCATTACCAGTGCAAACGTAAGTGTAGAAAGCTCAAAAGGAAAAGTGCAGCATTTCTGAAAGACCCTTAAAAAACAGCTTTGCTATGGTTCTTCCTGATGTGGGAAATGTATTGGGAGGTTGCTGTATATTTTGCTGTAGCTCTAGTGGGATTTTAAATATCCAAATTATGTTTATGTTGTCCTGAATTATTTTTTGGCAATTCCTAGCAGCTGCAATATCTTATTCCCACTCTCAAGTAGGATTCTTTTTAATTCCAAGACATATCAAGACAATATGTTTCTTTTTCTAGTTCTTTCTTTTTTAAAATAATTTTTAGAGATATAGGGCTTTTTCGCACTTTGGGGGAAAACGGGGCGTTCTGATACTTACCAGGCTGGCACACTCCCTCCGCTGATCAAGGCTGCTCCGGGGACAAAAATGGCGCTTTCCTGTTGATGGAGGCTCTCCACCAACCGGAGAAGCTCGCCAGCCAGAAGTCCGCCCCCGGAAGATTTGCAGCCTCGCGCTGGTGCGAGCCTGCAAATCTATACATTAGCGCAGCGACAGAGTGGGGCGCACTGTGCTATTGAAAGACCTCTTTTAAGCAGTCTTTCAATAGCACGGCGAACCACCAGTTCTGGTTGTTCTGGAGCAGGCTGAAGTCCGGACATACATAAAGTAGTCCGGACCCAGTCCGGCCCAAATGCAAATGTCCTCGCCGGAGGACGCTCCGCACCGTCACTAAATCAAAGTGCAGAAAAGGCCATTGTATAGCAGTGAAATAGCACTTTTGTACTATGACTTCAGGATTCTTTAAAAAAAAATCAGAGAGGAAGAAATTTGCCCTTTAGACCATTGGACCAGCTAAGCAAATAATATTCTGGTTCAAAAATATTTGAAAGATCCCAAGTGAAAATCCAAGAAACTTCTACAAAAAGCCCCCCAAAAGAATGGAATGAGAGAATGCAGAGACAGCAACAACTGGAAAAACCTAAGGAGCTGTATCAGGAGAACTCATGCATCTTTACACCCATCTGGAAGATGCCTTATTGTTTTTTTGTATATTTGATACTTGTTTCACAACTGTGGTTATATCTGATGCTTAGAAGAAATGGAGGAGGTATACATCATCTTGCTGGCTCTGGGGACTTGTTAGAGTCTAGGAAAAGGTTGACAAGCACAGGAAATGAACTCTAACTGTAATTTCAGGCATTCAGAACTTCTCAACTAGCATATTCATTGAACATATCAAGCTGGAAGCATAGTTCCATGGAGAGAGCCTGCTGCTTTTGACATACAGCTGCAACAGCAAGCTGTAAATGGATTTCATGACCTGAGAATATTTTTGGGAATCACACAATGGGCTTATATGAATTATTGGCTTAACTGTGGAACAAAAAAGTTGCCGGAAAAAGAAATTTTACTCCTCCCCTGTCCCAAATCTGTTGGAATTCCAATTGAAACTTCTCTTTTGGCTTGTCTCACAAGATCTAGAACTTGGAAACTTTTTTTTTTTTTTTCTACAGCTCCTAGAATCCTGAAGTCTATGGTGTTAATCTTGTGATGCTTTTGCCATAATATGAAAACAGGAAGCACAATTGAATGGAGAAAACAGTTTCCTCACACACACGGTTATATTTGAATTAGCTTCATTTGTAAAATGCTTCACTGTAATTGGATCAATGAGAACTATCTGTGTGGTTAGGAAATAAGGATTCTGAAGCCCTTTCACATTACAGAGGCCATTTCCGCACTACACTGTTATAGCGCGATTATTCCACTTTCAACATCCTATGGAATCCTGGGGTTTGCAGTTTCGAGAGGGGCTGGCCGGCCCCTCCTGAAATTGCAAACCCCAGGATTCCATAGGATGTTGAAAGTGGAATAATCATGCTATAACAGTGTAGTACGGAAAGTCTAAAAGTTATGGCACTATAATTCCACTTTAACTGCCATGGCTGCATCCTATGGAATCCTGGGATCTGTAATTTGGTGAGGCAGTGATAACCATTCAGGTTTTGTGGCATCAATTTGCTCCTGATGCCCCACCTCCCCAAGTGATTTATGGAACAAGTAGAGGACAACCTTATCCACCAATTCAGGGTCGTGGCCCCACCATTGGTCAATGAGCTACCTCTACTATATGTTTATTTGCCTTACCAGATTTCATTTTCATGCCATAGATATTGATGAGTGCTCCACTGGCAGAGCTGTTTGCTCTTTCAACCGCAGATGCGTCAACACATTTGGAAGTTATTACTGCAGGTGTCAGGTTGGATATGAACTGAAATATGTGAATGGTCGCTACGACTGTGTAGGTAGGAACTGGATCCTGGTTTTTCTTACCTGTGTACATGTGTCTGTATTTCTTTTTCATAACCTCAAATGCAACTTCATTTGTGATACATTTATTAGATCTTGCTAATATTTTTGGGTCTTTGCTACAATATACAGTCTGATGATAAATGAATGATAATGAAAAATCTCGATGCTGTAAAGGCAAATATTATCTATGCATTAAATTTCCTTCTACATCTATATCTATATCAGGGCAGTTGCATATGTCCCTTGGGATGTCCTGTGTTATTCCCAAGGGGTCTCTGTGTTTGTGTGTGTGCAACAAGTGGGGAAACACAGATTACTTTGCTATAAAGGTAGGTGGGACTGAGATAGGCCAAAGTGATAACTGGCCATTTGGCTGTCCTGCAGTTTGGTGAGAAGAGGTTGTCTATTTCTGCAATGAGCCGTTCACTTAAGGATGATGTTGCTTTTGACCAGGGGTGGGCTATTTTGGGGGCTTAGGATGCTACACTGGCCCCCATAGCAGATCTAGAAAAGTCACACTTCCCAGCCACACCCTTCACAAAAATGTAACCCTTGTCCCAGATGCCCTCTAGGGCAATGGGTCTTAATCTTTTCTTTACCATGGACCCCCATTAAATATCTTTTGTTGCTGTGGGTCAAGACTTAACATTTAAAACTTTAAAGTGCATCAAATATTTATTTAAAGTTGCTCACCAAGGATCTTCACATTTGGAGAGAAGGGGAAAATAAATAAATGCACACACTCCTATTTTAAAAATTTTATTGGAATGATTCTGTACAATGCAAATTTGTCTTTCTTCCTTCCTTTCTCTCTTTCTATTTTAACTGTAAAAGCTCATATGTTTCTTCAAGCATTTACAGACCTCCCCCCCGTCATTGCCCCTGGGGGTCCATGGACACCAGGTTAAGAATTGCTGCTCTGTGGGCTGTAGGAGAAGCAATTTGGCCATGCTTTAGAAGAAAGGTGATTGGGTCATCTCTTCAAAGCCCAGGAGAGGCCTTTTTTTCTCAGAGGTTATCATCTGGTCCACTTCTTAGAAAAAAAAATACCTCCTCTGGGCTTAAAATAGACTCCTTTCTCCAACAATGGTAAAAACTGCCTTCACACTACCAAAGGGTATTGGGGACAACATTTTTTTTAAAAAAAATTTACAGATTTCGATTCTGACAGAGTCATAAAAATGGCACAGGGAGCCATGTTTAGCCTATCGATTGTACTTTTCCCACTAAGGTTTCCAGAGTAAAAACTGGAGAGGGCTGCTATACCTTTAATGGTTGTACAGAAAAGGGAATTTCAGCAGGTGTTGTGTAATTTTTTTACAGTTTTACAACTTTTTACAGTTGATTGTGTAAAATGCAACACCTGCTGAAATTCTCTCTTCTATATAGCAGCCCTCTCCAGTTTTCACTCTGGCAACCCTATTGCCTGCTTCTACTTTTGAGGAACCTTTTAAAAAAATGTTTGCTTCTTTTCCCCAGTATTTGTTAGAAGAGCCTCTGGTATCTGCTACCAGTTTCTGGTAGATGCTAATTTGAATGTCTTTGGCCACTTTCCACTTTCCAACTTAACTCTGTAACTTAATGCAGACTTCAAAATTAGCCCCTTTACCCTTCCTTTCTCCACCCATGAAGATGCACCTTGCCTTCCCCCTTTTCACAGCATTCACTCTACATTTTGTGGATACTGACCTTGTCAGTATTCACTGCACTGTTGGAAGGAGGTCCTCAAAGATTTAAATGACACTGAAAACCTGTGTTTGTAACTTAGGATTGGTTCATGTTTCATATCCCTCAACAAATGCAATCTTGACCCATAAACTTTACCATTTCGACTTGTGCCTGCATGACAGGCAAGAATTAAATATGTACAGATTTTTGCAGCGTAAAGACAGTGTGGTATATTTTGTTTGTTTTTTGTTTTTGATTTCTTTTAAAATTCTTGTTTCCTTTGCTGTCTCTCTCCCCCCATAAAAATTCCTTCTCTCTGTAGATATAAATGAATGTACAGCAAACATATCCATGTGTGACTTCCATGCAGAATGCCTCAATACACAAGGATCTTTCAAGTGCAAATGCAAAGCAGGCTACAGAGGGAATGGATTTGAATGCTCTGGTAAGTAAACATCATTAGCTCCTGGCTAGCAAAGTTAAGAAACTCATGTGGATACTTCCTCATGTATATAACTCCACATGATTCTGCTGCATGGTTAACAGATTTCAGGCTTGATGAGAAAGGGATTACTTTTCTGTGCTAGTCAACCTTAGAGCATAATTTTCTATCTGTATGATCTTTCTTTACAGTCATCATGTAGGGCAGTGCTACTCAGTGGTGTTTGTCCACCATTCCACTGAGAATATCCTGTGGAATTCTAGGATTTACAGTTTAGGGAGTGGGTTTCAGAGTACCTCACAGATTAATAGTCTCATTATTCCATGGGATGTTGCTATGGCAATTACAGCAGAATCATAGTGCTATAATTGCACAAACTACCAATCCCAAACTGCAAAACTTCTTGTCAGTGGAGGATTCTCAACCAGCAAAAAACATGCTTATTAATCATTTTTTTCATCTCTTCAAATATTCTTCTCTGGGGAAGCTCTGAAGGTTTTTTTTGATTCCTCTAGACTCCTTGGGCCAACTTTTCAGTCCAAAATAAAAGGGGTGCATTGCTTTTCCTATATGGTTGCCTGACAATGAAACATACTCATTTTTTTTAAAAAAAACACAGAAGTATACTTTAGGAGTGGGTTTTTGCATTTTTGCACAAGGGCCCCAGGAGTGGAAAACTGGCCCCCAGATCCAGTGCAGTTGTCCGCCTCGTATTAATCTATTTGCCTCTTGTTAATCATGGAACAGCTGCCTGACGCTTCCCAAACATCTTTAGCAACTACCATGAATCACTAGCCTTCTGTCGTGAGACAGGTACTTTCAGAGAATAATTTCAAAGTTGTAGACATTCCTTTCAATTGAACTGAAAACTATGCACTAAGCACTTTAACAAAACATGCTATGGGTACATATTCAACACCTAAAGGGAGATTAAAATTACACATGTGAATGCTTGCTCTGTCCTACTAACTGTCACATATCTTTCTATCATTTTAAGTCTAGACATGGTTTGCTCATTAGCCTGAGGAACAAGTTATTTTCACTATGTCAAACTGATTTACCTTGCTAAATCCCAAGATGAAAATAATTGATACTAGTGAGATGAACAGGGAATAGTTTTTGGACTAAATCTCTGTGAGATTGTATGACTAGTAACCTAAAAGTTAACATCTCCAGGCGCTGGCAGGGATGGACGTTGAACAAGTAGAATGTTGGTTTCATTGTTCTGAACTGGAATATCCTCAGGGTTGTCTGAATCTGACATGTGTTGACTTGCAAGTGTTGGAGGTACTGGATGAGTACCCCAAGCTAAGCACCATGTAAATGCCCCTTTGGTTTTTCCAAAGCCACAATGTCTATGCTATGCAGTAAGAATATTTCATTCTTACAGGCAGACTGCTTGCAGGAACTGCAAGCAGATGTTCTGGTTTGCTGGGCAGTCATCCTTGGCTTGGAAAACTTTTACAGACTTTACTGAACACTGGAAGATTTGTTTCCCTGATTGTTGAGAGGAAATCTGGTGGGAATTAGGAGCTTCCTGTTCATTCCTCACTGTGCCTTGAATAAAAGATTCAGTGAACCACTTCAGCTAAGTTACAGTGCATCCTTTATAACACTAGCCTCCAGGGAACAGCAAGTGGCCAATTAATAACAACTTGACATGTTGCTATCTCTGGCCAAAACCAACCTTAAAAAGTTGTCCATAGCAAAGAAGCCACAATTCTCCTTTGCATATGTGGCTTCAGGCTTGCTAAAAATCTACTGCCAAAACTTCATAAAACTGAACACACAATGTGGATTTCCCATTCATCCAACAGCACCTGAGACCACACGATTGCAGCCTTAACCTGTTAAGGAGGGGCTGTGTAAAATCAGAATAGTGTTGTTTCATTGTCTTTTCTGGAAATATGGGTGATGATAGATAATAAGAAAGCTTGGGGAGTATAATCTTTGTGAATTCCAGAATAATCTGACTTGAAGATAAGTTCAATGTTAGTCCACAAAAATGTATACTCACTGAAAAGAATGTAAGTCCCATTCATTTCAGTGGGCCTGCAACTCTAGTTAGGGCTAAGAGTAGATTTATCTTCTGGATCGCTTAAACTATATATAAAGCTATCCAATGCATTTCACCCTTTTCTTACTTTCATGACAGCTCAAAATGTATATTTTATATCTTTAGAAATATGTATTTTGAGAGGAAAATAGGCTAAAATACATTTTGAAATGCAATTTCTCATACAGATTTTTTTTTTTTAAAAAAAGAAAATCTCTGATTTTTTGTGTGTTCATTTATGAGTGAGCATGTGCAAAGGTGATACAGACAGAAAGTGACTGAAAGTTTCTCCATCCCTGGTAGCCAACAATTTATATTTTTTTATTTAATTATTTGATTTCTAACCCACGATTCCTCCAAATGGGACTCAAAGAGGCTTTTACCCTCCATGGCACACAAATGGAATCTCTCTACAGCCATGCCTGTATATCCACTCTGATAGTGGCTGCCACTTCACCTTGAAACTGGATAACAATCAGTAACTTCTAATGGGGGAAGATAACTGCTGGGAAAGATCTTTTGTGTCAGGTTCAACCCCCTGCTGCCTAATCATAGAATCATAGAGTTGGAAGAGACCACAGGGGCCATCCAGTCCAACCCCCTGCCATGCAGGAACCCACATCAAAGCATACCCAACAGATAGCCATCCAGTCTCTGCTTAAAAACTTCCAAAGAAGGAGACTCCACCACACTCCAAGGCAGCATATTCTGCTGCTGGACAGCTCTGATCATCAGGAAGTTCTTCCTGAGGTTTAGGTAGAATCTCTTTTCCCATAGTTTGAATTTATTGCTGTTTGTCCTAGTCTCTGAAGCAGCGGAAAAACAAGCCCGCTCCCTTCTCAACAGGACAGACCTTCAAATATTTAAACATGGCTATCATGTCCCCTCTTAACCTTCTCTTCAGCAGATTAAACATTACCCAGCTCCCTAAGCTGCTCCTCATAGGGCATGGCTTCCAGACCCTTCACCATTTTGGTCGCCCTCCTCTGGACACGCTCCAGTTTGTTAATATCCTTTTTGAATTGAGGTGCCCAGAACTGGACACAGTATTCCAAATGAGGCCTAACCAAAGCAGAATACAGTGGTACCATTACCTCCCTCGATCTAGACACCATACTCCTATTGATGCAACCAAGAATCACGTTGGCTTTCTTGGCTGCCTCATCACACTGTTAATTCATGTTCAGCTTGTGGTCCACCAAGACTCCTCCCTTTCACATGTACTGTTATCCACCCATATGATATGGTGACAGATTATGTTCAGCCTGAGCCTGACAAGTTTTGCCAGCCCCAGACCAAGCAAGAATTAGCTGTATTAGTGAAGGAAATATTCACTATGGTCTGTGCCTTATAGTCTGTATAAAGCTTGACTTTGCACCAAGGGAGGGGAACCTCTTTCAGCCCAGGGGTCAAATTCAGTTTCAGAGTTCTTGGCAAACATATTCCGGTGATGGATGGAGCCAAAAGCAAGAAAGGTAGAACAAGCCTCCCAGTATGTTTTAGCCTAATATTCTTACTGACCATAATTAAACAATAGGAGAGGCATTTCACCCTTTTAAAAGGAGAGAGTAAAATTTGGGAAACCACCTAACAAAAGTATTATTTTGAAGGGAGATTGACACTCAAATTCTAAGCGGGCTGGATTTTGCCCCAAGAGCTGAAGTTCCCTACATCTGCTCTACACAGAGATACCTTTATGTAGAATATAAATCACTGTGAATCTCTTATATCTTCCAACATATTACAAATGTAATGTTCATTATATGGAAAATACTGAGACTTTTAAGCTGTAAGCTAAATTGGACATATTGCATGCTTCATTGTCTTCCCACATCACTTCTCCAGTTATTCACGAAAATTTTGTGAAAGAAGTTCCTAGAATCTCTGGAGTTGCTAAAGAGAAACTCAAGAAGCTGCTTATGCACAAGAACAATGTGAAAAAACATGAAGACATAAAAAATACCATCTCAGAATCTCTTGTGACTCCACCTTCTAAAATACATGTAAGACCACTTGACTATGAAGAGGGTGTATACACAGAGGATGATTTCACTGAACAGGAGGAAAGCAGTGAAGATGTTGAAAGAGATGGAAAAATAGACAAGAAAGGATCTGGGGAAGAAAGAGAAAGTGACCAGCATGAAAATCAGATTGGCCATGAGAAGAAACTCCGAGGAGATGTATTTTGTAAGTCTGAGCTTTTTGTTTTATTTATAAGTGCCTAAGAGTTTTGAAAAGTGGTGTGTGTGTGTGTGTATTAATGGCAAAGAATTTTGAGGGATGTTATGTGAGCGTACCTCTATTTATTAAAAGATGAAATAATAATAATAAATAACAACAACAATGGCACTACCTGTTATCATGTGAAAATTGAGTAGTCTCGTGATGCAAAAGGTTATGCCGGTGGTGGCATTGCTATGTTTGGGTCTGAAAAGCCAAGCCATAAAGCCATAACAGTCCTAATTTATTATACAATGCAGGGGAAAACATCCCATGCAAAAATAGGTCATTGCCTAGTTCAAACCTGGGGTACATGTATCTCCAGGGGTATGAACAAGGACATTTAGGGGTATGGAAAAAAAAAATAATGGCAGAAAAATATAAAGTATAAATCATTGTCAGAGGACATCACAATTCAATGTAGTTCTTGAGAACAGAATTGATTAATAAGAATGTGAAAAAAGAACTACTCGACCAAATTGCCACCCATCTCCTTGTTTGCCAACAAACTTTACATTATTAATGGGAATAACAGCTAGCTTAGCCTAGCCCCACTTAAATCATGGTTCACAAGAATGGAAGGTAATTGTTAGAGCTCTTAAAGAATAACAGATCAAATACCAACTGACAAAATTGATATTGAAAAAATTTAAAGAATGAAAAACAAAGTTGTGCACAGCATGGATTGACTGTAAAAAGCATTTCATTTTTTTTGCACACATGGATCAAAACAAATTTTTTTAGCAACCAGTAAAAATATTAGAAAATTCCTTTCAACTGTAATGAAATTGTAGAATAATTGTGCTAAGAATAAATGGACAAGAACATGGAAGTTAATAAGATACATGACATTTTTGAGGTTAATTCCTTATATTCCTTGTTATCTGGTTTTGCAATGATATAACTTTCAGTAATAAAGGGAAAAAATCATGGCCATGAAATAATAATATAGTAGTAGTAATAGTTATTGTTGTTTGTCTGTAAGTCATTTTTGGCTTATTGTGACCCTAAAGTGAACCTTTCACAGGGTTTTCTTGGCAAGATTTGTTCAGACAGGGCTTGCCTTTTGAATCCTGTTCTCCAGAATTGTAGTCCAATGCTCAAACCACTACATACATCATGATGGCTACACAGATTATTTAAATTTACCTGGGAAATCATTAGCAGAAATGGAATCCTTATTGAATGCTGTGAGAAAACTTTTTTTAAAAAAATATTTTATTTTATTTTACAAGAAAGGAAAAAGGAACAAAGAAGCAACAAAACCGTAAAATAATACATAAAACGACAAACATATAATGATAATACAATGTGAATGAAAACCAAAAAATACCTTAAAAGGCTACAAACATCTATCAAAATTATCAAGAAAAAAACTCTACAAATAGCTAAACATTAGTTTCCACCCTTGTTGCGTATAACTCTGGGTAAATACTTGAATTTAACTATTGCAAAATCATTCAAAATCTAGTTTAATTTTATTGCTAATAATCCTTGTTATTTTATCCTTGAACTCAGAAACTAAATTTATCTTATTAGTAAAACAAATTAATAAGATAAAAATATTTCAGTCATACACAAATACTATCATGAATCTATTATTTTAAGTTAACTTGATCCCAAATATTGGTGTTATACCATGACTTAAGTATTAACACCATCGTATTTAAACCATAAGTATCAGTGGAAAACAATAATAATCATATTGGAGTAATGATTCATTTATATAAATCAATGATAAAACTTAAACATTATTACTAGGACCTATATTATAGATATTGAAATTCTAAAATAGCAAAAAACTAAAACAAAACATCACCACCTTCTATTTTCATAGAATACTTCTCATGCAGTAATAAAAGCAAGAGTCAGTGCTTAAGAATACATGCAAGTTCAAAAGCCTATTGACCTCAGTTCACCCTCATTTTCCTTTAAGTGCTCAACCAAACATTAAGAAGAGAATTCATCTTCTATTCAGCCCTTTAACCTATATATAAAATTTTCCCATTAATCTATCAAACCGTTCTTCTATTGATGGGATTTCCGTTTTCCCCCAGTACTTTGTATGTACTAATCTCACTGTGAATAGCATGTGTTGCATCAATTTATGTTGTTTCTTGTCAATAATTACATCATCTGACCAGATTCCTAGTGAATATAACTCAGGAATCTTTTGTATCTGGGCCTTCAAGATCTTTTGCATCACATTCTGTATCTTAAGCCAAAATTCTTTAGCTTTTCACAAGTCCACCACATATGGCACAAAGATCCAGTCTGGTCTTGGCATTTCCAACGTTTATGCTTTGTATCTTTATATATCTTTGCAAGTCTCTCTGGGGTTAAATACCAGCAATACATCATTTTATAATAATTTTCTTGAAGGTCATAGCAAAGGACGTTTTTAATATCCTTCGTCCACTGTTTTTCCTACTGTGAGAATACTTAAAGGATATTTCACTGGAATTTGGAATTGACAGATGTACCATGCTATACACTGATAGAGCGTGCATGCAATGGTTAGACATCTAGATAAAAGCACAAAGCAAACAAAAGGCTTTAGTATCAGAATTCCATTCTAATATAAGAAAGTTACTCAGGGTCCTAATCTAATCTAGTTTTATTCTAGGGAAATGCTGACAGTGGACTGGCAGGAATAGAAGAGGTAGAAAAACTTCTCTAAATGTATCAGTTTACATCACAGAGGGGTCAGGGTAGGTAGATAAAAAGAAAAATATGAAAAAGCTTGGTTGCTAGATGTGGCAATCTATAGGAATGGCAGAATCAAAGACAAGATGATGGAACTGCTGGAAGTACTGCTCCTATCAAGCATTCTCTTCACACTCCTGCCTCTTTTTTGCTATTAGAGCAACAAGAATGCTTAGCCATAGCGGTTTCTTGCATGATACTGTTCTAGCTCAGCTTTCCCTTCCTAAGCCATTAGTGTTGCCAGTTTTCAGAATGGCAGTTCCAGTCAATAACATTCCCTGCCAATATCCCTTAGCCTGACTGCACCCTTTCATCGTAAGCTTTGTCTGACAGGGCTAAAGTCTTAAGTGCTCACGCAGAGCCAATATTTTATTTAGAGTAGCGTGTTCTTTTTATTACCAGTAACTTTAGATCACTCAGCCTGACTCAGTAGTTATAAAACAAACTAACATTTATTATAGTAACAGTGGAAATGTATCCATCTTGTTAGAGTTCAGTTATAGAACTGTGTTGATACATTATCAGTGCAAACTTCTGACAGACTTTGACAATCAATCCCTGCTTTAGACACCAGTCTTTGTGTCTTAATCTCTCTCAAGCCATTCTCTCTGGCTAATTCTCACTTAAGGCTACAAACACACACATAAGCTTTGCCTGTTGTAAAATTCCTCTAATACATAAGCCCCTCACTGTGCTGGATTTCATTCTGGAGGTGCTATTCCTGTTGCCCAGCAATTCACCATCAAGTTGCACTGGCCTTCCAAATAGCTAACCTCCAAGACAACTTAATTGCATCCCTCATAGTTAGATGTTAGATGTTATACTGAAACCTTGGTTAGCATAGAGTCAGCTGTTCAATGCTCATAATGTTCAAACCATTTCTTTGTGTTTGTGTTAACTTGTATGTGTACACACACACATGCATGTGCACATCTTCCATTATTGTGGTTTTTCCATATGTTAAATACAGCACAAACATTAATCCCACACATTATTAATGATTTGGATACAATCTTTGTTTCTGTGATAACTCGCTGATTTGGATATCATATGCTGAAATATTGATTTATCATTCCTTTATCATATTCTGTTGAAAGGTTTATATTTATTTACCTGCTCAAATGCCAGAGCATTACAAAATAATTTGACCAAAGCTCTTCCAGATGTTGCCCTGATGATTTATTCTGGGCTGTTTGTTGTCCCAGACTCATGGCCTCTCAGATGTTGCGCCAAAATGACCTCTTCTTTAGCTGATGCCAAGAACCTACAGAAATCAGGCTGAAGAAAGCACTAAAAACAGAAAACAATTTGCTACAAATGGTGATTCATGATGACTACAAGGTTCAGTGACACAATTCATCAGAACTGTACTGTTTCAGGAGAGCTCATTTCTGGCTTCCCTTTAGATGCAGCCTGCATGTGCATAATTGCACATAACAGTGCTGCTAACCCTTGAAACTTGACAGACTCCAATTTCAGAAAAACTACTTTAGTCACAACCCAAAACTTGAACACACCCAGTGCTACATTTTACTTTTCTTTGAACTCTGCACGTCCCAGATGCTATATCACAAAATGAGTTGAGAATTTCATTGTGTTTTAAAAACAGCTTGTTGTGAGACATTGCAGAGCAAAAAGGAAGAACTGTTCTCTGAGAAGAGTAAGTCCAAACTAACATTGGCATACAGCTAGTTCTGTATTCCTCCAGATTATGACCATGGTTTCTATTTAATATTTTGCTTACTATATTGCACAAAAGACTCTTTAAGTCAGGAGTAGAGACTGTATGGCTCTCCAGATGCTGTTGCGCATCAGTTTCCCACATTCCTCACCATTGACTACATGGGCTACTGCCACTGCGAGCTGCAGTCCAACAACATCTGGAGGGCATCATACTTTAAGTCTTCTCTGGGTTCAGTAGGAATCACCCAACCTAATTATGTTGTGATCGAACATAACATCAGACCATGTGTATTGCAAGCAAGCCTAAGGATCACATGTTCCTACCTTGTCCTTACTCCTCAAGTGCTGCAATTTCTTAATAAATTCCTGGGTTTTCAGCATATCTTAATCCAGCAAACAATGGTTTGCTTAAGCCGTACTTTATCTGCAAGCCAGAATCACAAACCAGGCTTGTCTTCATCTTGTAACTCTGTGTTTTCCCAGCACTTCTTCCATAGCCAGGCACTTACATCAGGTTAACTAATGGATCAGCTTCCAGTGAGCAGGGGTGGCAAAACCAGTCTGGCTTTTATCCTTACTCCTTCTGAAGTTGCTCAGTTGAACTGAAGTTGAACTCTGCCAGTGCCAAACCAGGGTCCCAGGTGACTTGGAAGAGCTGTGGGAATACTGGCAGTAAAATCCAGAATGGATTTACTGTCCCATTCATGATAGATCCACTGACCACTCATGACCTACGCAGCACATTTAGTTCAGTATAGACAACTACACTTATCCTCACTTATCTTTCTAATAGCTCCTTATTAAATGCAAACATTGGGATTTATTTTTATTATTTTATTTGCCTCTGCCCCACTAATGACAATTGTCTCAACTACATTCCTGCTTATATCATGTCTATTGATTGGTAGTGCTAGGAGCCTTCCTCTGGAAATGTCCTAGGTGTTTGTTTTGTTTTTTTTAAAACCAAGTTCATCTGTAGGTATATTTACAGTTGATCAGAACTGGGCAAATCAGTTTGATAATGAAGACAAGACCAAATTTAGATAGGAAACATTGCCAATAGATAATTTTTCCATCATATCATTCAGTAATTCAGTAAATAATTATTCCAACTACTGCGGGCTTCAGTTTTGTCCCTTTCTGTCCAATCATCCTTCCCAAAATCCTCCTCAGTATCTCATGTTAAGTGCTGTTCCATTTGTAGTCATAGTTCATTTCCTGTCAATGCATGGAGATTTATTCACTAAACACTTTTTTTTAAAGAATTTATACACATCCCCTCTGTGTAGCTGTTTTTGATTCAAGAAATAGGAATCTTAAGTGATTTAAACCACTGACCTAGTGATTTGAATCCTGCAGTGGTACTAGTGAAGACAAGCTCTTGGAAATACATTATGTATAGTATTTCCTAGATCATCTTTCCTATGTTCCATTAAACCCCCTTAACTGCCTTGAGGGTCTGGTTTTGGCTTTTTACATGTGTACATCTTTTCACTGTGGCAGGAAAGTTAAATCAGGGGGATTATGAAACTTATGATTTTTCTGAACATCTGTCAGAAGTTCCACATCTGGTTTCCAAAGAGTCCTGATTGTTACATCCTTATGTACCAGATTACATTTATGAACCATAACATGTTTTTATATGGGTATGGTTTGTTGCTGAATCACACCATAGATTAGTTTTACATACCATACCATCTGCTTGGCGCATCCATGTATAACCCAGACAGTGGTCTAAAGATATACAGTGCAGTTCAACCACTGAATATAACTAGGGTGCTGAGCATTACCTGGATGTCAGACCATCTGAGAACCACATATAAGTTACTCTGAGCAGGCTGGAGAAGTAATGAAGTAAATAATAAGGAAAAAAACATAAGCTGAACTTCCACAGTCTAATGAACAGTTTACACAGTGCACTGCATCTCCACGCATATCCACCTGTCTTCCATGTTGAAGTTGGACATATTCATAAGGGATCACACAGAAGACTCTTTTGTGCAGTGGAATGCAATTACATATACTCAATTATATGGGTACATATCTATCCCTGGTAGATATGGTAGCAGACCATATTGACTTTTTGTAATATGTCTTTGATATAGTATAGAACACACAAGCAAGCCTGAAGACCTCAGCCTTCTGCACAGATTGGCCCTCAGATTAAAAAAAGGTCCTAGTAATGGAATCACAATAATATTAATAGCACTGTTCTCTAGAACAAGCCACAGCAACATTACACTGATCCTTGTGCCTCAAATAATATTCAGTGAATACATCTTTTTAATTAAAAATATTATTTATTGAATTATAGACAAATGAACGAACAAACAAAAATCATCTATAACTTATACAAAACCGAATACATCATACATCTGGCACACTACACAATACATATTACAAATATTTAATTAATAATATGTCCTTATTCCTATATATACATCTATTTACACTTATATTTGTACTTATATATCCCTAAACTAAGCTAATTATTATTCAATAAAAATCCATGTATTAAACTAAATATTTTAACATATAAGCTAAAAATAGCTTATATATACCCAATAGTATTATCCTTTACTAGTACAGAAACATAAAAGTACAATATATTATATCTACAAGCATACCTACACTTATTATAATTCCTAAACAAAACAAAACAAACAAAACACAACAAAAACAAAGCAGTACAATACAATGCCATACATTAAACAATACAATCGATAATAAACAATAAGTACATTCTTTAAAACATCCACTTACATACTCCAAACATACTTATGACTTCTTTCGTTCACGCCACTGTGTAGATACTCATCTTCTCCTCTCAATCCTGCTTGAATGTCCGCAGCAAAAGGAAAAAGAAGGAGACAGTAGGGTCGCTACGCAGAGAAGATGGCGAATTACTCACAGGGGGGAGAGAAAAGGCAGAGCTACTTAACACCTTCTTTGCCTCCGTATTTTCCCAGAAGGATACAAGCACTCAACCTGGCGGTTGGGGAGCAGGGGAGGAAGCAGAGGAAATGAGGCACATAATAAGTAGAGAGGTGGTACAGGAATACCTGGCCGCATTGGATGAATTCAAGTCTCCTGGGCCAGATGAATTGCATCCTAGGATATTAAAAGAGCTGGCAGAGGTCATTTCGGAACCGCTTGCTATAATTTTTGAGAAATCTTGGAGGACAGGAGAAGTTCCAGCAGATTGGAGGAGAGCAAATGTTATCCCCATCTTCAAGAAGGGAAAAAAAGAGGACCCAAATAATTATCGCCCAGTCAGCCTGACATCAGTACCCGGAAAGATCCTGGAGCAGATCATTAAGCAGTCAGTTTCTAATCATTTAGAAAGCAACGCGGTAATCACGAGAAGTCAACATGGATTTCTCAAAAATAAGTCATGCCAGACTAATCTTATCTCTTTTTATGATAGAGTTACTAGCTTGATAGATGAAGGGAGTGCTGTGGATGCAGCATATCTCGATTTCAGTAAGGCCTTCGACAAAGTTCCCCATGACATTCTTGCAACGAAGCTAGTAAAATGCAGGCTGGACAGGGCTACTGTTAGATGGATTTGTAATTGGTTGACCGACCGAACCCAAAGGGTGATCACGAATGGCTGCTTTTCGTCCTGGAGAGAAGTGACTAGCTGGGTGCCACAGGGTTCTGTCCTAGGCCCAGTGCTGTTCAATATTTTTATCAACGACTTGGATGAAGGAATAGAGGGCATGCTGATCAAATTTGCAGATGACACCAAATTGGGAGGGATTGCTAATACGCCAGAGGACAGGATCAAAATTCAAAATGACCTGGATAGATTGGAGAGCTGGGCCAGGGCGAACAAAATGAAATTCAACAGAGAGAAATGTAAGGTCCTACACTTAGGCAGAAATAATGGAATCCACAAATATAGGATGGGGGACACGTGGCTGGATAGCAGTACGTGTGAAAGGGATCTAGGAGTCTTCATAGACCACAAGCTGAACATGAGTCAGCAGTGTGATGCGGCAGCCAAGAAAGCCAATGCAATTCTCGGCTGCATCAATAGGAGTATGGTGTCTAGATCGAGGGAGGTACTGGTACCACTCTACTCTGCTTTGGTTAGACCCCATCTTGAATACTGTGTCCAGTTCTGGGCACCCCAATTCAAGAAGGATATTGACAAGCTGGAGCAAGTCCAGAGGAGGGCGACCAAAATGGTGAGAGGCCTGGAAGCCATGCCCTATGAGGATAGACTTAGAGAGCTGGGTATGTTTAGTCTGCAGAAGAGGAGGTTAAGAGGGGACATGATAGCCATGTTTAAATATTTGAAGGGATGCCACGTAGAGGAAGGAGGGGACTTGTTTTCTGCTGCTCCAGAGACCAGGACAAGGAGCAATGGATTCAAGCTGCAGGAAAGGAGATTCCACCTGAACCTCAGGAAGAACTTCCTGACAGTCAGGGCTGTCCGGCAGTGGAATCTGCTGCCTCGGAGTGTAGTGGAGTCTCCTTCCTTGGAGGTTTTTAAGCAGAGGCTTGATGGCCATCTGTCGGGATTGATTTGAGGGTGTTCCTGCATGGCAGGGGGTTGGACTGGATGGCCTGTGTGGTCTCTTCCAACTCTGAATTTCTATGATTCTATGATTCTATGATTCTATATTCCATACTCTTAACTGCAGTTTACGCACTCTATTCTACTCAAATACCGCAATCATACTTAATTAATTATAAATCTTTCCCAAATATTTTCCACTTATATTCCACTTATATTTCCTCTTACCTCATCATATTAGTTATTCTAATAAAGTTAATATAATGCTTATGTCTTATTCTATAATATTAAATTATTTAATATTTAATATTTAATTATAATATTTAATTTATTAAATTTTAAGTAACCGTATATACCCAATGAAATTCTTATCCTATTAAAATCTTATCTTAATGAAATTAATCATACAATCCTGTCAGTGCATAATCTCCCCATTTCTTTTTCCACATAGGATTTAAAACAAATAGTAAAATATTTAAAGGTCAAGTTTCCAATGCTGCCAGAGATATATTTTCTGAACATATCTGATGGGATAGATTTGGCTGTAAGGAAAAAATATTCAAGAATATTATGTTACATGATATATGCGGCGAGAATCATTTATGCAAAAAACTGGAAGGATGCGAAGATACCATTGTTAGAAGATTGGATAGTAAAATTGTATGAATTGGCAGAAATGGATAAGCTGACATTAATGTTAGAAAATAAAAATAACTAGCCTCATGAATTCCGTCCGATCGCCGCGTTGCCTCCACCAGAAGTCAGTGAATACATCTTAAAGGCTTCCATTACCCCTTGCTGCAGGTGAGGGCCACCCTTTTGCTTCTGAGCCACATGAAGGAATGAGAGGTGGCTCAGTGCATACGCACGACAGAAGGCACATTTACCATTCCCCCTGCTCTCTCTTAAGGGAGCATTAATCCACATGCATGCACCATTCTTCCCTCCCAGAAACACCCCCCTTGCAAACTTAGCTACACTGGAATCCTGTGAGTTGAGGTTAAAGCTTCCCACCACTCCTGTGATCCTGATGAAGAACCCTGGCCTAATTCCTTTCACCTCTGCAGCTTCCTGAACATCCAGCCAACTGCTAAGGACTTGCAAACACCTTTGAGCAGGTTTTGGGGGGTGCATGGGGGTGGAGAGAGAGCCCACCACTATTTCTTTAGGTTCTGCTGATCCTCCAATGGAAGTCTGTCCCTGGATCCTGTCTATGGCCATTTCCACACTACACTGTTATAGTGCTATTATTCCACTTTCAACATCCTATGGAATCCTAGGGTTTGCAGTTGAGGGAGAGGCATTTAGAATTCTCAGTTAGAGAGCTCTTCAGCCTCAGTAAGCTACAAACCCCTGAATTCTACAGGATGTTGAAAGTGGAATAATAACACTATAACAGTATAGAGCAGAAATGGCCTATGTCTTAGTATCTATCTTTCCGTGACACAAGACTGAATAGCTGGGCAGTAGAGAATAGTGGATTTGGCTCTGTATGCCACATAGCAGGCAGCAGAAGTCTATGTGTGGTTTGCAAATTGCCTGCCTGTGCACAACTTATTAATGTATCATGTCTGTATCTTAAAAATTCTAAGACCCACTGTCAGCATTGGAAAGTAAACAGAACAATGTAAAGCCAGTATACAAATATGCACAGAAATACAGAATGTACTTTAATCATTATCTCAAATGTTACTGCAAAAACACTGATTACTGCATTAAAGGATGGATCATGTTGTAGCACTATATTTGCATACAGAGCCTCTTCAAGTTTTGCTTCATGTCCACTGGTAATGAGTGATGTACGGAGCTAACTTAGCCATGTTTTACTTTTGAGTGAGTATTTTTTTAAATTGTCATGTATATCAAAGCAGTCACTGTTCTCCCAATAAGTAAGCAGGTGTGCCATCATAATTTTTTACACTGTGAAATCTTAACAATGATATGACTTTTTCCAAAAATTTCACAAGATCATTTAACTTGATTTTTACAGCTGAGTGAACTAACATTGTATTATTATTGTTGTTATTTTATGAATTAGCTAAAGAAGCGGCTGCCTTTGGTCCTCTCCCAGCACAAAGGAAAATCCCATTTCAAAAAGCAGAGCTAGAAGGTGAGTGAATTTAAAATTATTACAGTAGCTTTTAATCTAGTTGTTGAATCTTTTCAAGGCAACCCCAATCAGCTGAATGAGAGATTGGTCAGATAGAATTTAACTAAACTAGTTGAACAGCAGCAGAGCTTGGAAGAAAACAGTTAGAAATAACTAGTTACTTGCAATTCATTCCTTTTCTTAGCTAATTTTTACTTTTGGCAATAGTGACTTAATGAAGAATAACTCCTCACCTTTGGTGATATTTTAGTAATTCTTACAGATTCAGGTTGTAGACTTACCTAAATGGTAGAGGAGAAATGTCACTTGGTATAGTGCTGGCTCATACAGTGCCCCATGTCAGTGCTTTGTATTCTGGTACAGGTGCTGAAACAAATACAAGGTAGATGAGAGTAGAGTATGTTTTGAACTGCAGGCCAGGAGCCTATAGCATACCTTTTCATTACTTTTAAGAAATGGGGAATACTTACTGTTAAAATTATTTACACTAGTAACTGCTCAAATTTGGTACCCTAGATGAAACTAATTACTTTATAAAATTAACTTTCCATGCTCTGAATTATTTCTTGTGATAACCTGTATGGTTTGGAACATCAGTTACATTTGGAGCTATTCGACAATATATAGAGTCTTCCACTAAATGGTTTTAGTTTAAAAACATGTCATTCTTTTATTTTTTTAATTATATTTATTAATTTCAGAAAACAGAAAAAGAAAACTTGTATTGACAATAAATACAGTAGACATAACCAACAGAAACACAGAGCAATAAACAAAAGACAAAAACCATAAACAAATATCCTATCTACATAAAAACACTGCAAAAACATGAATTACATAAAGACATTGCAATTGGCATAAATTACAGCAGACTTCCTCCTCTGATAGGGCTGCAGATTGGACATGTCACATCTTTAACTAATCCCCCTCTTCCATATCAATTACTAATTTTCAGTCTTTTGCCAAAATCACCCCTTATTACTAGCATATTAAATTAATCTTCTTTGCACAATGGTTACTTTACTATCTCCTTGGGTGGGAACTAACTATAAATACCTTGACCTTGGCCACACATCCAAACTATGTAAAAGTATGTCATTCTGACTTTGTATGCAACACAGCATTTTGTGTTTCCTTATTGTATGTTCCTGAACTTCATTTCAGTGGACTGCAGCTTTGGCCGAGGGTCTTGTACCTGGCAGCAAGATGCAAGTGATGACTTTGACTGGAGTCCTGTGGACCATGAGAATGGTAATGTAGTTCCAGGGACCCCTGTGCATGACAGGGAAGGGTTGGGGCAAGAGGGGAAGGACTCCTTATGCCTCCAAGGGTGAGGTTAAGTATTGGTGACTTTTCTAGGCTACTTCAGTCTCTTGCACCACACTGAATATTACTTCAAAGGGGCTCCTAACTTTCAGGAGCAGCTTTTCAGAAGACACAAAGGGCAGTGGTAAGAAGGGGAATGACTCCATTGGTCTTGTGCCAAGTTTGGAAAAATCATCCATGCTGGTTGCAGTTGTAGTACAAAACAGTGCCAGGTGTATGCATGTGCATATATCATTATCCTATGTGTTTATAAGTGTTTTGCCCACCTGTGTTTTATCTTGTGAGAGTTTATTTGTGAAATAATTGGAATTCAGCTTGGTAGCATATTTGGTATTTCAGAGTTTTGAATTGATTTTGCCTTAAAAATATGTTTCAGTGTAAATTTAAAAATTAATTAATAAAGTCTTCTCACATCTTTTCACCACAGCCCTGGATATATAATGCTTCCCTTTCACTTTGATCTGTTTGCCTCCCTCTTATCTCTTTGCTGGTTATCAAATTCATAGGCAATTTGATCAGGTGGGGACTAGGTGTGCATATAAGACAGGGGGGCAGGGAGTAGAGACACAACAGCCTCAATCTCATAAATGATAGTTTGATGGACCATGAATGAGAGCAGGTACCTTCCTTCTTTTGTGTGCCATGTAATGCAATGCTATTTAAAGTGGTGGCCTGGTGTCAGTCCCTGAGACATTGGCTGCTGGTTGCTGGCAAGTTTCCAGGAAAGAAAATAAGCAACTGTAGCAAGTGGACCCAAATATGGTGCCAGTCCTGGACACATTGTCTTCTCTCCCAAAAAGCTGGTGCTCCATAGCTTGAGAAGTGATGATGTATTGTAAAACTTCCCTTTCGTGTCTGAACAAGAAAAAAATTGGTATCATCTTAAATGATAAACCAGGACACTAAAACACAGTTTGATACTGGTCTTTAGTCAGAAATTAAATAATCATATCCCAGTTCAGATGAAAGTGTGGTTTAACAAAGTGCAGAAGATGCACATTAAGAAAGAAGAGGGAGCACAAGAGTGCAGTGTGTGTTGTCAGACCAATAATTCATGTCTTTCTAGACCATTTAGCTAGTTACCTATGAAACAAACAAATGGGAAGTAACTATCATATTCAGGACAAACAATTATTCTACTTCTTGCTTTCCAAATTCCTATGTATTTTTTCTAGGTGATGGATATTACATGGCAGTTCCAGCTTTCATAGGGCACAAGAAGAATGTTGGTCGCTTGAAACTTCTCCTCACTGATCTTGAGCCAAAGAGCATGTATTGTTTAATTTTTAGTTACCGGCTTGCAGGAGAAAGGGTGGGGAAACTACGAGTAATCCTCAATGATATCAATAATCACCCTTCCTGGGAACAGAACATGAGGAATGAGGAATGGTGGAAAACTGGTCAAATTGAATTATCCACAGAAGCTGAAGCAACTATGAACGTAAGTTGAAGGCTAAAAGCCAAACCTTTAATGAGCAGGATAACTAGACCCATTTTATTCTGCCTTCTCCTTAATTGTTAGTAGTTTTGGTAGATACCTGCAGGTTCAAAGACAGTCTGTCATTGCAAACAGGAGAGTACTATTGCCTTCAAGCCCACTTTGTGGACTTCTAGAATATATCTCCTGTGTCCCATTGAAGATGACAATGGTGGACTAAATGGACTTACCAGCTGAATCCTCTGGCTCACATGCACTAGCATAACTACATTTTCTGAGCATTGTGCAAGGAGGTACCTTGTATCTCCTGCAATGATTCTGCCCAGGCTGCACAATAGTTGCTAGATGGCAAGAGATGCAGATTCATACTCCGAGTTGAAAAGGGCACTGACTGAATGGGGAAATGCACCAGGAGAGTTCTGTTGCCCCATTGCCTATCTGAAAGCCATCACCTTTTTGAACTTGCATGTAAGGATGCTGGCAAAGCCTAACATACTACCAGTGTTAAATAGGATTTGGCCAAAATCAGAGCCAGCTCTTTTTATATTCCTGTAATATGGATCTGGCTGCTCAGGACAAACAGTCTGTCAACCTGAACATAATTCTGTTTCTCGCTTTTAAACCCTTTTTTTTTTTTTGGTGCCCATCTATGCATTAATTTGAGATTTTTTATTTTAAAAAATCATGAAATATCATGCACATTCTCGTGCATAGTTCTCCTAATATAGGACTTTTATAGTATATTCCCATGTATAGGACTACTTTTGAACCCCAAAAAACTTTTCAAAAGTTGGGAGGCCGTCTTATACGCCGGCCCAAACGCCGGCCCCCGCCACTGAGGCAACTCTCCTCCGCCGCCGCTGCCATCGCCTGCCCAAAACAACTCCCCCGCCCTCCCCCGCCGCCCTACACCACCCCAGTCTTGTCCTCCTTTTAAGCTATAGAGTGAATTAGGAAAAGTTTAATCCACTTGCACTGTTTTATGTTTACATGTTTGATGACAAACAGCCTTATGTTTGTAAGTGACAGTTTTCCTGCTAAGTACCTGCATGTCATAAGTCTTTGAATTAAAATTACCATATTGAAATCAAATATGATGTTTTTTTAATTTTTATTTGGTGTGCGTTGGAAGAGGGGTGGTCTTATACGGCGAGTATATCCTAAACTCTATATTTTTACTGGAAAAGTTGGGGGTCGTCTTATACGCCCAGTCACCCTATACATGGGAATATACGGTAGTTTTCCCTAACATATATGCTTATTTTTGTGAACAGTTTTCCTTATCTAACACATTTTTTGTGTGACTTGCACTAATACCTGCATTTCTGCACATGCATTTTTTTCTGTATATGCATTTCTACTCATATGTGCATTTTTAATTGGAGAACTGCATTACATCATTTAGCTGTGTTTCAGTTTGCATATTGGTTCAACAGGTTAGTCCACACTAAAATGCAAAGTGAATTAATTTTGCCCCATCCCTACTGACTGTTGCATTATCATCTCAAAGCTTCAAGAGTAAGTCTTCTTGAAGATTCAGGATAATTTAACTAGTCTAATCCAGAGCCTGAAGGAAAGCTATTTTTGGACAACCCCAGGCAGTAAGGAATAGAGATGCTGCTTGGGGGATTCTGGGAGATACCATTCAACTGGCAGTAGTAGGAACAGTAGTAATATTTCTTCGTATCCCATTTTCCCCACTTTAAAACAATACAATTTACAAACATATAAATAGTGTATAATAAAATAGAATTAAACTGTTAAAAATTTAAAACAACTCAAAAGAGATAAAAAGATAAAATCAAAACAGTACAGCAACCTCCTCATTCCGTTATTTAAAAAGCTTCTGTTCTGAAAGCCTGTCTGAAGGAAAAGTTTTTTGCTTGCTGATGGAAGGACAACAAGAAGGGCGCCATTCTGACCTCCTTGGGAAGGGGGCTCCAGAATCTAGGGGCAGCCACTGAGAAGGCTCTCCCTCATGTCCCCACCAACAATGCTTATGATGGTGGTGGGACTGAGAGATGATCTCAGAACCTGTGCCAGTTCATACAAAGATGGTAATTTCCAGCTTTTTGTGTGCATTTTGTGACTGGGCTCATACGTACAGAGATCAGGAAAGGGCTGGAAGGTAAGGAAGATTCTTGGGCCTATAACTTTGAGGGCCATTATTTCTTTCATATTCACAGTTCTTTGACAGATTGCACCATTGATATACATTGAGAGTTGGAAAAAGAGAGCAGACTGTGCAAAATAGTGTAAGAAAAACAGTGGGAGGGCAATTGTGTTTGATGTGGGATGTGTCAAGGGGATAAGCTGGAAGGTGTTAGCTATTAAAATGCGAAGAATTAAAGTGACCTATCTTCACTAAGTTCATGAAAGCATAAATAGAAACAAACAAATAATGTACAACTGCTCTGGAGTCAACCTTGAAAAAGATTTTAAAGCTGACCGAGGCCCTTTCCACACAAGCCTATTAAAATGGTGCAGAGTGACTTCCAACGGAGGTCTTCTGCACCATGGAGTGGACTGGGGCGGACTACTTTTCGTAGTTCCGCACCTCAGTTTGCTCCGGAGCAACCAGAACTGGTCACGCAGCATGCTTTTTAAAAACCTTTTTTAAAAACCTCTTTTAAGAGCGTGTGACCCCATGTCACTCCATCCCTGCGCTCCAGTGCAGATTTGCAGGCGCACACTATTGCGTGCCTACAGACCTGCCGGGGGTGGGTTTTTGGCTGGCGACCTTCTCCAGTTGGTGGAGAGCCTCTGCCAACTAGAAGCTGCCATTTTGGATGCCGGAGCAGTGCGGAGCGACGAGCTCGCACTGCTCCTCGTCCCAACAGACTCGCCCGGACCCACCAAAAAGCCGGTGAGTAGCGGCAGGAAGTGTTTCCCTCGCCACGTGCGGAAAGGGCCTGAGTTATCTTGCATAGGAAAAGTGCACAAAATTCTCATTGTGTACAAAGGCACACAAAATTATGCAAAAGCATGGCAAAAGGATATATAGGGTATATTGCATCTGAAGCCCATGAATGACACAGCTATTCTTCCTGTGCCTTCACTAGAGAACAAAGAAGTTGGGGAGCTGGTCGGCAACCAGTCCTATTTGGGTTAATGGAAGAGCCCATGGAACTTTCATCTACTATATAAAAGTCTAAATTTGTCTGTGAGTTTGTCTGTTTGTCTGTGTCAGGCAAGCGAAGATCTCATATGATTGGCTGTGTGACGCGAGAAGACTTCATATGATTGGCTGGTTGTGAAGGTTCTATGGAATCCTGGGGTTGGCAGTTCAGGGAGGGGTCTTTAGAATTCTCAGCCAGAGAGCTCTGAATAGGCCAGTTGCTATGGAGATGAGGCCTAGCAGCTCTGAATACAGATTGGATTGGGGAATATGGGGGAAAGTTACATGTATTGGACACACAGGACCTAAAATCTGTGAATTTCAAGCACATCTAATTCCTAAGGCAAGCTAAGGTAATTCCTAAGGCATTTCTAACAAGTATTACCTATGAGAAAATAAAATCCCAGGCAACACCGGGTAAATATGCTAATATTACTTAAATAAGAAGAATACAGTAGAGTCCCGTTTATCCGACGCTCGGTTATCCGACCATCCGGATTAACCGACGTCGTGATGGCCTGGGGGCGTGGCTGTGGGCATTTCTGCGCCCCCAGACATCCCTAGACACGCCCCAACATGCCCCCAGGCCCGCCCCGACACGCCCCCGACACGCCCCCAAAAGGGCGGCCGCCATGGGCGTCCAGGTAATCCGAACCTTTCGGTTATCCAACGCTGCGGCCGCCCGTTTGGGTAGGATAACCAGGACTCTACTGTATAAATTTTCCACTGATGTAACAGAAAAGTATGAGATGGCAGGGTATTCTGTGAATTTAAGTACTTTTTTTCAAAAAATTGTGATAATATACAGAGCATATAACGTTGCTAATGAGTTTTGTGTCTTACAAATATCCTGTACCTGTTCACAAGTGGCACTTTTCATTAATATTTTCCCCATTTTATCAGATTACCTTTGAAGCAGAACGTGGGAAAGATACAACTGGAGAAATTGGAATGGATACTGTTATACTATTTTCTGGCCTGTGTCCTGAAGACCACCTGACACTGGATATTTGAGTTTACTGATTTAATTGCTATTGTATTATTTGTGGTATTAACAAATAATTTTGTATCACCGTCGCCTAGATAGAATGTCAGTCTAGAAGCCAAATCTTGAACTTCAATGCAGACAGAAAGCTCCTCAGTCAGAGAACACATTTGTATGTAACATATACTAAAGTTTGCTTTGTCTGTTGCTCTATTGTATTATATCATTTATAATCAGGGTCTTAAAGAATGTGAAAATATTTCTCTAGCACTTACACAATAAATGTGCTTTATTTTATATAAAACTCCCTTTAAAGAAAATTCCTATTTGTATTTTATATTCCTTCTGGTTCTCTCACAGGAATATGAAGCAATATCTTTTAAAGAATATTTTATTTCTAGGAATATTTAGGGCAGCAAGGAGAAAATTTAGCCCTAAAGATCTGTGGGAAGGAACTGCAAAGGGGTGGATGGGGGCATTCCAGCCACATCTTCTTCCCACATGTTCTCCCCAACATGACCAGTTCCATATTCAGTGCATATTCTTGTTGGAATTCCTCTTATCATTGAAGTGAAGGGGAAGACCGTGTTTGTCAGGAGTTCTCTGTACATAACAGCATGCTCAAACAACTTTGGATCAGGCTGTGTCTCTGCAGTGTTGTAATGCGAGAATATGAAGAACATAATTCAAAGGGCAATCAGTATATTTAAGACCAATGAAATCAATGGACATAACAGTACACAACTTTATGTTACAACGTAGACCCATCATGTTTTTACATACAGTTGGCCCTCCACATTTGTTAGTTTGACTTTCACAGCTTTCACTGATTTGATTAGTTGTGAGTTTCTCCAACACCTTCTCATGCCCACCTCAGATGCTGCTTTTCCACTCTCTGACCAGGCTCTGCAGCCTTTTAAAAAACAACCTTTGATCCTCCTCTGCTCTGTCACCATCAGCTGCCTGACTAGCTAAGGATAGCTCGCAGCCCAATTTCTCAGCATCACAAATCCTCTCCTGATGCCCCCCCACACACATCCAAGGAAGGAGATGGGTGAGAGACAGGAAGTATAGGATCCCCATGCTGACACACCCTCTTTCACTTCCTTTCCCTGACAGTTTGGACTGTGAGTAGCCACTCTCCCCACTATGCCTTGCCCCCCCCCGAGACACATATTCTTGTATTTGCTATTTTCACACTTTTGCAGGAATCCTGCACCCTTAACCCTAGCAAAGCTGCGTGGCTGACTGTAATTTATGCATGAAGGCATAGGTTTGGTTTTCTCTCCCTTGTTTGCATTTATGCCTCACTAAGTTGGTCTTGTTTCATCATGGGGAAAATGTTACGTGCTGCATGTCAAATCTGAAAAATGTGAATTCCCTTCTGCTCTCCCATTATACTTTTTTCTAATAGGAAGATGCTATTTTAAAGAAAAACTACAGTTAATCCTTCTCACGGATGTCCATGACTAACCAAATACATGAAAAGTATTCCAGTGCTGAATGATATGTCTGAGTTATAGATATTGTTTTTGGAACTTATTCAAGTTTTTAAAATAAATAACGAGATTTGCCTTCAAAAGTTTAATGCTAAATCTGATGACAAATTTGTACTTAAAAAAGCAAAAGCATTTCCTAAGCTATGTGAACTGTACAGGACTTGAATTATAAACTTGAAAAAAAGTACTTGTGAAAGCATTTACTTTTTGTGCAAATGTATAACCTGTGTGTGTTACATACTGCATTTAATTAGAATTGAGCTTGTCTTGTTCAAAAGAGACAAAAGCAAGCTCTTAAAAAAAAGGGTTACCAAAAATGTTGGTTCTGAACAAGCATTTTCCTTCTCTAGTGAAAGCTAGAATATAAAAATGAGAGTATAAAATTAAAACAGAAAATGAAATAGGCATTATTTTTTCCTGTTTGCTGTGTAGGTGCCTTCAAGTCTCCACAGAATTAGGGCAATCCTGTCCTAGAGTTTGCTTGGCAAGATCTCTTCAGAAAATGTTTGCCATTGCTTTCCTCTGAGGATGAGTGTGTGGCTTCCTGAAGGTCATCCAGCAGATTTCCATGGTTGAGTGGGGGTTTGAACCCTGTTCTCCCACAGTCCTAGTCCAGCACTCTAACCACTATGCCATAGTGGTTCTCACACCATGGCTTTCATGTTATGTAGATAGTCCATCTAATTTTGGCTTTTTGACTAACAATCACTGCAGCTTGTAGTGTTCATAGTCTCTTAGCCATGTGGCCCATTACCAATGTCCTGGGAGCCACATGCCCCAGACAAGGTTTGAAGTTTTTCATTATGGAAGAAAAACTGCATAATGGACATCTAATGGAATTGAGAAAACCACTATAATCTCTCAAAATAGATTTTATAAAAAGGAGAGGAGAGAACATATTGAGGTTTCTGTTCTGTAGATCAAAGAAGGCTTGAAATCTCCAAAGTGGTGGACTTTTCCATAGAACACCAAGTAGTTTAATACTGGAAATGTGCTATCATGCCCCTTCCCAGAACAGAATGCTCAGGGTCATCTTTGGATGGAACATGAAATTAGTAAATCACTGAAAGGGAATGTACTATCATGCCACCCCTGTAAAAATACTCAGGGTGATCTTTGGGTGGAGTATGAGATTAGTAAATCACTCATAGTAAATTCAGTTACCCTTAATGTAGAATGAATGAATACATCTTTCAGTTATAACAAAGGGAGGAAATCTCTAGGTACCCTAAATGCCTGGGCCCTAGAACAGGTGATAATGGAATCAACCAGAATGGAGTGACTGTAGAATTAAGGTTAAATATTGCTTCCCAAGATCTAGTATGAGATATTAGAGTCATCTGGAATCACAGAATCATAGAGGTGGAAGAGACTGCAATGGCCATCAAGTCCAATCCCCTGCCGGACAGGAACACACACTCAAAGCACCCATAGCAAATGATCATCCAGCCCTCTGTTTAAAAAACTCCAAAGAAGGTGACTCCATCACTCTTCATGGCAGCATATTCCACTGTTGAACAACTATTACCATCAGGAAGTTCTTCCTGATGTTTAGGTGACATTGCTTTTCCTGTTGTTTGAATCCATTGCTCTGTGTCCTAGTCTCTGGAGCAGCAGAAAACAAGCTTGTTCCATCTTCAACATGACATCCTTTCAAATATTTAAACATGGCTATCATGTCACCCCTTAACCTTCTCTTCTCCAAGCTAAACATACCCAGCTCCCTAAGCCATAGCGCATGGTCTCCAGACCCTTCACCATTTTGGTCTCCCTCCTCTGGACACATTCCTGTTTGCCAATATCCTTTTCGAAGTGTGGTGCCCAGAACTGGACACAGTATTCTAGGTGAGAACTAACCAAAAGAGAATAGAGTGGTATTATTACTTCCCCTGATCTCAACACTATAATCCAATTGATGCAGCCCAGAATTGCTTTGTCTTTTTTAGCTACTGCATCACACTGCAGACTCACGTTCAGCTTGTGGTTGACTAAGACTCCTAGATCTCTTTCACACATACTGTTTTCAAGTCAGGTATCACCCATTCCATTTCATTTTTTCTTCCTAAGTGTGGTACCCTAGATTTCTCCCTGTTAAAATTCATTTTGTTAGCTTTGGACCAGTTCTGTAATCTGTCAAGGTCATTTTGAATTCTGATCTGGGGCATTAGCTATCCTTCCTAATTTGATCAGCATGCCCTCTACTCCTTCATCCAAGTCATTGATAATGATGTTGAATAGCACTGCACCCAGGACAGAACCCTGTGGCATCTCACTAGTCAGTTCTTTCCAGGCTGAAAAGGAGCCATTGGTGAGTACCCTTTGTGTTTGGCCAGTGACCCAATTACAAATCCACCTAACAGTAGCTAGTTCAGTGCTACTCAAAGAGTTAGTCAACAGTGGCCACCAGGGTTCAGGATCACATTATGCACACTGAGGAACTAGTTAACAGTTGGTCACATCAGACAGCTTATGAAGCACTGATCTGTTTTAGATGCAAGTGGAAATTTGCCAAAATAATCTAACACATTCACATTCAACTCCAAGATGACTGTAAAATGAAGAGATTAGTAAAAAGGGAAAGGGAATAAAATCTTTCCAAAAACATTGTGATTTATTTTGAACGACATTAATAGAAACTCAGCAAAATGCCTACCACAAGTCAGGAAAGGAACTGCAAAGTTCAAGAGATCATCAAGTAGGAGGTGTTCAGTACAAACTAAACATAGCTTTAGCCTGTTCAATATGGCAAACCAAGCTAAATTCTCCATTCTAGTAAAAAGATCAGTCCTAGGCAGCATTTCATTCTCTTTCCTACCCCCACTGCCATGTGCTACAATCACTGTTGTGTGTGGATTGGGCATACTCAGTTCTCACTGGACTATTTTGAAGGTTCCTCACTCCTTTCTCTGTTTCTCTGCTGCAAATCTCACCATTTATGGAGGCTGCTGGTAGCCTCCCTGTGTTGGCTTGGTTACACAAGGATTCTTGCTAGGAAAATAAAATTTCTAGTAATATATATCCTCCATGTAGTCCTACTCTGTACTCTCATCATAGCATAGAGATGCCCCTGCAGACTATATTCGCTTGGAACCCTGTAGGCTATGGCAGCTGAAAGCAAACTGAGTATAGTCCTGTTAGCAGAGAGATTCATCACCAGAAGGTTGAGCACCAGCCAACGGACTAGCTACTGCACATATATTTGTTCAAGGTATATTAATAAACAGGATAGGTTCTTTAATATGCCCAACGCTGCCCTCTTGTGGTTTTTAGAGGTTTACCGTAGAAGAAAGAACTGCTTCCAGCCTATGTAAATTCTCTCTATATGAATTGTGCTAACACTATAGCTGGCACCATTGCACACACCCCAATTCCTTGCAGTGCAAACTCCAGTGGCCCAACACTTTCCAAGTATGGTTTCCTTTGAAGTGAGGTCATTTAATGCTTACTGGCATTATGTAGAAACTGCATTTATTTACAAATATGCAGGTTGAGCATTGGTACAGGTTTCTGTATTTAAACATTGTAAAATATCTTTGCAGATCCCAGGGCAGGGTCCAAATATAGCTAGAACAATAAAATATAATTGACACCATGTGAAATCCCAACACCTGCCATAAAAGAAAAAGAAAAATACCGGGAACAACAACAACAGGAATCCAGAACAGACAATTAAAAAGCCTCAGCAAATAAAAAAAAATTGAATTGGCACCAAAATTGAATTGGCACCAAAACAGTTGCAGCTGACATTAATCACACCTCCATGGGGAGGACATTCCCCTGCTGGAGGCCACAATTTGTTGATGTAGAGTGGCAGCTAGAGAGGATCACCAGCAAGCTGCTAAGGAAAGAGATGCTCCTGCAGATATCTAAGATCAAAGCCATTTAGCGGTTTAAAGGTCAGCACCAGCAACCTGAATTGGGCTAAGAAAAGAATAGGTAGCCAGTGCAACTCCTTCAGAATTAGTGTAACTTGATTCTGTCTGATTATACAGTTGGCCCTCACATTTGCGGATTTGACTTTCATGAATTTGATTATTTTCAAGTTTCTCCAACCCCTGCCCTCCCTCCATCTCAGGAGCTTCTTTTCTGTGGGAACCTTCGCTCTCAGTGGTTCTGATCAGGCCACATAGCCCTTTAAAAACCTGCTTTTGGTTCTCCTCCACCAGCAGCTGCCTGGACAGCTACGGATGGTTTCCAGCCCAATTTCTCAGCACCACGCACCCTTTCCTGATGTCTCTCACACCCAAGGAAGTAGATGGGTGACAGAGAGGAAGTATATGACAACCATGCTGATCCACCTCTTTCTCTGATTTGGTCTAGACCCTAGGTATCCATTCTCCCCACTGTGCCTCAGCCTTATGCCACAGACACACAGACACATTTTGATATTTGCCATTTTTCCACTTTTGCGGTTGTCCTGTACCCCTAACTCTAGTGAATGTGGAGGGCTCACTGTAATTCTGGCTGCTGCATCCTGCAGTAGCTGAAGAACCAGGGCTGTCTTCAATGCAAGCTCCATGTATCCAAAGAAGGACAATATCAGAGCATGTACCACTGTGGCCAGATGATCCCTGTTCAGGAGTTGCCTGCAGCTGGTGAATCTGCAGAAACTGGTTTAAAAAACAACAACAACACTCCTAGCCATTGAGGCCACTGAAGCCTGAAATGATTATGCTTGGTCAAGAAGTACCCCCAGCTACACACCAGTTCTTTCGGGGGGATTTCAAACCATTTTGTTTGGTACAGTGCAGTTTGATAAGGTGGTTGCTTCTGGTGGCAGGTGGCAGCAAGATGCTGGAAGAGATTTTCAGCTGGTCTGTTACCCTGATTTTGGGGGTCCCTTGGGGGACACCTCAATGTGCTCCACATGATGGGGAATGGAAACTAGCCAGAGCACAAGCAATAGCAATGCAAGAGGCAGGGTAACCTAGCGGGGTCTTTTACCCAGTTTTTACAGGGTCAGGCCAAGCCAAAAACCAAACAAGAATGTCCAATAAATGATTTTATTAAAAGAAAGTCTCATGCAGCAACGCAATCACTCACACACTCACTCAAGATCTGTTAAGAAGCAAAAGAGAGGAAACTGCATAGAGGAATATCGAAGGGGTGTAGCTGGGGTGATACTGCACCTTTGTCCTGAAGTCCTTGGTCTGGGAAAAACAGCAGAGAAGTGGGGCTCAGTACAGAGAGGGTTGAGGGGATCACTCAATTGATGAAGCAATGGTCTACTGGGATGACTGGGGGTGATCCAAAGAACCGCTCAAAAACTGGGACTATTTGTAGGGGGAAAAGTAACTGGAGGACTAATGCTTTCCCAGAGAGAACAATGGGTGTTGGAACGATAATGAAGCTCCACCATGATAAATTCATTTGTGTGATGGGATTACAAGGTGTTGCCAAAGTCTCAGGATCTTCGGCTGTGTTAGTTTGTGGTGTGACTTCATGTAAATAGTCCTTGCCTGATGGAATATTTGCTCAACTTGGGGCAGACATGCTAATCCCCTCAAGCCGGCGTCTCGGGGCTGAGGACCCTTTGTTTATTGTGGGTTTGCACAGCTTGAGGTCTCCTGGGGCTATGTGACTGGGGATTTTACTGGCCTGACCTGGTTTTCGATCTTTGACCATTGCTGCCTATGTGCTCATCTGGGTGACCTCTCAGGCACATTGAATCATATTTTAATATCAAAATTGTAGACTCCAGGACAGGGTTTTTCCAGTGGAGTAACAGGTCACCTGCATCCAGGTGTGGGGAAGGATGCTGTCCCATTACCAGCCATGAAGGGGGGAAACACACAGACTAAATGTCATGGTTGGTTGCTTCATCTGTTGCTCTAATTCTTGGCTTTTGTTTTTAATCTCTGTGCCATTCTTTGTAAGTCCCATGATCTGGTCCAACATTAACATGATGACTCAACCAAATAATATGTTCCAATTAGTTAGTGTTTATGATAGTGAATTCATTTCCAAATTTCCAGTAGTGAATACTATCAAATTAATTTTAATACCTAATGTTCCAATTTTTACTGTGTGATGTCAAAAAGAAAACACCTGAAGCACATACTTCAGTTCATGAAGATGTGTTCCAGAGTATCGCTTCTTTAACAGAAACTTCATACCAGAGGCAGAAATACTATGGAAAGAATTGGAATAAATTCCTGCATGTCTCTTTCTCTGTCACACATAAGCACTAAGAGCAGTTAAGCAGGTTTCAGCAATTTTTTAAATCAAAAATTAACAGTTATGTACATGTAAAATGAAACAACCAGATCAGGTAAGCCTTGTATAAGTAAACAAAACTATTTTTGAACCTCCTAGAAATCCTCTAGAAACCATTGGAGGCATTTTCCAAAAGGTACCTGGGGATGATTTTTTCTTTCTTTCACCAGCCATCACTTTTCTTACAATTTCCATTTTGGTGATGAACTTCTACATCTAAGCTTTGTTTTTTAACATGTTAGTGGTAGATGATGAGGCAGGTTTATGAGCCTTTTACTTCTTCAGTAAGGGATTTATTTGGGGGGACACGTGGCTGGATAACAGTACATGTGAAAGTGATCTAGGAGTCTTGGTGGACCACAAGCTGAACATGAATTAACAGTGTGATGTGGCAGCCAAGAAAGCCAACGCGATTCTTAGTTGCATCAATAGGAGTATGGTGTCTAGATTGAGGGAAATAATGCTACCACTCTATTCTGCTTTGGTTTGACCTCATCTGGAATACTATGTCCAGTTCTGGGCACCTCAGTTCAAGAAGGATATTGACAAGCTGGAATGTATCCAGAGGAGGGCGACCAAAATGCTGAAGGGTCTGGAAGTCATGTCCTATGAGGAGCAGCTTAGGAAGCTGGGTATGTTCAGCAGAAGAGAAAGTTAAGAGGAGACATGATAGCCATGTTTAAATATTTGAAGGGCTGTCAAGTCGAGAAAGGAGCGGGCTTGTTTTCTGCTGCTCCAGAGACCAGGACAAGGAGCAATGGATTCAAGCTGAGGGAAAGGAGATTCCACCTGAACCTCAGGAAGAACTTCCTGATGGTCATAGCTGTCCAGCAGTGGAATATATTGCCTCAGAGTGTGGTGGAGTCTCCTTCTTTGGAGGTTTTTAAGCAGAGGCCGGATGGCCATCTGTTGGGAGTGCTTTGATGGGTGTTCCTCCATAGCAGGGGGTTGGACTGGATGGCCCCTGGGGTCTCTTCCAACTCCATGATTCTATGATTCTAGAGGCAGCTCCTGTTCGTCTTATTTGTTGTAGACAGGAACACACAACTACAGCAGAGGACAATCTTTCCTAATTTAAGTGTTACAGCATTGTTTGCTGCAGACATGTTACTTCAACCCAATATTTACACCATCTATGTTTAAAGTGCCCATGCCACTTAAAAAAAAAAACAAAAACCCAATCAGCTAGATATAAGACAAGGAAGAAGGAGAGGAGTCAAAACTTTGTCAAAAGTATCTTTGTCAGAGGCTTTGTTCATGGAGGTACATAATTCAAGCAAAATCTTCAGCTCAAACTATTATGATTTTTGGGCTGGTTACCAGTAGAGGGTAGGAGAGATTCAAAAACAATCTGCAGATGCTGGTAAACGTACATCCGTTGTTGCCACAATAGGAATTTTGGACTTTGTTTTACGGCAAACATAGAGTTCCTTTTACTTTTCAAAGTAACGAAAGCATACTATAAGCAGAGTTGTTTAACAGTTTCTTGAACTGACCTAGGCCATTTCCGCACTAGCCTGTTATAGCGCGATGATTCCACTTCCAACATCCTCTGGCATCCTGGGGTTTGCAGTTTCGGGAGGGGCCGGCCGGCCCCTCCCGAAACTGCAAACCCCAGGATGCCAGAGGAGGTTGAAAGTGGAATCATCGCGCTATAACAGGCTAGTGCGGAAATGGCCCTAGAGAAGCTACAAAGTTCTTCACCTAAGAAAGTTCTTGGTCGTGTTTTCAAAAGCAACGGGGCTTTTGTCTCCATGCTATGGCTAGGTATTTTTAAATTGACCCAGGTATTATTATTATTACTATTATTGGTGACCAGGGTTCGATTCTCTCCTCCGCCATGGAAATCCACTGGGGGGGACCGCGTCACACACTCTCAGCCTCAGAAAACCCCGCGACAGGTTCGCCTGAAGACCCCCGTAAGTCGGAAACACCTTGAAAGCACACAATTATTTGCACCCTTGATGATTACAACACAACCGTATTCTCGCAGTCACCAATATATTGCTTTTGTGTGTAACATTCTCGTTCGTCATAAAACTGAAAAGTATTTCCGCACTAGCCTGTTATAGCGCGATGATTCATTCCACATTCAACATCCTCTGGAATCCTGGGGTTTGCAGTTTCCCCTCCTGAAACCGCAAACCCCAGGATCCCAGAGGATGTTGAAAGTGGAATCATCGCGCTGTAACAGCCTAGTGCGGAAAGATAGCGTTTAAAAGACGGTGCAAGTGAAAAAAATTTTTTTTCTCTAGCCTGCAGGCGGACAGGGAAAAAGTGATACAAGAGCCGCTTGGGTTTTTACTGTAAGGCCGTTTCCGCACTAGGCTGTTATAGCGCTATGATTCCACTTTCAACATCCTATGGAATCCTGGGGTTTGCAGTTTCAGGAGGGGAAACTGCAAACCCCAGGATTCCATAGGATGTTGAAAGTGGAATCATAGCGCTATAACAGGCTAGCACGGAAAGCCTATGCTCACAGGACCAGAAACTCACTGGATCCTCCTATAGATTAAGAATGGAATCATCAATGCACTTTGTCCATTTCATTTCCTTCTGCATGCATTGGCTACAATCCCAGCCTCAGTCCGAAAAACTCCCACTAACGTAGAATTATTGGGGGGGGGGGTTGTTGCTACAACTAGCAAGAAACTGCTCGCGTCCAACAGCGGCGCCTGAAAGAAGACAGCCAATGCCACGCATGCTCAGTTTGTTCAAGGAAGCACAAACGTTCTTTCGAGCCAACACCATCAGTGCAAGGAACGCGCATGCGTATTACGAATGTGTGCAGGAGGCCGCAACTGCGGGCGGAAGAAAGCATCGATGGACCCAGAGGCGTCGTTAGGCAGATCTGCACTGGCAAGGTGAGTGGCAACGGTCGGTTCAGTAGAGCTTTCGGATGACTGTCTGAGGCGTGGGCAAACGTGGCCTTCCAAATGGATGTTTGACCACAACTCCCATGATTCTCCGAGTTTGGAAAAGTAACTTTTGGGACAACCGTTTTCAGAATGGGCTCGCCGGGCTGCGTAGCCGTTGGCAGTTGTGGTCCAAAAGCGACTTCTCCAGGTTCTCCTCTGACGTAGGAACCATCTTCCTGCCTCCCCGCTCCCCAGGGCGTGATAGTTATGCATGCTTATAAAATACAAGTACAGCACTCTGCACATTCTCATTGGCACTCTTATTTATATCGCATACAAAACATTCGCTTGGTTGTTGCCCCTGTTCCTGCAAGTGGAGTTGGACAATTGTGGTGTGTCCTGGTACTCTCCGAGGGCTGCGTGGATTGGCAGAAATAACCTCACCCAAAACAGAAGAGGCCAAAAATCCATTTCTGGGTTTGCTTTGAAAGAGGTACTGCTACTGCTACTGCAGCATCCAGTGTTTAAGGCTGTTTCCGCACTACACTCTTATAGCGTGATTATTCCACTTTCAACATCCTATGGAATCCTGGGGTTTGGAGTTTCGGGAGGGGCCGCATGGCCCCTCCCGAAACTCCAAACCCCAGGATTCCATAGGATGTTGAAAGTGGAATAATCACGCTATAAGAGTGTAGTGCGGAAATGGCCTTAAAGACACCATAGGGTATAGTTAATGCACCCTACTGTTATATGATGTGTAGCCCATTTCTATTTATTTAGAAGTAGGCTCTAATAAATGCACTGAGTTCACTCCATGTTTATTTAAAATATTCATCTCCTACTTTTAGGGCATAGCAAGTCCTAACATATTAGGCACTAACTAAACATTGTCATGGCATCCCTATAATAGGTTGAATGCGGTGTGGAATATTTCTTGAAAATATCCCTATTCATACAGATGAATTATGTCAACTTGTTTGTTGTACTTCTCTCCTCCATACAAAAGTGTATAGTGACTTTAGAAAAGCATGATTCTTTTATTTTGTTTTCAGGATTGGAAATGTCTAACACAAAAGTTCTCACAACTAGAGCTGACTGTATAGAGAAGCTACTGTCTGAAAGAAAATACCAAGATATTGGAATTCATCTTGCATATCTTGAAACAGTTGATATGACTATAGATGATTTGCAAGAGACTGATGTTGCCAAAGCTGTGTTCAGAATTTTCAAGAACAGCCCCTCTGTAGTACTGAAAAATAAGGCAAAGCACTTACTCTCAAAGTGGAAAGCAATTTATAAAAAGCATTGTAGTCCATCAATATCTCTTAAACCGGTATTATCTGCTAATGCAAATGAGGAATCTGATCACCTTCAGAAAGTCTCTGAATCTGTAAACTCTTTTGGACAATTGAACCAGCATGAAAAGTTGTGTTCTGCCAGTTCCAGTAGTTGTCTGACATCAGAAAATCCTTCAAATGATGCTGGCAGTCGTGTGCAAAAAGATAACACCATTGAACCAGCACTGCTGGGGCTTACCAGTCCTGTTAGTGAAACAGGGCAACAGCAGGATCCTGCTATGGCCATGAGATGTAAATGCACACAACTGCTTTATGAAGCCTTGACTGATTCCTCAACAAGTAATGAAGAAAGTGAAAAGCACCACAAAATAGCTGAAGAAATTGAACAGCACATTTTTGCACTTTATGCTGGCAATGATCGAAAGTACAAAAACTGCATCCGAAGCAAAGTTTCTAACTTGAAAAATCCCAAAAATTCTCACTTAAAACATAACCTGTGTATTGGAGTTCTTAGCCCTAAGATATTTGCTGGTATGTCTGCAATGGAAATGGCACATGATGAGCTAAAGCAGCTCAGGGCTTCATATACAAAATCAGCTGTTCGGGAACATCAGCTTCCCCAGAGGATCAATGGTACACCTACAAACAAAATAAAATGTAGACGCTGTGAAAAATTTGATTGCAGTGTTACAGTGATTGCCAGGGGAGCTCTTTTCCTTCCTGCTTGGGTATGGAACACAAATCCAGATGAACAAATGATGACTTATGTAATTTGCAATGAATGTGGGGAGCAGTGGTATCACAGCCGATGGAATTGTTTGTAGTTATATGTCCTGAAATGATAGTGTCTTCAGAGGAGAAAATACAAAATAATTAAAAGGGAAATACCTGAATATGGAAAAAAATCCTTTAATGTTTGTCATGAAATTAAAAAAAAAAACCTGGATGTGACTCATAAGGTAAAATAGTTACAAAACTACCAAAGGGATTGCCCTAAGTCTAGTTGTTAATCTCAGTGGGTCTACTGTATTTGGGACTATTAGATTTATGCAAGGGTGGAGATCATGTGGCCTCTAGAGTCTAGAGAAATACTGGGAGTTGTAACACCTAGAATCTGGCTAATATTGGATTCAACTCCCAGCATTTCTTACCATTGCTGTGTTAGCTAAAGCTCTGTTACTTGCAGTACTACCATTTCTGAAGTGCCACGTTCTTTCAACTCCAATGTAGTCTATTATCGGGAAATGAGAATTATTTAGTTCCTTTTCTTGTTATAACAATGTTTCTTTGTTGTTGGTGTAATGCAAATTAAGATTAATGTAATTTAATTAATGCTAGGTAATAGTGTAGGATGTCCACTGCCTTGCAGAAATATTCAACCCTCTTTGACTTTTCCACATTTTGTCATGTTAGAACCTAGACTCAAATTAATTCATTTATTTGGAATTGTTACTACTTGATATACACAAGCTACTCAGCATTTTCAAGGTGCAAAATATATTTTCTTTTATTTTGGCACAAAAGTGAAACATGCAGAAACAAACTGGCACTGTTGGTTGCCTAAGTATTCACTCCTTTGAGTTAATACTTGGTAGAAGCAGTTTCACCTGCAGTAAACCAGTAAGTCTTCCTTGATATGTCTCTCAGCTACTATTAAGACATTGAAATTAAATTATTGTAAGTAATGCAATGTAATAATGTAGCAAGGTAAAATAGTGTAACAATGCAACAAGGTAGTTAGGTAACAAAGCAATTGGCTAACAATGTAAGATGTAACAAATCCCTTGAGTAAGCAACAATTATGTATGAATGGAATGGAACACGCAGATTCAACTGGAAAACAAGCTTGGAAGTAAGAAGGTTTTTTTAAAATTTTTAATTAAAATCTTTAATAAAAATATTAAAAAAAAGAAATTAAAGAATGTGTTCATATTTCTTGAAATCCATCCTTGGATGTTTTTCCTGATTGACCTAAAGGGGCAATAAATAAATAGGGTGCACATTCTTGCAAGGTGACAAACTGGGGAATGTCTCCTGTTTCTGAGGTAGTGAGTTTGCCTCAGCAATAGAGAGATTTACTCACCATCTTATGGAAGTCAAATCTGATTGATTATATGACTTTGGCTTGCTATCTTGGTCACTATATAAATCCTTACTAGTTAGGATCACAGAGAAAATGGTGTATGGAAAACAGCAACATAGGTAGGATTTTTTCATCCTGTTTGAAAGCCTGTTTTTCCAAGTTGTCTGTGAGAACATTGTGATACTTACTTCACACATTATTCAGTTCTGGTGTGGAGTGTTTACACCTTGTGATAGACCTGAGAGACATCTTAAGAATGCTGCTGGTTCAGTGAACCCCACTGCCCAACAGTGTCCTTGGTAGAGGTGTTTTCTGGCATGCCAACAGAAGTGTCACTATAGGTTGACATGGCTCCAGTAGCATGAAGTGGTGGGAAATTGGAGCTATTAGAGGTCACAAATGTGTTATTTAGGCCAATGGCACTTGACCTTGTTGTCTTACAGGTCCCAACATTCCTGAACACAGGTTATGCTGGCTAGGTGTTATGAAAGACACAGCACAACAACATCTGAGGATCCAAGGTTGTTAATCAGCCTCAATGTAGGATGATAGTTGATGGTCTGTGTGCTTCCAGCTTCACCATTACCTTGGAACTGCTGAGCTGCCAGTGGCCGAGTGTTCAATCTAAACCCCAGATTTTTTTTCCTGTTCATTGAAATAGACAAATGGAATCTATGCAACTGAAGGCACTATTCCACATTAAAGCTTCCCACCTAGCAACTAGTACCAATGACAGTATTGGAAAGGACTTTTCAAATTAAGATCAGGGAGTATAAAAGTAAAATTAGAACTAAAATGAAGCTCCAATAACTTAATATTTTTGAGTAATCATTTGTATAATCACACAGTAAAGATTCAAAGTTTGTGGCAGTTTAGCAAGTCCATATATCAACTCAGAGAGCCAGTAGGGTGTAGTGATTTGAACACTGGACTATGACTCTGGAGACCAGGGTTTGAATTCCTGCTCTGCCATAGAAAGCTACTGGGCAAGTCACACTCTCTTAGTCTCAGAGAAAGGCAAAGGCAAACCCCTGTTGAAGAAACTTGCAACAAAAAAGAAAAAGAAAAAAATATATAGGTTTGTCTTAGCATTGCCATAAGTAAAAACAAAAACAAAAACTTGAAGTCACACAACATTTTATCAATTCAAACAGGATACATTTTATTTTCTCATTTGAATTTTTATCTAGGGCTTGCGTGCTAATCCTAATGGTAACTTGAATATTTTATTTGGAATAACCATATTGGGGATGGGGGCGGTCACATATTTTTAATGGCATTGTCATCTTAGGAGATTAGGTATTGTTGCTGGTAGAAACTGGAAAAAAATAGGTATGGTCATTCATTGTGAAGGGAAATTTTCAGGCAGTATGTTTGAGACACAAGCTAAATTGATACCTGAGTGGTAAGAGAAATCTGCTATTAATTTTATGTTTTCGACCTAGTATGATACCAAGTAGTGAACAATGTGTTTTATAGGAAGCTTTCTAGAAAGCTTGAGCCTTCAAGCTTGAATCATAGAATCATAGAAATGTAGAGTTTGAAGAGACCACACGGGCCATCCAGTCCAACCTCCTGCCATGCAGGAACACCCTCAAAGCACTCCCAACAGATGACCATCTAGCCTCTGCTTAGAAACCTCCAAAGGAGACTCCACTACACTCCGAGGCAGCATATTCCACTGCCGGACAGCCCTGACTGTCAGGAAGTTCTTCCTGAGGTTCAGGTGGAATCCCCTTTCCTGCAGCTTGAATCCATTACTCCTTGTCCTGGTCTCTGGAGCAGCAGAAAACAAGCCCTCTCCTTCCTCTACATGGCATCCCTTCGAATATTTAAACATGGCTATCATGTCCCCATTTCTCTTCTGTAGACTAAACATACCCAGCTCTCTAAGTCTATCCTCATAGGACATGGCTTCCAGGCCTCTCACCATTTTGGTTGCCTTCCTCTGGACTTGCTCCAGCTTGACCATGTCCTTCTTGAATTGGGGTGTCCAGAACTGGACACAGTATTCAAGATGAGGTCTAACCAAAGCAGAGTAGAGCGGTACCAGTACCTCCCTCGATCTAGACACCATACTCCTATTGATGCAGCCGAGAAATGCATTGGCATTCTTGGCTGCTGCATCACACTGCTGACTCATGTTCAGCTTGTGGTCTATGAAGACGCCTAGATCCCTTTCACACGTACTGCTATCCAGCCACGTGTCCCCCACCCTATATTTCTGTATTCCATTTTTTCTACCTAAGTGTAGGACCTTACACTTCTCTCTGTTGAATTTCATTTTGTTAGCTTTGACCCAGCTCTCCAATCTATCCAGGTCATTTTGAATTTTGATCCTGTCCTCTGGCGTATTAGCAGTCCTTCCCAATTTGGTGTCATCTGCAGATTTGATGAGCATGCCCTCTATTCCTTCATCCAAGTCATTGATAAACATATTGAACAGCACTGGGCCCAGGACAGAACCCTGTGGCACCCCACTAGTCACTTCTCTCCAAGATGAAAAGCAGCCATTCGTGATCACCCGTTGGGTTCCGTCGGTCAACCAATTACAAATCCAACTAGCAGTAGCCCTGTCCAGTCCACATTTTACTAGCTTCTTTGCAAGAATGTCATGGGGAACTTTGTCCACGGCCTTACTGAAATCGAGATATGCTACATCCACAGCATTCCCTTCGTCTATCAACCTAGTAATTCTATCATAAAAAGAGATAAAATTAGTCTGGCATGACTTATTTTTGAGAAAGCCATGTTGACTTCTCATGATTACCGCGTTACTTTCTAAGTGATTAGAAACTGACTGCTTAATGATCTGCTCCAGGATCTTTCCGGGTACTGACGTCAGGCTGACTGGGCGATACTTATTTGGGTCCTTTTTTTTCCCCTTCTTGAAGATGGGGACAACATTTGCTCTCTTCCAGTCTGCTGGAACTTCTCCTGTCCTCCAAGATTTCTCAAAGATTATAGCAAGCGGTTCCAAAATGACCTCTGCCAGATCTTTTAATATCCTAGGATGCAGTTCATCTGGCCCTGAAGACTTGAATTCATCCAGTGTGGCCAGGTATTCCTGTACCACCTCTCTACCTATTATGTGCCTCATTTCCCCTGCTTTCTCCCCTGCTCTCCGACCGCCAGGTTGAGTGCTTGTATCCTTCTGGGAAAAAACTGAGGCAAAGAAGGTGTTAAGTAGTTCTGCCTTATCTCTTCTCCCTGTGAGTAATTCGCCATCTTCTCTGCGCAGTGACCCTATCGTCTCCTTCTTTTTCCTTTTGCTGTGGACATATTTAAAGAAGCCCTTTTTATTGTTTTTAATGTCTCTGGCCAGCCTAAGTTCGTTCTGTGCTTTAGCCTTTCTGACCTCCTCCCTACATCTCCTGGCTACTTGCTTAAATTCTTCTTTGGTGGTTTCCTCCTTCTTCCATTTCCTATACATGTTTCTCTTAACACTTAGCTCAGCTGAGAGTTCTTTAGTCAACCGTTCTGGTTTCTTCAGATGCCTTCTATTTTTCCTCCTTATTGGCACAGTTTTAGACTGTGCCTTCAGTATCTCCCTTTTAAGGAACTCCCATGCCTCCTGAACTCCTTTCCCTTTCACGATTCTTGACCATGGAATTCTAGTCAGCAGCTCCCTAAGTTTACAGAAGTCCGCTTTTTTAAAATCTAAGATGAGTGTCTGGCTACACTTATCTTCTCCTTCCCACTGAATGCCAAATTCCAATAGGGCATGGTCACTCCCCCCTAAAGATTCAACCACTTCTACCTCATTCAGAAGGTCATCTCTGTTGGTCAGGATCAAATCTAGAATATTTGATCCACTTGTGGCCTCTTCCACCTTCTGGACCATGAAGTTGTCGGCAAGACAAGCAAGAAACTTGCTGGACCTTGCTGTCTTGACAGAGTTTGACTGCCAACATATATCCGGGTAATTGAAATCTCCTATTATTACTGTATCTCTCCTTTTTGAATGTGCAGTCCTTTGGTTAAGGAAGGCGTCATCAAAGTCCTCAGTCTGGGTTGGAGGTCTGTAGTAAACCCCCACCAGAATACCCCTATTGTTTCTCGGTCCCTTAATTTTTACCCAGATGCTCTCGTCCTGGCTTTCTGGGTTTAAGTCCCAGCTCTCTTCACAGGTGAAAACATCCTTGACATACAAGGCTACTCCTCCTCCTTACTTCTTTGGTCTATTTTTACAAAATAGGCTATACTCCTCTATTCCTACATTCCAATCTTGAGGAGTTCATCTTGCTTGTTTCCCATGCTCCGTGCATTAGTGTAGAGACACTTAAGTCCCCAATCCCTTCCTGCAAGTCCTGTACTATAGTTTCTACTCCTCCCACCATTGGCCGCTTGTACTGCTTGTCCAATATCATTTGGGCCTTTCCCCCCTGCGCTAACTGAGTCCTTGCCCTGAATAATATTGTCTCCCTCCCCAGCAGAACTTAGTTTAAAGACCTCTTAATCCTCCTTGAGAGACTATTTGCAAAAACATTCCTGCCAAGTTTCGTGAGGTGCAGCCCATCCCTCACCAGAAGCCCACGTTCATGGAAATTCAGGCCATGTTCCAGAAACCCAAACCATTGCCGGCGGCACCATGTGCAGAGCCAGTTGTTGACCTCTGCTCTTGCCCTTTCCCTACGTGTGCCATATCCTTGAACAGGGAGGAGAAACGAAATGACCACCTGCGCCCCAAAGTCCTTAAGCTTCGTCCCCATAAGCTCGTAGTCCTTTGCGATGTGGTAAAAGCTGCTCCTCGCAGTGTCCTTGGCTCCGACATGAACCAAAATGAGGGGCTTACAGTCAGTGGGCTTGACCAGCCTGGTTAGCCTCTCCGTTATGTGGTTGATACTAGCCCCAGCAGACCTCTCGATTGAGCTTGCCCGGTTTGGAAATTGCCGGTTCGGTTCCTCTGAGCAAGGAGTCCCCAAAACCAGAACTCGCCGCCTCTGAGGCTTGTCCAGGGCTTCTTGACGAGCGTGTTCTTCTAGGACTGCCTGGACATTCTGTTGAGGCTGGAAGTGTTGATCTAGTTCCTGTTGCCGAAGTTGGATTCCTTCTTGTTGACATTCTGTTCCCTCCTCGTGGTGCTCCTCATCGTTCGTAAGGCTAAGAACTTTGAAGCGATTGTGTAGGTTGAAAAATTATAAATTTATAAAAATTATAATTCCCACAAATTTATTGTGAGAGAGGTTGTGCTCATTAGGAACTCACACTGAGATATGGTAGCCCTTCTTCCCAAGGAATTAAACACTATTTTGACATATTTTGAGTCTTTTACTAATACCCCATTGTTTCTGGTAGCTAGTATAGATGGCCCTCCAGTTGGATTCAAGCACTATGACTCAAAAATATTTAAAAAAAAAATCCAAAAAGTAAACTTTGATTTTGCCATTTTATATAAGGTATGACATTTTACTATTCCATTCTACATAATGGGACTTGAACATCCATGAATTTTGGAGTCCACAAGGGACCCTGGAACCAAACCTAGCAGATACTGAAGGCCCGCTGTTCCCACGTTGCGTGTTTGACATTGTAAGTATTCAAACATTTAGCTGTTTGTAAGTTTACAGTTATATATCGCTGAGTCTTTTTTATGCCAGCTTTTATTTCTACTTACGAATTTCTTACAGTGGAAGAAAAACAAATGATATTGGAAACAGCAAACAATGACAGCAACAAAGAACAGAGATATAAATGGGCCAATGTATTTGTGATGTGCTTTTCTTTAGGGCAGGAGTGGGCCCTGGGCAACTGTGGCCTTTCAGAATTTAGATTCCCATAGTCCCTCTCCACCTTCTGTACTAAGGGCTGGTGGGAACTCTCGGCCAAAAGCCAGAGGGTCAGAGTTGCCCCCCCACACACACTTCTGTACAGAGCCCCTTGTGTTTTTGTATTGATTCATGCCATTGGTCTGTCTAGTGCAGCTGGTCACTTGCCTATAAACTGGATGTTTTTCCCAGTTTTGCCACAGGAGATTCTGCAACCAGACAGTACCTTTTTCTTTGTGCATGAAAAGCAAGTGTCTAGCTCCCATCTTAACAGCATCTTCAAATATGTTTTTAGCACTTCATCTTAGTGAAATGAATATGTAATATTTAATGTTCCCTAGCATTCTGTGCCATGGAAGACAAGCGAACATCTCCAGAATTCAACACAATAATGCCACAAAAGGCCCCTTTATGTTCTTCTAGAAAGGGGACCAACTGTCCTGTTCCTGATTCTTCTTGGCAACGGTCATTTCCTTCCACTCGGGCAGGCTTTTAGCTTGGCCTCAGAAACATCTGGGAATGTATTCAGCTTCTGTGTAGCATTTCTTTTTCTATTTTGCATACACAAAGCACTGTGCAATGTATTTGAAAAAGAAACTGCAAAGCATAAGCTACATTTTGGAAGCATTATTTCTGTTCATGCAGCTGTTTCATCGCCTCTCGTCCCAACTCTTAGTGGGCACCGTAAGTTCCTCGCTCTCTGGATTGCCTAATTCCCTATATCCTGGGCCATTTCCGCACTAGCCTGTTCTAGCGCTATGATTCCACTTTCCACACCCTATGGAATGCTGGGGTTTGCAGCTTTGGGAGGGGCCATTCCATAGAATGTTGAAAGTGGAATCATAGCGCTATAACAGGCTAGTGCGGAAATGGCCCTGGTAGCGAGATTTAGGTTCTGAAAGAGCTGACTGGGATAGCTGCACATACCATTGTTTTCCCACTCAAAGTGTCTTTATAGAGAGAAGGTTGTGTTTTCTTTAGATGTAACACAGAGGCACAGTTGACAGCCCCATGAACTTCGATGACTCCTTTTGGACTTTTCCTCCCAACAGAACTCCTCTGCTGGCAACAGGTGGAGATCAATATTCAACCAAACTGACAGGAAACAGGCTTGAGACGGTTCAAGTTACCATATCCGAGCTCAGTGTTGTCACTGGTTTGCTAACTGCCGTCAAGCTGACTTTAACTGGTGGCAACCCAAAAAAAGCCCCACAGAAAACTACCGAAAACTACAGACAGAAACCAAGCCCCCGAACAGCGCCTCAGAACTGCCTCGCTTCCTATAATTTAAACGGGGAGCGGGAGGGGCCGCCGCCTCGCCTGACATCACGCGGGAGGGCCAGGCTCCACCCGCTAGCGCAGCCTCCGCCATGTTGTTTTCCCCCAGAGCTCGCTCACCCCCTCCCTCGCAGGTAGCGGCGCCCGAGGGAGGCTCGCAGGCCGGCGCTGCTTGTCCCACCTTCTGGAGAGGTGAGCGCCTCGTCCCGCCCGGGTTTTCGCGTGTCTTTGGCCTTGGTTGGAGTCTCGGGGGAGGGGAACCTGCCGGGGTCCGGGCGAGGGAAGCGTCCCAAGGTTGTGGGACTGTTGCCGGCGGCCGGGGCTGGCTTTGTATGCTTGGACTCCACAGGGAGGGATGCTGCCCTCGCCAGGCTCCCTTCCCCTCTGTCTTGTTCGGCTCCTTCGCCCCCAAGGGGTGTCCTAAGCCAGTTCGGGGGTGGTGAGGGATTGAGAACGAATTGAAAGCAGAAGCCCGCCCGCTGGGGCTGCATTGCCGCAGTGGAGGCGCGTCCCCATTCCCGTGGATAGGAAGGGCCCTTCCAAATAGGGGATGCAGTTGGGGCACTAGTTGTGCATCCCTGCCTAGCAGGAGGGGTTGGACTGGATGGTCCTTGGGGTCCCTTCCAGAGAAGGGAAACTTCTTCGTGGTGCACAAACACGCGTGACTTCCTTCTGTAGGGAGTAACTTCCCCTCTTAGGCCGTTTCCGCACGAGGCTGTTCTAGCGCGATGATTCCACTTCCAACCTCCTCTGGAATCCTGGGGTTTGCAGTTTCGGGAGGGGCCGGCCGGCCCCTCCCGAAACTGCAAACCCCAGGATTCCAGAGGAGGTTGAAAGTGGAATCATCGCGCTAGAACAGCCTCGTGCGGAAATGGCCTTTGAGTCCAGGGGCTCCAGCTGCTCATCTACCTTTTCTATTTTCCTTCCGGGCTCGGAGAAAGGGGCCTGATTAAAGATCCCGTGATGCCGAGAGAGGCCGGGCTGTTCGGTTGGGAAATAGCGTCTCTTCTGTGCGGCTTCTCAGCTGGCTCGTGACCAATTTGTCTCCAGGGCAGTTTCTCAGAACTGATTAAAATCACTGGACTGTCAGGGTACAGCTCCGTTCCTTATGTGTGTCCCCTTTGTCTCCTTTCCTTTCCAGCATCTTTCATGTAGAAAAACAATACTCCCACTCAAGAAGAAAATGCTGTATCGAGTTGTTTGCTTTGCTCCTTTCCTGGGTTTATTTGGTTATCCTGATAAGATAAAGCAAGCTGGAATCAGGGTTTTTCCAGCTACCTTTGGGCACACATAGACGAAGAACGTTTCATTAAGAAATTCCGAGTGACATAATATACTGCGCCGAACCTGTGTAGCCATAAGACTTTTGACTGGTTTCAGTGCTTGTTTTTTTCTTTTGAGGATTTTTCAGTATTCTTGTTGTAAGACAGAACAGGGAAAGATTGGGTTTTCATACAGCAGATGAAAGAGTTTCAAATCCTTCATTCACAGCATTGCATAAAAAGTAACTGATTACTTTATGGGTAAGGTGCTTTGCCTCCGGGAAGGTGGAAAGAGAAGCTTTCCAACATGTAAAGGACTAAGCTGAGTTTTGTGGAACTGAAACTCTTGAGTACAGTAATCTGGTTTTAAGTAACTGAGCATTGTGGTTTTCTTGTCACAGATGTATGGTTCGGACAGGATGGGGGTGGCAGGGTGGATGGGCAGGTCTTGTGAACAACTGAGGAAGTATCTGCTCTATTACTTCAAGATATTTGATGAGGGAAGTTCTACCACTTTGCAAGTTAATTGACTCTGTTGCCACATATGATTACAGGTTATATCATTCTACTTTGATTAGTTCAGCAATATACTATAACCTGAAGACTATAATTGAAACAGAAGTCTTAGCTTTATACTAACTTCTAAAATCTCTGGAAAAAAAGTAGGCTGGAGAGGCTTGATGGCCATCTGTCGGGAGTGCTTTGAGGGCGTTCCTGCATGGCAGGGGGTTGGACTGGATGGCCCCTGTGGTCTCTTCCAACTCTACATTTCTATGATTCAGGCGGGGGGATACCATACCTGTAAAATGACATTAGTGCTTCAATTCTGTATCTATTCACATAAGAGTTAATGAACTGATATGGATTTACTGCTGAACAGACAGGGAGATCATTCATGTGGAAAGCAAGGGGTGTGAGGAGTTCAACAAACCTACAGCTAAAGGTGCTTTGTATTGCCATGGCAGGATGCAGTCATGCTATACACAGGACTGAAAAAAATGCAGTAGTGTAGTTGTTGGGTACCTAACACTTCAGTGGTGGCCTTTATGAATTTAAAAATCAAATCTTTTATAGACAGAATTTGTATCAAGGAATTTCAGCCCCCCCCCCGCCCAGCAGCAGATATAATGTGTACTCACAAAGTGGGAGCGTTTGTGCCTCCAAGTGTAATTGCACCAGTTGTTTGTCTGGAAGCTGTCTTGGGTGTACTGTAATCAGAAGTTGAAGAGTGTTCCAGCAGTCTGGCACAAACCCTGTTAGCTCCATTAGCAGACTTAGCAGAGCTATTCCAGGTAAAAAAGAAAAGGATGCATAGGCCCTTTGGCACAGGTCTGGGGAATGAATTTTACCTCAAGGATTTTTGCATCATGTTCTGCTTAATTTTAATGGTTCTTGAAGGACAAGCATGGTCCTGTTTTTATAATTGGGCCTGTGAGTGAACTGTTCCAGTTACTAAGAACATTTTGTGTGCCTTTTCTTTCCAGATCATACATCTGGCCCAAGGATATTGTGAAAGGTACAGCAAGGGTGAAACTTTCTTGTCCCTTCTGACCAGTAGTTCTTGAAATACCTGTGGCTGAGCTTTTAGGCTTTCCTGGTATAAATCAACCAGATAGCTTAATATTAGGCAGTTTGAGGCTTAGTGGGTAGAACATATGCTTAACATCCAGAAAGTGTTTGGTTCAGTCTGCAGATAGAGTTATAAAAGAATTCTACTTGAAACCCTAGAGAACAGCTTTCAGACTATGCTGACAACAGTGGACAAGATGGTTTGATCCAGTATTTTCTCAGAGAAGGAAAGGGTAGTGATGATCTGGCAAAGGCAATAATGGTTTGATGGTTGACCTCCTTGGTAGTACTATAGAGCTTTCCTATTCAGGTGATTTTTCTTTTTAAACGTGGACGTATTCTATTTGACAGTTTTGGTACTTTACAGTTGACCTGTTATAAAATAAGTTGAAGTTATGCTGGTAGAATTCAAAGACATAGGCTGTTAGTTTGGATCAGTACAGAAAGAGATGTTTGAGACTGAAAGAATTTGTAGCATAAGCTTTCATCAACTATGTCTACTGAGACTAAGTCTACAAAAGCTTATGCTACAGATTTCTTTCTCTCTGCTAGTTTCAAAGTTGCTACAGTATCCCTTTGCTTTAAATCATGTTATCATTTTTGTTTATATTGCTTTAACGGAGTACAGTCTGCAGAAAACAGCTATAAATAAGTTTTTTTACCAGCAGTAACCCCACCACAGCTAATTATGTTTCAAACTTTTGTGCGTTCATCATGCTGAATGTTTTTCTGGATAATGCATGTATTTTTGGAACATTTTACTAACATGCAAGAACATACAGACTTTGATTTCAATAGGAGATAAACCCAATTCTGCAGGAATGCAGTTACCATTCTTTTAGTTATTCCTATGGGCCTGTGCAATTCCCATTGCTTTAAGTGCTATTAAGTTAGGCAGTCAAATATTAACTACCTTTAAAATAGATTTTTATCACACAAGTAATTTAGTTGATGATTCAGATGTTATAAGCTGTAATTCAAACATAGTTGAAAAAAAATCAGTTAAAACAGTCCTTTTTATTTATAATTTGAAAAAACATGGTAAGGTGAGAAGTGGATAGGATTCATTCCTCCAGGACTTGGATGATCTTTCACAGAAGAGCCCATTTCACAGAATACATTTCACAGAGTACAGAGTAATTACAGATTCTTGACATAAACTCACTACAAAAAGTTTGCCTTTTCATGTGTCATAAAAATCTGAATGAAACAGACCACAGTGTGGGAGAGGATGAGGTATAGAAGGAGAGGGACTTTTTCTCCCTTCATAGAGATGCAATATTCTATATAATTAAGCTGTATCCATGCGGCAGACTCTGAATGGGCTTACTGTTAGGCAGTCTAAGAAATGGGCAGCAGCTGCATTCTAAACTTGAGAAACACAAAGTATAGAATCAGTACCTTCCGTCAGAGCCTTTCTTTTCTAAACAGATCCTGCTCAGTTCTCAGAATTTTTAAAAATTACTAAAGTTTTTAAAATTAGATAAACACTGACTTTTAAAAACTGTCAGTGAATCTTAAAAGCATAGTCTAGCTCATTTTTCCATAGCATGTTTAGATACTGTAGTAATTTCCAGTGAGTCAAAGCATGCAAGTTCAAAAAAGCCATTACATAATATCATTATCATTCCATGTAAATTGTGGGACAGCACACACGGGTATGTATTTTTGCATGTGTATAGAAACACACAACGTGCACACTTTTCCATCTGGTGGGAGTTGCAACACAACACATCTTAGGTCTTAACCATCTGAAAGACTGTATTCTCCCATGCTTTGGGTTTGAGATTTTAGGGGACAGACTTCTTTCACTCTTGCCATCCTCAGAGACGGGAGAAGACCTTTTCACTGACTGCTCCCACACTCTGAGACTGAGGTCGGGCTCTCTTCTTGTTGTCCTGCTGGCAAGTGAAGATGTGTTTATTCCAACAGGATTTTGGCAAGTTTCTATTTGTAAAGAAATCTCTCTAAACAGCATTGCTATATTGCTTTCCTTTCTTGTCTTTTTATTGGTTGTGTTTTTGGTTCTGTAGATTAATTATTTTTAACAATAACTTTTTCTGTGTTTTACCTTTACACACCTACATTTGTTTTGTACCTTTGCGTTTTTGGAAGCATCTTTGGTCCTAGTTTTGAAAAAAGATGGCAGATGAGTAACAAACAATAAACCCCCCACATCCATGGGGGCATCAGGTTGCATAATGCTAGTTTAAGGCATAGATCTTAGATTTTTAATAGTCATTCAGCCTAATCATGTTGATAGTTACTTAAGAGTAAATACCACTGATTGGGCCTTATGTCAGAATAATTCTGTATAGGACTGCAATGTTCAAGAAATAATTCTGTGTAGAGAATCTCTATTTTAAATACAGGAATCAGGCAATATGAAATTACTTGAAAATCAATAGATATTTAAGAAAGTAGATTGCAAATCTTAAATAACAATGATGGTCAATATTACATAAAATATAATATGCAATATTAGGATAGCAGTGGTGAGTAAATTATCAATATGCTAGTACTCACTTTAAAATGTACACATCAGATGTTTATATCCTATTTGAAGGGGATTGCACAAAAGCACAAAAGTTCATACTAAAAAATACTAAAAGAAAAGAAAAAGAACAGTCAGTGATTCTTTTCAGTATTATTTCCAGTCTCCATCCTTTCTTTTCCTATTCCAAAATCTCTCAGTGTTAACAGAAATTGTAGAACAGTCAACACACCATAGTTTACAAATTCATTTCCTCAATAGAAATTATTTTATGCTCCATTTTCTCCACCAAGGGCATACCTGCTTGACTATGCTGTTGTTCTCCCTCTGTTTCTACTCATCACAATGCGGTGAATACATATCTTGAGTTTCAAGTTACTTTATTAAAATGAAACCTAGCAATATTAAAGGAATGGTCAGCAGTTTCACTTCATCAGAATGGAGTTACGTTTAGTTAAACAGTTGTGTAATAGTGCTGTATACTTAATATGCTTGGTAAGAATAATTTGCTTCTGAACATCTGTTGTAGCTTAAAATCTTAAATGCACAGTGTATCATGATCAAATCTTAAACATATACAGTTATATTTAAATGTATGGTGATAGTGTGGTCTGTATTAATACACTGTTTTTTTTTTTTTTTTTTGCAGGTGTTTGATTATAATGATTTAAAGTGAACAGTAAAGGTAAGTATTATGATGAAATACTTAACTTTAAAGGGGGGGGCAGGAAGAATTGAGCTCATTATTTATTTCTTGGTAGGACCAGGTAGGACCTTCCTGGGGCCAGGGTGAACCACATAATGGAGAGGCTAACCAGGCTGGTCAAACCCACTGACCATAAGCCCCTCATTTTGGTTCATGTTGGAACCAATGACACTGCGAGAAGCAGTTTTTACCACATCGCAAAGGACTACGAGCTTATGGGGACGAAGCTTAAGGACCTTGGGGCGCAGGTGGTCTTTTCGTCTCTCCTCCCTGTCCAAGGATATGGCGCATGTAGGGAAGGGGCAAGAGCAGAGGTCAACAACTGGCTCCGCACATGGTGCCACCGGCAACGGTTTTGGTTTTTGGAACATGGCCTGAATTTCCATGAACGTGGGCTTCTGGCGAGGGATGGGCTGCACCTCACGAAACTAGGCAGGAATGTTTTTGCAAACAGTCTCGCAAGGAGGATTAAGGATTAAGAGGTCTTTAAACTAAGTTCCCCTGGGGAGGGAGACAATATTATTCAGGGCAAGGACTTGGCGAATGCAGGGGGAAAAGGCCCAAATGATACTGGACAAGTAGTACAAGTGGCCAGTGGTGGGAGGAGTAGAAACTATAGTACAGGACTTGCAGGAAGGGCCCGGGGACTTAAGTGTCTCTACACTAATGCACAGAGTATGGGAAACAAGCAGGATGAACTTGAACTCCTAGTACAACAAAATAAATACGATTTGATAGGCATCACTGAGATCTGGTGGGATGAGTCTCATGATTGGAATGTAGGAATAGAGGGGTATAGCCTATTTTGTAAAAATAGACCAAAGAAGAAAGGAGGAGGAGTAGCCTTGTATGTCAAGGATGTTTTCACCTGTGAAGAGATCCGGGACTTAAACCCAGAAAGCCAGGTCGAGAGCATTTGGGTAAGAATTAAGGCAGCGAGAAACAATAGGGATATTCTGGTGGGGGTTTACTACAGACCTCCAACCCAGACTGAGGACTTTGATGATGCCTTCCTTAACCAAAGGACTGCACATTCAAAGAGGAGAGATACAATAATAACAGGAGATTTGAATTACCGGGATATATGTTGGAAGACAAACTCTGCCAAGACAGCAAGGTCCAGCAAGTTTCTTGCTTGTCTTGCAGACAACTTCATGGTCCAGAAGGTGGAAGAGGCCACAAGGGGATCAAATATTCTAGATCTGATTCTGACCAACAGGGATGACCTTGTGAATGTGGTAGAAGTGGTTGGATCTTTAGGGGGGAGTGACCATTCCCTATTGGAATTTGGCATTCAGTGGGAAGGAGAAGATAAGTGTAGCCAGACACTCATCTTAGATTTTAAAAAAGCGGACTTCTGTAAACTTAGGGAGCTGCTGGCTGGAATTCTGTGGACAAGAATAGTGAAAGGGAAAGGAGTTCAGGAGGCATGGGAGTTCCTTAAAAAGGAGATACTGAAGGCACAGTCTAAAACTGTGCCAATAGGGAAGAAAAATGGAAGGCATCTGAAGAAACCAGAATGGTTGACTAAAGAACTCTCAGCTGAGCTAAGTGTTAAGAGAAACATGTATAGGAAATGGAAGAAAGGGGAAACCACCAAAGAAGAGTTTAAGCAAGTAGCCAGGAGATGTAGGGAGGAGGTCAGAAAGGCTAAAGCACAGAATGAACTTAGGCTGGCCAGAGACATTAAAAACAATAAAAAGGGCTTTTAAAAATATGTCCACAGCAAAAGGAAAAAAGAAGGAGACGATAGGGTCACTGCGCAGAGAAGATGGCGAATTACTCACAGAGGGAAGAGAAAAGGCAGAACTACTTAACACCTTCTTTGCCTCAGTTTTTTCCCAGAGGGATACAAGCACTCAACCTGGTGGTTGGGGAACAGGGGAGGAAGCAGGGGAAATGAGGCACATAATAGGTAGATGGCCATCTAACCTCTGGCCACACTGGTTGAATTCAAGTCTCCAGGGCCAGATGAATTGCATCCTAGGATATTAAAAGAGCTGGCAGAGATCATTTTGGAACCGCTTGCTATAATCTTTGAGAAATCTTGGAGGACAGGAGAAGTTCCAGCAGACTGGAAGAGAGCAAATGTTGTCCCCATCTTCAAGAAGGGGAAAAAAGAGGACCCAAATAATTATCGCCCAGTCAACCTGAAATCAGTACCCGGAAAGATCCTGGAGCAGATCATTAAGCAGTCAGTTTCTAATCACTTAGAAAGCAACGCGGTAATCATGAGAAGTCAACATGGATTTCTCAAAAATAAGTCATGCCAGATTAATTTTATCTCTTTTTATGATAGAATTACTAGCTTGATAGATGAAGGGAATGCTGTGGATGTAGCATATCTCGATTTCAGTAAGGCCTTGGACAAAGTTCCCCATGACATTCTTGCAACGAAGCTAGTAAAATGCGGGCTGGACAGGGCTACTGCTAGTTGGATTTGTAATTGGTTGACCAACGGAACCCAACGTGTGATCACGAATGGCTGCTTTTCAGCTTGGAGACTAGTGGGGTGCCACAGGGTTCTGTCCTAGGCCCAGTGCTGTTCAATATTTTTATCAATGACTTGGATGAAGGAATAGAGGGCATGCTCATCAAATCTGCAGATGATACCAAATTGGGAGGGGTTGCTAATACGCCAGAGGACAGGATCAAAATTCAAAATGACCTGGATAGATTGGAGAGCTGGGCCAAGGCTAACAAAATGAAATTCAACAGAGAGAAGTATAAGGTCCTACACTTGGGTAGAAAAAATGGAATACAAAAATATAGAATGGGGGACATGTGGCTGGAGAGCAGTACATGTGAAAGGGATCTAGGAGTCTTCATAGACCACAAGCTGAACATGAGTCAGCAGTGTGATGCGGCAACCAAGAAAGCCAGTGCAGTTCTCGGCTGCATCAATAGGAGTATGGAGTCTAGATTGAGGGAGGTACTGGTACCACTCTACTCTGCTTTGGTTAGACCTCATCTTGAATACTGTGTCCAGTTCTGGGCACCCCAATTCAAGAAGGACATGGTCAAGCTGGAGGAAGTCCAGAAGAGGGTGACCAAAATGGTGAGAGGCCTGGAAGTCATGCCCAATGAGGATAGACTTAGAGAGCTGGGTATGTTTAGTCTGCAGAAGAGAAGGTGAAGAGGGGACATGATAGCTATGTTTAAGTATTTGAAGGGATGCCATGTAGAGGAAGGAGAGGGCTTGTTTTCTGCTGCTTCAGAGACCAGGACAAGGAGCAATGGATTCAAGCTGCAGGAAAGGAGATTCCACCTGAACCTCAGGAAGAACTTCCTGACAGTCAGGGCCGTCCGGCAGTGGAATATGCTGCCTCGGGGTGTAGTGGAGTCTCCTTCCTTGGAGGTTTTTAAGCAGAGGCTAGATGGCCATCTGTCGGGAGTGCTTTGAGGGAGTTCCTGCATGGCAGGGGGTTGGACTGGATGGCCCGTGTGGTCTCTTCCAACTCTACATTTCTATGATTCTATGACCAAAGAAACAATAGATGATGATCCACATCTAAAAAACATGTAAGGTAGGAAACTTTGGGACTGATTCTTGTTTAACATTTATTTTATATCTTGCCTTTCTTTTCTGAAGAAAATCCAATTTAGTTAGGAAATAAGACTACAACAGTGGCATTTCAACAGAAATGTTTCCTATTTTGTACGAATTTGCTAATTATACGAAATTTATAATTCATATCCTAAATTCGACACTGTTGATAGTTGTTCATGTGATACATTTCATTTGAAAAGCAGCTTGTGATAATGCATAGGAGTCTACTACTGAAAGGGCTGTATCTATTGCTGAATGTCTTCTGGCAATTTCAAATTTACTGTGCCCTACCCCAAGGCTTGCTGCAGATGGTTAGATTGCCTGGAGCTGTTTGTTTAATGTCTCCTAGGAGAGGAGGGGAGAAGAAGGGGAAGGGGCTCATAATATTTACCAGCATCATGTTAGATTTAATTCAAAGGTAAAATGTTAAAGAATGAACAATTAAAATTCACTGGCATGCTTCAAGGTGTTGCATGTCTTTAAAAGAAGTCTCTGGGCCTGGGCCTGGGCCTAGGGTTCTCGTATAAAGTACCATGAATGGCAGATAAACAGCTGCTAGTACTGTTCCACAAATGCTTGCTTAAGAGTTCATGAACTTCTATAATAGGTACTGTAGCTGTACTCATGTTTCTGCTTGCTCAAGAGCTTACACAAGCAGACGAGGCACTTTGGGCATTTTATTCTTCTTGTGTAATATTCTTCCTTGAACTAATGTGGAAAACCGAACACATGCTAATGTACAAGGATACCCAAGTTTACATCTTGATATAATGAAAGGTAATAACTGTGTGGTCTGCATTCAGAATGATAAATTCTGAAAAAAAGTACAGGAAGTAAGTAGCAGAGCAATCAGCACCATTAAATCAGTAGAAACCTGTGGTTAGAAATCTGATTAATTCAGTTGAACCCTACCCAAACCATCCCATCAATGTAGTCTACAACAAGCGGAACAAAATGCTGTGTACAACACAATACACAACACCCGTACTCTGTTTGCAAGCCTGAAGAGAGATGCAAGGATCCTTGAAATGGCAGGAGTCCATACCTTCTGCCCTTTCACATACCCTTGCATCTCCCTCCAGCCAGATGAATTACTTCATGCACCAGGAAGACTTCTGATGTATTGAGCACAGTAATTAAAGAAGAATGCTTGGTGTTGGCAATAAGCTGTGTTGTTCCAGTTGCATTGCATTATATAGCAAGGACATTTGACATCAAGTCTATTCCACTGGTTTCTCAGATATATTGTATGTTCTCTGGGAGAAGCTGTAAATCGTTGGTAAAGTCCATGTATTGTTTGAAGGGGTTCCATCCTTCTTATCTCCATGTAAAGGAAGAAGAGAATCTATCTGAAACCTTGAAGAGCACTACCAGTTATTATTAACTATAGTAGGCTAAATGGACCAATGGTCTTTTTTGGTATAAGGCAGCTGGTATGAAAGAATAATGTTGTCAAAGAAAGAACAGCCCTATTAATCATTAATATAGTCATATCCACTCTGTGATACTAATTTATTTTGTCTTATTTTATTTACTTAGATTTATTATTTATTAAAACACTTCTATCCCTCCCTTTATCACAAAATCTCAGGGTAGTGGACAATACAAGCAATATAAAACATTTCCAAATTAAAAAATGTAAATAGTTGTAAACACAGCAAAAGTTAAAACCACTTTAAAAACAACAGCAATTTAAAACCATGTACATATAAAACACATGTATACTTTTTTTTTAAAAAAAAACCCAGCAATTTAAAACTATCTACATGTGTACTTGGAAAAAATAAGTCCTCAGAAACTTTAATATAAAGCCATGTTTTGTTTTCTTGCTGGAGAGAAATTAAGGTTGGCTCCAGCTGGACCTTCAAGGGGATTTAAAATGTAAGTTATAGAGCTTAAGATGCTATAACTTCCTACTTGTTAATCTTTCTATGTACATTTTTGTTGGAATTGGATCCTATTTATAGGAATGTTTTTTTCCTTCAAGTCTCCAACAAGTGAACATTACAGTTTATTAAACCAACAAAGATGTATATTTAATAATTTTACTCCATTTTTAACTCAGAGTATAATTTTATATCATACGGATTACACAAACTTTTGCACTACATTCTGCTATATAGGCAACTGATATTTTTTTGGAGCAGATTTAGCCAACTGGTGCAGAAAAGATTCCCTTGATGCATAGTACTGTGAGTGTAGGAGTGTTCAAGGAAGAGGGGGGACATATTATCAATTGTACATGTGTTGGTAAAATTCATTGAAGATTTTGTATTCTCTCAGTTGCCTTCATACCCAGCTGGGATGCAGAAAAAATGGCAACCATCCTTACTTTGAAACCAGTGCAAAAGATGCTACTAATATTGCAACAGCTTTTGAGGAAGCTATTCAAAGAGTCTTTGCCACTAATGAAAGGTGGTATCACTTGATTCAAACTGAGAAAGTTAACATTCACCAGAAGCCTGGTGCGTTCATGCAGCTGTAATCTGTTACACGTTCCCCATCTCAGAAATTGATGTGGATAAGTCAAGTGACATTACCAGTACATTCTGGAAAATGAGTAGGAAAGCCCTTGCTTCCTGTGCTATTAGCCTTCCTGTGCCATTTACTGTTCCTTCAAATTCCCTTTCAGTCATAGGGACTTAGTCTTAGAAATTCTGCAGCTGTCTGACATAATTCAAGAGGATGACCTCAATTCAGAAACAGAATGGAGTCACACTAATGGTAATAATGGTTTTCAGATGCATCTTAAGATTTATCCAGATGAACGAAAATCATGATCTTAGGCTGTGAGACCTGCTGTTCCAATGTGCTATCAGTATGAATAATATGAGGATTTTTGTTTAACGCAATGAATATTTGATTGCATTAAAATCCATCTCCCATTTTTTGTGAGTAAATTTGATTCTTATGGCTGCTCTGTTAATAACTGTATTGTGGTATTAGTGAAAGATATTTATGTAACGAATGGAAAAAATTATGTATGAACAAAATCTGCTTGTTTTTCAGAACTGGACATTAGAAGGGATCCAGTCTTGAAACAATGGCAGCAAAATCATCACTCCTGAAAGTAATCCTTTTAGGAGATGGAGGAGTTGGGAAGAGTTCAATTATGAACAGATACGTCACTAACAAGTTTGACACTCAGCTTTTCCACACCATAGGTGTAGAATTCTTAAATAAAGACTTGGAAGTGGATGGACACTTTGTCACAATGCAGATATGGGACACAGCAGGTCAAGAACGTTTTAGGAGCTTACGGACTCCTTTCTACAGAGGTTCTGACTGTTGTCTTCTCACTTTTAGTGTAGATGACTCTCAAAGTTTTCAAAACCTGGGTAACTGGAAAAAAGAATTCATTTACTATGCAGATGTGAAAGATCCTGAAACATTCCCGTTTGTGATACTGGGTAACAAAGTTGATATAAATGAAAGGCAAGTATCTACAGAAGAAGCCCAGCTCTGGTGCAGAAACAACGGCAATCATCCTTACTTTGAAACCAGTGCGAAAGATGCTACTAATGTTGCAGCAGCTTTCGAGGAAGCTGTTCGAAGAGTTCTTGCCACTGACGATCGGTCAGAACACTTGATTCAAACTGATACAGTTAACCTTCACCGGAAGCCCAAGCCTACATCATCATGCTGTTGACTACATAGTTTTATCTCTTGGTCATATATCCTTCTAACTTAAACTTGGAATAATAATAAATCAATATGATTCAGTGGATGTCATTCTAATATATTATACTATACTATTTTTCTGCTTTATGTGTCAGCCAGAAGAGAGACCTCTTCAGTAAGTGACCTATTGCTAAATTAGTGGTGTCTTATATCTGGGAAGGTACCAGTTCAAGAATTCATTTAATTTAAATATGTCATTTGAAAATTAATAAATTATATACTAAAACTTGAAAGTTCTAGAAGCACTACTTGGGGGATTTGTTCAGAAATTCAGATGCAGAATAGAATTTTTATATATGTTCATATATATTTTTATGAGGTAATTAGTCCATGTTTTGCTTCACTAAAACCTTTTTTTATAAAGCAATAATAGTAGGTATTAGGATATTGTTCCAATTGTCTGTCTTTTATGTGATTTTTGTTGTTGTTTAAATTAAGCTAATATAAAACACCTTAAGGGCTTTTGCTGTTTGCCTAGCATCACTGAACTGCCTGTAGATTTTAAGGTAGGAAATAAATATGCATACATAGACCCTGTGTGTGTGTATTACTCGTGTTTATCTGATCTTCTCATACTTTGCTGACACGAAATGCCTAGCTGTCCCTGCACTAGAGAAGTGCTGGACTTTAACAGCTTCAGCTGCTGGCACTTTATACTATATGTGGATGTTTAATAATGGAGAAGACAGTTGTAGCACTCTTAAACTATTTTTGTAATTAATGTTAAAATATTTGCAGAGGATTACACTTATCTGACAGGTTAGGGACTGGAGCACTGTCAGAAAGCAGAAACGGTCAAAAAGTGGAACCCATACGGAGACTCGCTTGGGACTGATCATGCTTGCGTGCTTCCCCTCCCTCTCCCAAGTTTGTTTTGCAAGCAGCCCATGCACTGGCCCAAGCAAGCCTCTGTGGGCAGGAAGAGGTGATGGAAACCTGTTGTTTCATGTTTACAATATAGACAGGTTCCATTAGTTGGACAGGGGGATCAGCTCTTTTTGTAGGCAAATCATGGGACTGCATGCATGTGTGAGAAGTCCCAAGCAAGCCTCCATAGGCAGGAAGAGCTGACAAAAGAATGGACCCCATGTTGAATTAATGGAACTTGCGCTTAATTTGGAAGTGTTGAAAGAGCAAGTTGTCAGATAACAGGGTGTTGCAAGATAGGGGTTTTCTATATAGAGTTTTTCGAAGGCTAGGCTTGTGTAGTTTCTCATTTAACACTGTTAATTTTACGCCATGTCCACACTAGACTGTTATAGCACTGTTATTCCACTTTGGCCCCTCCCGAACTGCAAACCCCAGGATTCCATAGGATGAAAGTGGACTAATAGCACTATCACAGTCTAGTGCGGAAATGGCTTTAGATTCATCAGTTATCAGTCTTAGCTGATACCTATTTCGATTGTAGGACTGTGAAACAAGATAACATTTTGCTGCACACAGTGCTTAAATTGCAGGGGGGGGATACTGATGGCTGAAAAGTGATAAGAGGCAGCTTGGATGCAAGTGGAGAACTTCTCGATCATCCTTCATGTCTTGTCCATGCTTAAATAAGCTTTAAGAGGATAGTTGTCTTCAAGGGTTGTTTGTACTTTGTACTTAATATGGTATGTTACAGATTTTTTACTGTAATCTTACTTCATTGGTGTTCATATGCTCACAGCAAGTGAAGACAAAGAGCCCATAAGTGTAGATTTAGCAGAACAGAAAAGGATGCATGATGATCTGAGTTGCAGTTTACAAACAATATTTACTGTATGTAGAAATGCTATGGCATAACTTAATTTTTGCTAGGATACTCATTGGCTTACAAGATGACATCTCACCATTATAGGTCTTTAAAGGTTTCAAAACATGTTTCAACAAATAGTATTCTGATTTTTAATAATGGTAAGATTGAGTAGTTTTGAAGATAGCAATCAAGTTATTTGTTTGATGTTTTGTAAGCAGAGAATTCTCTTTTAATCCTTGCCACAAACACTGGAAGGATACTAACTTTTGAGCTATGTGTTTACAAGAAATTCTTAATATTATTTCCGTTCCAGCGAATACTTTGCCAAAACTCAGCTTTGTGAATATTGGGGGAAAAAGTTAGATCTGTCACTGTAATTGAAAGAGATGATAAAAATAAGCAGTTTCCTTACACTGGGTTGCATAGTTTGGGTGATCATTTAAAAAATCAATTTTTCTAGAGGAATATAAGTTGCATAGTTTTGTTAGTGTTCATGATATTATATTAGTGTTGAATTTAAGAACTGTTAAGAGTTGTGCTAAAGGAGCATAGGAAAGACCAAAAGTTGCTTTCCTTTTTGAAGCATTATGTAGTTTTTTTCCAAAGAAGCAGTATTTAAGTATCCAAAAGATATTTAAATTTTCAGTTGAATCAGCTGAATCAAAATAAATCAACTGTAACTGGAAAAAGGCATATTATCACACTGGATTTGTCAGTTCATCAACACAAAGATGTCTGTTACCAAACACACTTTGATTATTTCTGATCCTCCAGATTAATAGTTTACTGAAATAAGAGTGTGGATACAAAACTGCTGGCTTGAACAGTGTCTGCAACAACTATATGATAAAATTACCACAGACTTTTGGCAGCAAGTCTGTGGCAGTTTTATCATAGCACAAGCCTGTTGCGGACACTGTTTGAACAGAGGTAACTGCAGTCTGATCAAACAATACTTTAGCTGGTATTCTGTTAATGACATATGCAGGAGTAACTTTCAGTATTTAATTATTTGGTAGTTCAAGAGGAAGGAGTTAACTACTTGCTTCACGTAAACATGTAGTAAGTGGTCACAGGAGGGAAGGCCAGCAGGAAGAAGGTGAGTCCCGTGAAGGGAAAGCAAGAACTACTGTTGTAGTTCTGCATGGGTGGAACTTTACATCTGTTGATGCAGGGTCCAGGCCAATATTTGCAGTGTTAACTTTTTGCTGCTATTAATAACACATCCAAGACAGCTGTTTAATGGGAGGCTGGGGTGGGCTGTAATTTTACTGCCTTATTTTAGTGGCATCTCAGTGCAAATCTATTTGCAGATATACCCTGCAATACATGAATTGTCCCCCTCTCTTATGGTTTCATGCAGTAAAACATCATTCTTCAAAAGCAGCACATGTAAGTAAAATAGTATGTGTGTGTATATATATGAATGCAAGGGTACTGAAAGACATGGTCATATTAGTCTGTATCAGCATACAAAGGAATCTTATAAAGTCTTTGATACTACAAGCTTCTTTCACCAGGTTAGTCTGAAAGGTACTAAAAGATTCTTTTGTCTGAATGAATCAGTTTCATCACAGCCACACTACTTTTGCATTTCAGTTTCGTCTATTGCTTTCAGGCTATAGCTATGCTCCTGGATAAATAAAATACTTCAAACTTAGAATTATTTAGGAATTTAGCCTATTCAGTCTTAAAAAAGTGATGAGGACTTCACATCTCTAGGCTTGTATTTGAGGTGGATAGACTGTTTAGTATAGTAAGTGTATTTTAGAAGTGAAATAATAGAGGATATATTTGGCATAAAATACAGTTTGGGAGCCCTACCCAATGATGTACACATCAGTAGAGAAGGGCTCATAAATCTTCAGAGACAAAAACGGTCTAAACTGAATGTTATACACAGTTGAACCTCTTCTCATTTCCACAGTTCCCTGTACTAGAACGATATCCAGAGGATTTCTGGTCACCCAGAATCAAAGGGCTGGGGGAAAAGACTCACTACATAACACATATTTCTTCTAGATTGTGCTGCCAGCTTAGATCTGGGATTAAATATTGTCTTATGCTCTTGCTCACTATTATTTTTTTAGAAGATACAGTTGTGACATCTTTTGAAAGCACAATGGTATGTGGTATAAGTTCTTCAACTAAAATATCCTGATCATTACCAAAAATCAGGGTTGGCTTTTTTATTTAGCTATATTGCTTATCCCATTCAAGACTTGTATTTAGAATTTTTTTATTTTGTTATATACAAATGTTTTACAACTGAAATGATCAACCTATGGAGATGCTAAATGCTGGACACCTGAAGTTGTTTCGTTTTTCCTCCTCTGGTTCTAAAGCACTTCTTGGACATCTTGAGTCTTTAAACAGCAGATTGGTCCTCAGTTACAGAAAATGTCAAATGTACAATAGGCCATAAGTTAAGTAACAATACAATTTAGACACAGCATTTCAACTCAAAAGATGCTTTTTTCCAAGAAACTGAACTTTTCTGTCAAATGCAGTTGATCGAATTGGAGAATTTGGTTCATAAAATGGATTCATTGCAAACTGAGGAAAGAAATTATAAACACAAAATGTAGGTTCAGTCAAAGATTAATCAGTTTTGTGTTTTACACCCTCAAAAAACTGTCTAAATGTCAAGATCTATAGTGCAATTTTATTCATTCTAGTTTTAACATTGTTATACTTCATTCTTAGATGGAGAGGCAGGGAAACGTTTCTTTCTGATCTGAAAAGGCCAAGTAAATATATCTTTTCTACTGCTCAGCAAATTGGTTTCACAGGGAATATGCTGTAAGTTTTAACCAGCCCACAGCACTGATGCAGTTTCCTTAGAACAAAACATAAGTCTGGTGCTATTCTGAAAAACAGTTTTACTTGATGTTTAGCAGTTTGTAACAGCTATAGTAAAATATTTCGGATCTTTCCTGTCAGTACCTGGGGCAGGAAGTACTAGCAGTGCTGCTGTTCTATAATGCAATCTGAGCATATAAAGGAGACTTTCCCACTCCCCTTTTGTTTTCCTGTTTATGGTTTTACACATGCTAACAATATGTTGAAGTAAGGTAGGTAATAAGGTAAGCTCCCATCCACCAAAATTCATACTGCTATTATTTGTTCTGGTAGAGCAATAGATTCTCACCTTTATATACAGGTCATAGACATCACTGAAGAAATTTTTTATTCCATCTTCTTGCCTTACATCATGAAGCATAATAAATCTCATATGTAGAACAAGTTAAGAAAATATGTATACTTTCTGTTTTGGAATGAATTTCTATACCATTGACTATAAGAACACCAGAGTAGCATATAACATTAAAATTACAAAAATAAAGAACCTAAAACAATCAAAATATTTTTTAAAAAAACAATATATGTAACTGAGTTACAATGAGAAGAAATGCTGTGCCTTGACTACTCATGGTAAAAATCATTCCAGATCAGGAATGATCATAGCCAAACCTAGGAAATACTGTTCCTGGGCAGCTAAGAGGATGAGGAACAGGCACTACAAGCTACAAACCTGCTCTTCAGAGAAACTGTAACAATTAAACTATATCCAATACCTAGGGACCACTGACATGACCACCCTCCATTTTGCCAAGATTCAAGCTCAGATTGTTGACTTTCATTTCATCTGTTACTGGTCCAGAGTGTGCACAACCAAACTTGGTTATGGAGACGATGTGTTAGGTTTGAACCTTGATCAGTATGTTGATAATGCCTAATAACTATTCCCAGAAGGTGCCATGCAGCACCTCCAACTGATGACAGCAGAATCAAAAGCAGTTCCTGAATGCCACTTTCTAAAATCAACCCAGCAGGTAAGAAAGCAATTAGTGCAGTACAGCAGCAGTCCTAGTAATCATTTCACAAAGCTGATTCAAGGGTTTATTGTGGCCAAATCTCTGAAAAATTGCAGAGATTAAGCAAGAAAGTAAGCAGAGTAGATGCTACTATATATGAAAGGGTCACCATACTTTACAAAAGGATAGTGTAAATTCACAGTAATATCCCTTAATTTTTTTAAAAAAACTCAGCTAATGAAATAGTCATTTGCATGTAATATAAAAGAAAATTGCTGACTTTAGAATAATAAAAGCTAAAAAGCATGTGATTTTCTAGCAGAAAAACAGAATTCAATCATCTATGCTATGATACATGTAATATGGCTAAAACTGAGCCATAAACAGGGCAGTTATTCCACTGGTGATATCAAACAGGAAAGAACAGTTTAAAATGCTTCTTAAGTGTATTAAGTTTAACTATATAAATATCTGTGAAAAAGAATACCACAAATGCAAAGCACTCACAAAAAGTTGTAACCCCCCACAGGAGTATGTATGCATTATGATTCAGTATCAGGAGGAATAGAAGGTCTGCTCCTAGCTGCCACTTCCTTGTTCAGACTTCCTTTTTGCCCCCTGCAAATTACTCATGCTCAGTGATGTCAATTATCTTATAGTGTTTGCTATATTCAAAGAAAGGGTATGCATCAAAGGGCTATCTATTAGAACCAAGAGCATCTTTTAATCCTTCCCATGATGGTATGGTTTCTTGTGCTAGGCTCCACTGCTCTTCATGCCTTCAATCATATAATCTGTTCCTGTACCAGCTCAGCTTAAGTGTGCATCCTACACAAACTTAGAATGGTGGGGATTCTAAGGCTGCTCCTATTGGCAGTACAGTCCCTAAAAGTTCTTATGGGATGCTCCTACCACTGGAAAGTAAACGTACTCTGAAGAGCTTGGTGGCTCTAATGCCATGAGAACAGGTTGTAAGAGAAGTGTTATATTCGCAAAAAATGTTTCACTATCCCTTCCTCCAGAACCCCACCAGATCTTGTTCCACTCTGTGAATGGATGCTCTTCTGTTTGGAAGCTTAATTAGGATACAAAGCACCGCTCTATCTAAGTCAATGTTTTACTAACTTCCTCATTAGTCGAATTGCCTCCACCCCAAAAAAGGATATGTCCTGCAGTGACAAAAGCAGAGACAAACCACTCATTAAACTTGTCCACAGTCTTCAGATACATATTATTAGACAGCCACATATTCTCATCCACCAGGTCAAGGGCAGCATGAGCTATAAACTGATTGAGATGGCGATGGTCATCCTGAGGAGCAAAGGAAATCCACTTCAAAAACAGAATAAAACTTAATTTTATCTGACACACTGCCAGATGTAAAATCTGTTCATAAATTATGCAAAATTTCAGGAACCTCTGATGTAATACATCATAATACATTATAGATGCTGTATCAGAAATGGAGGAAATATACTCTATTCAAAGCATATCATAGACTTTCAAATGAACATGTATATATCCAGCATTCATGCACATATATAAATACATTATTTCACTGTATCATTCACTGTGAAAAATATATTGTCTTCTTGTAGTTCTTTAAAAACATGCAAGAAAGATTTGACTATTTTTAGATATTGATACTAGATTCTGGTAAGCAATTCCAGCATTATTGCTTTTAAAACTTCTGAAGATGAGTTAATGTAGCATATCTATGTTACTACTAGTTCGAGAACTTCCAAAGTCAGCGAACTGGCCCATTGCTGATTTGCATTACTGGCTCCATCTGGTCCCAGTGAAAGTTAGCATATATGCCAGAGGCTTAGGCCTCTTTGCCTTGTGATTAACATTTGTAAAAGAATATGGGTTGGGCTCTGAGACAGTCTCATCATTTCAGAGCCTCACATGATCCTGAGTTGCTAATGGTATGCAAGATCCATGCTGTTGGTATGTACTGCTAGGTAAGCATAGCTGTTCTTTGTTTAGCTTTGGTACCTATCTGCACTGATCTTTTATTCTGTATTTTTATGTTTTTCCATTCTCCTTTGTTTGTTAAAATAAACTGTTCCCATTATAAGTTTGCATGTACTTATTTCAACTAGACTCAGTACTGAATTCACTGCTACTTTTTGCTATGGTTGCTGTGGAGTCCAGGAAGGGACTATATAACCTGGGATCATCCGAGGCAAAGCTAAGTGAAGAGATGGGAGCAGTAGCGATTATCTTTCCAGGCTAGTTTAGACCAGGAATTTTTCTTGGCCCACTGGCATTCTTCATAATAATCACTTTAGTATTTTGGAAAAGAGGAAGTAGCAAGCATCAGATATTTGGGTATATTACTTTTTGACAACAAAAGTTTTAGTAGAAACAAATTTACTAAAATTTTTAGTGGCAACAAACAAATACATATTTAAATAAGAGCTAAATAGCAAGATCAAATCAATAAATGGGCCAGATGTCTCGCACAAGTGCAAAATATAAACAAGATTTCACACCTTAGATTCTACTTTACCAGCTGGTAGAAATTCCATTTCAAATACTGGATTATCATGATGACCCACAATTACGAAGTAGAAGCTTCCAGACATGATTAATATATTGTATGTTCTGGAGGGTAAAAACACATAATCATGCAATTGAAAGTGTCAAGTTGACCATTGTCTCCATCAGTCTAGTAAGACAAGGTATTCTGCAATCCATATGATTTGTAACAGAAGTCCACATCTAGATCTTCCTTGAAAACTCAGCTGAAATCATCAGAGTTGGGAAGTGGTCTGCTGCATTTAACTTAAATCTTCCTTCTTCTTAAAGTATATTACTTAATACATATGGATGCTTTGTCCCACAGAATCAAGAAATACTAAGACTACTTAAGGCAAATCAGTTAATTAGAAGTTGATTTTTCTAAACCAAATACAATGTAAAATTGATGGTAGCATCTTGAAATTCTATCAGTTCTGTAGCTGGAAGTAGTTTTAATTTTTTCCAGTTTCCATAATTTTCAATGACCATTTTTTAAAAAATACAGAATGCTATCATAATCATGGGCTCAATGTAAACATAACTGCACACTCATGGTCAAAACTATCCCACAAATTTCCCTTTCCCTTGGCAACAAGTGCAGCCATACCCATGTGAGCTTCACACAAAAGTACAGAAGGCAATCCACCTTTAGAAAAAAAATCAGAGGTGGAAATGTTACTTCCCAAGGAGATAGTCTCTCTTCTGCTGCAATGGTACAAGTCACTGCACCTAGCATTAGTTTAAGGCAGTGGTTCTCAACCTGGGGGTCGGGACGACCATTTCACAGGGGTCGCCACTCCTCAATCCTGCCCCCCTTTTAAAAGAAGGTGGCCTCACAGCCAATGGGAGCAGTGCTTCTGAGACCCCTGCGCTGGGGTTCAAACTGCAAACCCCAGGATTTCATAGGATGGTGAAAGTGGAATAATAGTGCTATAACAGTCTAGTGCAGAAATAGCCAGGATGACTTTCTCCTCTTGCTTGTGTTGTGCGTGGACTCTTGACGCTTGCCACATGAACGTGTTGTATTCTTCGCCCTGACTGTCTTGCATTCCTCGCTTTTTGAATGTTCAGTGTTCGCACTCCCTTTAAGGGAGGGAGGGAGGGAGGGAAACAAAACGTGTCTGCTTATGCCGCCGCCATCTTTCCTCTCTCCCTGTCCTTGTCCTTTCCTCCCTGCGTCTCGTGTAAAATGTGGGCTGTTTCGGCATTGCCTTTGGGAGTGACTGGCTTTTTGAACTGTGGAAACCCAACATTCAGAACGAGAACTACTGCCTTAATTCTGGCATTGATGGACGCTTTCTGTGCTTAAAAAAGGGGGGAGGGTTACCAGTTTTTAGGCATTAGAAGTCTATCCAGAGCAGTGATTTAGGGCAGTGTTTCCAATCTATTTGATGTTGGAAATAACTAATTAACTAATAAATAAATAAATAATAACGAAAATGATTTTATGGTTGGGGGTCACCACAACATGAGGAACTCTATTAAGGGGTCGCGGCATTAGGAAGGTTGAGAACCACTGGTTTAAGGCAACCTTCCCCACTCTGATACTCCACAGATGCTTTAGATTTCAGTTCCCATCAATGTGGCCATTGGTTAAGAATGATGAGATTTGCAATCCAAAACATCTAGAGGGCATCAGACAGGAAGTCCCATGAGGAAGAATTGCACAATTTTGAATCAACTTGTGTTTCAACTTTCACTAATAAAAACAAATGGACAGTAGTATGATTCAGCTCTAACAACAAAACACACACAATCTTAGATACTGCAGTGAAGGCAACAGATACGATAAAGAACAAAAATTGCTGTTATTTTTGAAGAAATGAGCAAAGAGCATCCTCTAGCTCAATCTGACTCACCTCACAGATCCATCTGACTCAGGACTTGCCTACTATAAGCGAAAATGTCTTAAAGTTGTAACTACCATATTCAAACACCCATAATAATCTCCTACACTTACAATGCTCTCCAGGTGGCATTTTCCTCGAAAAGAAACCTCTAGTTGGCATAGCCTCTGCGACAGCTAGGTATTTCAGCTTAAAAATATTGTGTACAGAATTGATTTGTAGTTTTCAGGCAAGAACACTAGTGCATAGGACTCAGCTATGCTGGCAGACCAAGCACTGGGCTTACTCCTGAGGAGACGAGAACAGAACGGAGCTGTACTTTGAGTTCTGGTTCCTGTGAAAATGTAAGACAGGCCCTCCCCACCTTGCTTTTGGGCCTGCCTTCTCCAGCTTTGCCTCCCCGGGCCACAAGCCTTACAGGAAAGTAACCCGAAGACTCTTCCCAAATTGGAAGGCTTCCTACCCTCGTTTCAGCTGATCCTGCCAAACCCAGGCCATTTCCGCACTACACTCTTATAGCGCGATTATTCCACTTTCAACATCCTATGGAATCCTGGGGTTTGCAGTTTCGGGAGGGGCCGGCCGGCCCCTCCCGAAACTGCAAACCCCAGGATTCCATAGGATGTTGAAAGTGGAATAATCGCGCTATAAGAGTGTAGTGCGGAAGCCGTGCCAGTTACGCCAGGGCTGGCTCTGCATTTTACCCAGGAGGCGTCCGGGCCGGCTGGGTGGGCACAAAACCGACTTCACCCGTCACCTCTTCCCCCTTGAGAGTTCTAACATCGATTATTTGCCACCCGCCCACTTCTCCTTTTAACAGAATCAAGAAACACAACGTACCTCAACTTCAACGGCCACAGGAATCAACCGACCGGAAAAAGACAAAAGGAGAGAGGCGACACTTTCTTTCCTACCCAAAACATCCGGCGCGGTTTAATGATGTCACAACACTGACTCGCTCTGTTGAGATACTAGCGGGGAGGGAAAGCGTCACATAGCATATTCTCGCGAGAGTTCAGGAATAGTTTCTAAGCAAGCATTTGTGGTAGCAGCGGCGGCGGCGGCGGTTGACAGGGAGGGGCAGTTACTGGCTTGTTGGGGGCGGGGCAGTTACTGGCTTGTTGGGGGCGGGGCAGTTACTGGCTTGTTGGGGGCGGGGCGTTGACAAGGGCGCCTGCGCACTTGCATTCTGCCAGTAGGGTAGAGAACTCGCGCCGCTGTTTCTCCTCAGTTGCCGCCCTGGGTCTCGTCGCGGTCGGACGTGTGTGGTGTGTTTGATATCTCTTCGTCTCAGACTTCACCCTCCCGTTCCTTCTTTTTTGTATGGGTTTTTAAAAAGGGTTTGAAAGGTGGCAGGACTGTGGAAGCGCCCTCTTTATTCGCGGGTTCGAATATGGGCTACCTGAGGCGTACTTGTGGCTACTCAATAATAGTCCTCTCCCTTCCCAGGGGATTTCAAGCCTTTGTGGAATGGGGGGCATTGGGGAGGCTTAGCTTCTCTTCCTCTCTGGAAGGCCCAAGGTTAAGAAAGCGGCGGAGGGGTCAAAGGAACCCGCAGGCTTAAAATAGGCGGAGTGCAGCGAAGGAGAGTGTCTTTTGGTCCAGCTGTTTCCCTGGTTGCTCTGCAGAGCCATGGATTTTACCGCTGCTCCTTATAATAATAGTAAATTTCAGATTTCTTCTGTGTGCTGTTTACAACCAGCCTTTGTGCAGATTTGCTTAATGTTCTTATTCATAAAAAAATTGCTGAAAAGTGTGATGGAGAAGAAAAGAGGAAAGGTGTCATCTGCTGTAAGAAGAAAAGGAGATGAATGTGGTTATGTTTGGCACCCAGATACAGATCTGTACGGTTAATCTGCAGTGGACGACTTATACTCTTCTGATAATAACAGGGAAAGATAATGTAGCCACCTCTCGCCTTACTTAAACACATTTGATTCACCAGTGCTAGACCACATAAGCCTTTGGCCTGGTTCATAGAGCTTTAGTTCATTAAAAAAAACTGTAAATCTTTGATTTCTGCTTATCTGTGTTATTTTTTTTAATTTTCTTTTTAAAAATGCTTCTAATAGTGAAACTCTTGGAAGAAAGTACAGAATTACTGCTTTTTTAGATAATTTAGCTATTTGGGGGGCACTGTCAGTAGCAGTAGCTAATACTACTGTAGCTGATACTAGCCAGCAACGTTCTGCCCTGTTCCTGGAAAACTTGTTTCTTTCTGTGCCATTTTGTCTCGTCTCCAAATATGATTGTTCGTATTCTGTTAACATCATCATATGGACATAGTACACATTGTAGTCTAGTCCAAACTCACAAGCAGTCTTCTACAGCCTGCCCTTTTATTTGTTTTGTATTTATCACAATGCCTTAATACTGACTGTGCTGTAAAACATATAAAAATAACTCAGTCTAATATTATTCTTTATGTACCCCTTAAGTCTAGAATTCTGGCATGTGAATAGAACATAAAATAGCCGCAAGTATTTTTGTTGTCAAATGCATTATGGACTTTATGGCTGTTAGTAAAATTAGTAATTTTGTTTTCAAATGTTTTCAGATCCTCATGTCTGCAAATGAATTTAAGGTTCTATCACAAGATGAATTCCGGAAAAGACTGTATCAGACATTTAAGAATCGAGGTGTCCTGGACACGCTTAAGGTTTATTTATTTATTTATTTATCTAAATATAACAATAATCAGGGTAGTCCTAGTTTTGAATATTTGTAAAATTTGGAGTAACACTGGGATAGTTATTGGAACACAAACGGGTTTTAAATGGGCTTGAGTGTGCAATAGCGAGGGAATGTGACAGCTCTGCAAGTGATTCTAGGCAGTCTGGAACAAGCATGCACATCTTTACTAAATATTATCGGTATATTCATCTAAGAACAGTAAAATGAAGTGTAAGGAATCAGTTGTGTGTTTTATTGAGAACAGACTTTAATTTTCTCAGGGAAAGCTTTTAATGTTTCCTGTAAGGAACTGGACTGAAAATTAAAGCTCATATCTTTCAGATTAACAGTCTACCACTCAAAATAGACCAGAGCTTTCCAACTTTTTCATGTTGTTGACATACTTGTTCAACATGCATCATTTCGTGACACAGTAATTCAATTTTACTAGCAAACTGGAGGTACCTAGAGGCATATCTAGGATGGGGAAAGGCAGCCCCCTCCAATCCTCGCCTGCTGCCATCATCCTTGCCAGGAAAGGCCCCAGTGAGAGCGGCAGCAGGGGGAAAGGCAACCCCCTCCCACCTCATCCTTGCCTGCTGCCATTCGTTCTCGCTGACGAAGGCCCCAGTGATAGCAATGGCAGAGGGAAAGGCAGCCCCCTCCCACTTGGTCCTTGCCTGCTGCCGAGAGCGACGACAGCAGGCCAGGCTGAGAGGGGGGTCTTTCTTGGCTGGGGAGGTGACACACCAACACACTACAGGCAACACACTAATGTTTTGTGACATACCATTTGGAAAGCCCTGACATAGACCCTGTTGCGTGTGGTATTCTAGAATCTGACAGCCGCCTGATTTCACTTAAGGATTATTGGAGTCATTTTGAGCAGCAGATATGTTTACTGAAAGAGGACTGCTAACCTGAAAAAAAATGCAATCTTTCTATATTGCTGTTTGACTCAAATCTTAGTTTTACATTTAAGGTATAGCATTACAGAAGCAAACATAACATTTAGATGAATGCAAGAAAGTCTTAAACCTGTTTTTTTTTTAACACCATTTTATGTTTGTGCTCCACTCCTTCCTTCAGAAGGCATCCCAAAGTGACAGTAATATCTCATTTTTCTGTTTGCCAGACACAGCTTCGAAACCAGCTCATACATGAATTAATGAATCCAGTTTTAAGTGGAGAAATTCAGCCACAAGCTGTTCCTAATGAATGCAGTTCACTAATAATTGGTGCTTCGAACAGTTTGGTGGCAGATCACCTGCGCAGATGTGGCTACGAATATTCCCTTTCCGTCTTCTATCCAGAAAGTGGTTTAAAAAAGGATAATGTAAGTATTTTCTCTCTGTACTGAGTCCTTTTTCATCCAGTGTTGGCTAAAACAATCTTCAGCTGTTTGTTGAAACAGACAGCTGCATGTTGTTTATCACAGTCTTCAGTCCTGAGGTCTGATCCGAGGTCCACATTTTGTCTAAAGATGCATTTGTACCCACTCCCCTTTAACCTTATATTGGCATGGCGGTAGTGCTGCTGGTGTAACTCACCTTAAGTTAGCTTGTGGCACAGTCTGTCACATCAGTAGAACAGCAGAGGTCTTTGTAATAATAGCTATAAGAAGAAAAGACTATGAAGAATGTACAGGAATGGGGCCATGAATGCTTTTTCTCCTGAGGTAATGGTGGTAGTATAATGGTGTATGATTGTGCATTATTAGTGTGCCACAATAAACTGTTAAAAATGTATCTGGACAAGTTTGAGCAATAAGGGACAGGCAAATCTGCTTTTCCTAGGAGTAGACTTCTAATCAGTCTGTGGAAGCATAGTCAGAAGCCGTGGAAATGCGTATATGTCAAGGATGAACCTCCACACCAGAATTTCTCCTATTGATAGTTTTTGTATGGAACCCTCCAGGGGCACCCCTGCCAAAACAAAACAACACCCTCAGACCAAACCCAGAAGTTGCCAGAAGTCTACTTCTGATTTTGAAATACAGGGTTGAGTACTTTAAAGATGAATTACTTCTCATGAAGTCTTCAAGAAGAGGCAGTTCATCATCTGTTTTCTCCAGAAAAAGTACAGCGTAAGGGGATGGGGACCTGCAAAAAACTTGGTGGATAGCATGTGGTTTTATCGTTGCACTTGTCCACAGGTGAAAGGGATTCTGCACATAGAATTGTGGCATGATAGGGACAAGTTTAAATAATTGTTATGGGGTTTTGTTTTGTTTTGTTTCGTTTTATAGTTTTGGTAGGTAGCATTTTTCACATGCAGCATTCAGATATGAATCAAACAAAACACACCATTTCAAGACAAGTTAGTATAGTTCAGGAATACAGGTTGGCAATGTAAACTGGGTCAGAAGAGCCACTGTACAAACATGTTTTTCTTGGTGACTGCCCTTGAGCCACCATAGCCTCATAGGATGAGGGACCTCCAATCAACAGCTGTGCTGAAGTGTTGCAGACTCAGGACCATGGCTTCGTTGATTAAGTCTATTCAACTGTAATGTGGTCTTCCTCTATTCCTACTGCCTTCTACTTTGCAAAGCCTTATTGTCTTTTCTAGTGAGTCATGTCTTCTGGTGATATGTCCAAAGTATGATATTCTCAGGTTAATCACCTTGACTTCTAGAGAGAGTTCATGCTTGATTTGCTCTAGGACCCATTTATTTTTCTTTTTGCCAGTCCACAGCATATTCAGAACTCTTCTTCACCACCACATATCGAATAAGTTGATTTTCCTCCTGTCAGTTTTCCTCATTGCCCAGGTTTCACAACCATACAAAGAAATCAGAAATACAGTGGCGTGGACAATCTTGACTTTGATATTGAGTGATCCTTATGGTTGATTATCTTGTTTAGTTCCTTAAAAGTTGCCCTTCCAGGTCCCAGGGCCTTTCTGTGCTACACAGTTACAGTACTATTATTCTGCTTTCAACAACCTGTGGAATTCTGGGGTTTGTAGTTTACTGAGACCCAAGAGCTCTCTGGCTGAGAATTCTAAATGCCCCTTCCTGAACTGCAAACCTCTGGATTCCATAGGATGTTGAAAGGAGAATAATAGCTCTATAACAATGTAATGCAGAAACGCCCTCAGTTTTCTTCTGATTTCTCAATTGCAGTCCCCATTTTGATTAATAATCAAGCCAAGCTATAAGAAAATCCTTAACTATTTCAGAGTCTTCATTGCATACTTTAAAATTATGTAAATTATCTATGGTCATTATTTTGTTTTCATGTTCAACTCTAATCCTGCCTTTGGTAGTGTCCTCTTTCACTTTCTTCAATATCTGTTCCTAGTCTTTGCTATTTTCTGTTAGTACTATGATGTAATCTCAATTTCTTAAATTGTAGATATTGTTTTCTCCATATTTCATGCCTCCTTTTTTTGAGTCTAATCCAGCTTTACATATATGTCCAGTGTACAAGTTAAACAGAGTGATAAAATGTAGCCTTGCTTTGACCCCCTTGCAGTTGGAAATCAAGATATGCTTGCAATAGTCCCTGGTGTATTTTCCCTCTCCTGAATCCAGCTTGGACATCTGGCATTTCTTGCTCCATATCTATTATGTCTTCGTTTTAAAATTTTGAGTATCACTTTGCTTCTTCTTCGTGGTCTCTGTGCCTCACACACTAGGAGCTTTCGCACATGCGTGGTAGTGTTCGGAAGATTCTAGAGCCTAGCAGCTTGGCGGGAACCCCTCCTCCATGCCCATATCGAGCATGCTCAACCCGCCAAGCCAACGGTCTCTCCTCAGTTCTTTCTCGTCCGCCGTTGCGAAAGGAAGGTTCTCTGCTTAGTAGTGCTCTCGGCTGTTTCTTTGGACTGTTTTTTTCTGGTGATTTTGACTTCGGACTTCGGATATTTGGGCTTGTTTTCTGGTACTCGGACATGACTTTTGGTATTTTCAGTATTTTTGGATCTTTCCGACCCCTCCTACGACTCTCTTTTGGCCCTCTTTTCCTTCGGCCTCCATCTTCTCCGCGCCCTTGTCCCCCTCTTGGACCTTCTTCTTCAATCTTCATCTGCCTTCTATGTCTGCTTTTTCAAAGGTTGCATCTCTTGTGGTTGCAAGGTTGTGCTCTCAGACGGACACCGTGAGTGCCTTTTCTGTTCGGGAGAGGCCCACAATGTCAGGGCTTGTTCAATCTGCCGTGAATTTACTGCCCAGACTCTTCGGAACCGCTCGTCTCGCTTGAAATCCCACTGCTGGAAAGAATCTCTTCGGGCGAGAGATCGGCCGGCTGTTGAGTCCATCATGTCCGCACCATCGACATCAAGCTGACCTGCGACCACACCTCCGTCGTCATCGGCGGCCGCCGCACCGATGACATCAACGGTACCAGGCGCGGTACCGTCGTCTCAGCCTCCGATATCGGCTTTGCTGAGGATACTGAAAATATCCTCGGCCGCGTCGACCTCAAGGGAGGCACCTGCGGGCTCACAGGCTGCCAAGTCAACCAGGCCGCTGACTGCTGCCCAGTGTAAGCGGCCTGCCCCTCAGGACGTCTCTAAGGAGAAATAGAAGAAAAAGAAGAAGAGGGAAAAGCAGAGCTCACCCTCCGAGAGGTCCTGCCTTCTGACACCTCCTCCGATCCAACTCACCAGGGACCCAGGTGAAGAGTCGGAACTTCAGGAGATCCTGGAGGTGTCTGATGAAGAGCAGACTGCCGACTCGGCTGTGCCTTCGGGCCCACCTGTGCTCACTGCCGCGGTGTCTGTGCCCGGTCACCCAGAGAGGGTGGATCGCCCGGAGGATGTTCCGGCCTTACCTCGGGCCTCGCCCCGTCATCGGGCAGCTTCTGGCAGGAGTGAGTCACGCTCCCCAGAACGCAGGGTGAAACGTCAATCCCTGCGCCGGCTGGAGGCCTACCCGGAGCGAGCCTCGTCTTGGCCCTCGGCTGACTCATCATACTCCTCCGCGTCACACACTATGAAGTACGGTCGAGAATATGCCTGACGGGAGCATCTGGCCGCATACAGGTCATATTCACCCTAGTACAGAGACCAATACCAACTGGACGTGAGGCTCTGGTCTCCGTATCATCGGTCACACTCACAATCTTGCGGAAGATATCACCCGTGGTATCGGCGATCACCCTCTCGTTTGTACTCAAGGTCTCCCCGCTACGAGAAGACCCGTGAGCGTTCGCCCCATTATCGGGCCGTGTCTCCACCTCCGCGAGTCACCGCGACCTTGTCTCACCCGGTCTCGGAGACTGTTCCAGCGCAGACTTTGGCCTTTGAAGTTACCGTCACTCAGGTGATCCAACGCCCACTGCCTGCTGTGGTGCCGATCACGACAACTCTGACACCCCAGCTGACGGTAGCTCCATTAGTACCATCTGCGGTACTGGTGACAGCGACAGCGCCGACGGTCACCCTGGCGCTACTGCCCCAACGGTCATCGAGAGAGAAGTCCGTGGACAGGTCCCTGTCTCACTCTTCGCTGACCTACAGGACGGACTCCGACGAGTCCACGCCTGCGTCCCATGAGTCTCCCCCTTGGTCTTCGGAGAACCAGCACTTGAATCGGCACTGGAAGATGTGAAGCAGTTTTCAGACATCCTCCTTCAGATGGCGACGGCGCTTGGACTGTAGGTCACAGACCCGTCCCCAGCGGTGCAGGACCCCATATTCCAGTACGTGGATACCCATCCGCCGTCCATGGCACTGCTGCCGTTCCTGCCGGCCTTGATGGAGGCCCTTAAAAATCCATGGGCCAAGCCGGCGTCCGCCCAGCCAATCCCTCACCAGCTGGAACACCTCTATTGCACCCAGAAGGAGGATGCCGAATTTCTCTTCACGCATCCGGTGCCTAATTCAATCATGATTGAATCTGCCCAGACCAAGGGTGGTAGGAGGGTGCACACCACCCCGCCGGATCAAGAAGGCCGTAGGCTGGACGCTTTTGGCAGGAGATTTTACTCTGCTTCATCTCTAATTGCCAGAGTGTCCAACACTCAAGCTTGCCTCGCGGCCTATCTGAGGAACTTGCTGGACAGATTATGTTCTTTTCTGTCCAACCTCCCTGAGGAGAATCGGGTGAGTGCTACGCAGTTCTTTCATGAGGCGATAGCACTCGCAAACCGGCAGATCATCTCATCGAGGCACTCAGTGGAGGTGGCAGCTCGAGTGATGGTGGGCTCCGTCGCCTTGAGATGGTACGCGTGGCTCCGATCGTCTGGCCTGCAAGAAGACAGCAGGAGAAGGATTGAGGACCTCCCTTTCGATGGCCAGGGGCTGTTTAATGCTACAGTGGATGAGGCGATGGACCATCTCGTCAAGGCACGCCTGACAGCAAAGAAGATGGGCATACATCAGCCCCCGCAGCCTCGCCGTAGCTTCGGCTCCTGGTCATCTTGGTGCAAGTTGTCCTCTTTGACCTATCAACCTCACTCGCCTTGTTCGGGGCCGTCCTGGCCATTGACCTCGTCCTCGGCACGGAGACCTCTTCGGAGACGCCCATTCTCTTCTTCGAAGAAGTCTTCGTCCGGGTCGAAGTCCCAGTTTCGACCGCCTTCGCGGATTGCCACCACAGCCATCCTTCAGCCTGCCAGCAGCCTTTGAAGACCTACCGAGCCTGGCCTGACACCTCGCTGAATGGCATCACATCACCACGGACTCTTGGGTTCTCTGCATCGTCCGTCTTGGTTACGCCATCGAATTTGGAAGTATACCCCCGCGAGGCGTCTACTATTCCACCCCGGCCAGCTCGGCTCTGCTGGAAGAGATCCAGTCCCTGCTACAAAAAGGAGCGATCGAAGAACTTCCATCCTCGGCCAATAGCACCGGCTTCTTCTCCCGGTACCCTACGGCCAATCTTGGACCTCAGAGGGGTAAACGAGTACATCCGCCCCAAGAGGTTCAAGATAGTCACTCTGTTTTCGATCCTGCCGTTCCTTCAGCGAAGGGACTGGTTTGCCTCCATTGATCTTCTAGATGCTTGCTTTCATATCGCCATTCGCCTGCAGCACAGACAGTACCTACGGTTCGCAGTCGATGACACCTGTTACCAATACAGGGTGCTACCATTTGGACTCTCCACTGCACCTAGGGTCTTTACCAAATGCATGGCCCCTGTGGTATCGTACCTGTGGACGAAGGGCGTCTCGATCTACCCTTACCTCGACGATTGGCTGTTGGTGGCGTCCTGCAGGCAAAAACTCTACAACGACATCCACCGGACTCTTTCTCTTCTGACCCGTCTTGGTCTCCAAGTCAATCCGAAGAAGTCGCACCTCAAGCCGGCGAGGGTCCTTGACTTCATCAGAGCGACCCTGGACTCAGTGTCTGCCAGAGCATACCTGCCTATGGAACATGCACGGACCCTCCGTCGGGCCGCATCCGCTGTCTTCGATGCCCCGATGATATCAGCGAGGAGGATCCAGCAGCTCCTCGAGTACATGGCCTCGACCACGTCAGTAACCTACCTGTTTTGCCTCCGTGCACAGCCAGTTCAACATTGGTTCGTCAGAGTCTTCGGTCCACTCCTGGACGACCAGAGGCGCCCCCTGCGGATTCCTCGACAGCTGCGTCACTCCCTGTTATGGTGGCTGTCCTACCGCCATCTACTGTCAGGCATGCCATTCCGAGAACTGACCCCTCGGCTCACGGTGACAACAGATGCCTCCCTGTTCGGGTGGGGAGCACACTGTGGCGATCTCAGAGTCCAGGGACGATGGATCGATGACGAGACCGACTTCCATATCAACGCCCTCGAGCTGCTCACCATCTGGAAAGCTCTGAGGGCATTTCACCACCTAGTTGCGGGCCAGACGGTGCTGATCCTGACAGACAACACAACAACGGTCTGTTACGTCAACAGACAAGGGGGAACTCATTCAACCACCCTCCTCACCGTAGCTCTTCAGCTTTGGGTCTGGTGTGTCTTGCTTCCAGTCCATCCAGTCGTGGTGCACCTGGCCAACCAGGAAAACACCACAGCGGACGCCCTCAGCACAGACACCTCCTGCCACCACGAGTGGTCTCTTTTGAGCGTGGCGTTCCAGATGATAGGAGACCAGTGGGGTGAGCCGACGATCGATCTTTTCGCCACCAGCCAGAACACGAAGTGTCACCGGCACTGCTCGAGAGCCAGCCGGGGGTCGTGGTTCTCTCAGCGACGCCTTCCAGTTCGAGTGGACCGATGGGTTCCTCTACGCGTTCCCGCCGTTTCCTCTCCTGGGCCAAGTGGTCTCCAAGATCCTCGCGGACTGAGCCGACGTTGTCCTCGTAGCCCCATACTGGCCGAGGCAGCACTGATTCAGGCCCCTGTTTGAGGCCGCCCACAGTCGACTCCTCAGGTTCCTGACAGCATCAGATCTCCTGTTGCACTCTGACAGTCTCGTTCTCCGTCCAGACCTGCCACTTCTGGCCCTTCACGCCTGTCGTATAATGCCTAAGACGATCCGACCATCCAGAACATCCTGACTGCGGCCAGGAAGGAGTCGGCACACCACAACTACCATTACAAATGGCAGAGATTCATTACCTTTGCTGAAGCATGACATGAGCCGGTATCACCTGTCAGTCTGCCTACCATGCTCCATTTTCTCCTCCATCTCCAACAGCAGGGCCTTGTGTTTCCATCCCTGAAGGTCTACCTTTCTGCTATCGTGGCCTATCAACCATGTGGGTCACCGTTGGCAGCTCTCTTCCACGATGCTACCATGGAGCAGTTCATGAAGGGCCTGCAACACCTTTATCCACTACCACCTTGGTCGTTGTCCTTGGTGCTATCGCAGTTGACACGGCCACCCTTCGAGCCCATGGTGACTGTGGATGACAGGCTCCTGACCTTCAAGACTGCTTTCCTGGTGGCTGTCACCTCAGCCAGGCGGGCGAGTGAGCTGACAGTTCTGCGATCTGATGAGCCCTTCTTCGTCTTCCACCGAGACAAGGTAGTCCTTCACCCTGACATATTTTTTCTGCCCAAGGTGGTATCACGCTTCCACCTTAGCCAGGACATCATCTTGCCTGTTTTTTACCTGGACCCGACTACACCTCTGGAGCACTCCCTTCACTCCCTTGATGTTTGTCAGGCCTTGGCTTTCTATACGCACCAGACTGCGCCCTTCCACCAGACACCCCACCTGTTCGTATGCTATGGTGGGCGTCGAAGAGGCCACAGGGTGTCCACCCAGAGGTTCTCCAAATGGGTGGCCCAGACCATTCTGCTGGCGTACGAACTGGCCAAGCAGCCTCTGCCAGCCTTGATTCGGGCTCATTCCGCCAGAGCCGTGGCTTCCTCAGCAGCTCTCCTTCGAGGAGTGGACCTGCAGGAACTGTGCTGTGTGGCAACTTGGTCTCAACCCTTGACCTTCGTGCGCCACTACAGACTGGACTGTTGGTCCCGGAGAGATGCCCATTTTGGACGTGCGCTGTTGTCTTCCATTCTCTAGGACCTGACTCACTATCCAGCTGGTAAGCTACAAAGTCTCCTAGTGTGTGAGGCACAGAGACCACAAAGAAGAAGAACAGGTTGCTTACCTGTAACTGTGGTTCTTTGAGTGGTCATCTGTGCCCTCACAGACACCCGCCCAGCTGTCCCCTTTCAGGTCCTTTATTGGCGGACTCCAGAACTGAGGAGAGACTGTTGGCTTGGCGGGTTGAGCATGCTCGGTACGGGCATGGGGGAGGGGTTCCCGCCAAGCTGCTAAGCTCTAGAATCTTCCGAATGCTACCGCGCATGCGCAAAAGCTCCTAGTGTGTGAGGGCACAGATGACCACTCAAAGAACCACAGTTAAAGGAAAGCAACCTGTTCTTACATGGAGATTAATGTGATGGTCCTGTGATTACTGCAATCCCTGGTGTCCCCTTTCTTCAGGATTGGCATGTATATGGAGCATTTCTAATTTGTAGGCCATTGTTTTGTTTTCTGTATTTGTTGGTCAGTTTTTGTTACAGAGACAGAATCTGTTCAAATGGTATCTTGAAACAGCTCTATTGGTGTACTATCTGTTCCTGGTGATTTATTTCTCCCAGATGCTTTGAGTGCATCTTCTCGCTTCCTGAAATTCTGAGTTTATATGTCATTTCTCATGCTTTCATTTCTTTTATATAGTTCTTTAGCGTATTGCATCCATTTCCTTTTTTTTCTTGCTGCTTGATCCTATAGTGTGTTCCCCTGTGAGTCATATGCATCCCTGTTCATGGTTTACATTTCCCTTTGATTTTAGGGGGGATATTGTGGAAGATGTCTTTTATTCTACCTTTCTATTGTCATCTTTTGTTACTTCTCTGCGTTGATTGCTACTGTAGTTCTTTGTTTCTGAGCACAAATTGTTAGACAATTGCATTCATGATTCTGACTGTGCTTTTGCCACCTTTTGCTTTCTTGTGTGTCCTTAATTGCTTGAGGAGGGCTGCAGATAGTGTCTTTTTGAATTCTTCCCTGATAGTGTCCTTTTGCTTTGGATCAGAGTGTTTCTTGCTCTCAGTCAATTAGGCTTAATAATGCACATCTACTTTTATATTATCTTTAAATTCTGCAGTGATGTTCTTTAGGTTGTATTTTGGCACAATTAGTATTCTTCTTTAGGCTTACTCTAATTTTTCATATTAGTAGTTCATTGTCTGTGCTACAGTCTGTTCCTGGTCTTGTTTTGGTAGAAAGTCTCATTTATGTATTGGCCATCAGGTGATGTCCATGTATACAAGTCATTTCTTCAGTTGCCTAAAAGAATGTGTTTGTGAAGAGCAAACTGTTGGCCCACAGAAATCAGTCAGTTGGTTTCTTGTTTCATTTCTAGATACTAAGCCAAATCCTCTAATAATGCTCGTTTCTGGTCTGTTTACTATGTCGTGTTCCAAGTGTATGATTACCAATGTATCCTTTTTTTGGTGATCAGTTTCTTCCTGGATTCCAGCACAGAATCTTTGAATTTCTTCATCTTTCGTTTCATTTTGGATTGACTTGTCATAGGGTTTTCATGATAGAAGACATTCAAACATGGTTTATTATTGCCTTCTTCTGCCCAGTATTAAGAAGTGTTAGCTTTGATGCCATTGCCATTGTCTCTGAGAGATCCTCTGCCAATGTCACCACTGCACTACTGATGTTGCCCAGTAACAGTTCAGCCAGTTTAGTTTGGCTCCCCAGCAAAAGGCTGTCTAACATGTGAAACTGTACCAGCTTCAGTGCTACCATTATCGTAAACTCTTGTCTCACAGGAGCATGCAGTCCTAGCACCATGGAAGGGTAGTATCATGGTGAGATTTTTTTTCCCTTATCTCCTGCCGATAAATGTTTTGGTCTTAGAGTTTACTGAACTATGTGTTATGACTACACTGGAAGTTCTGAAAGGCAGGAATGTGGGAAGGGGAGATGCCACATGTCCTGTAGGATTGTGTGTGAGGGAGAAAGCTAGACAGAAAGCCAAGAAAAATGTCAGACTTACAGAAGATCTAACATGTTCAGTGTATATAAAACTTGAAAACAATGGATGGGGAAGGTGTGCATGTTCATATATTTTGTTCATACTAGTGGGGAGCAGTAGTTGCAGGTGCAGGAACTTCGGGCAATAGGAAAAAGAAAATAAGCTGAGGGGAAGACTGTCTCATGTCTCTTGAAAATCTCATATTTGGAATCCTGATCATTGTCACATTTGGGTTTTATTGTTCTAGCCCATAAAATTTTTTGTTGACAATGTTGATTATAAAATGCATAGTATATATTGATGGTATTTCTTTCTTTTCTTACAAAGGAGTTTACAGTGGAAGATCTGCTGCAGCTGATCAGGCTCAATCCAAAAACTGACCTTTACAAAACACTGGTAAAATAAGCTTATTTCTAATTTTATTTATAGAAAACATTTTTTGGTGAAGGGTTCAATGAGTAAGATGATTTATTTGCTCTCTGCTTACAGGTTTCTGCTGCAAAAAAGGATAATACAAAAGGTATGGCTGTAATGTAACCACTCATGTACCATTTATATTATTAAAACAAATAGGCTTCTTGGGTTAAAGCAAAACTTTTAGGGTGGCTTATACTATCTAGTGTTGATAGTGTATAGCATGTAAATGTTTAGTTTATGAAACAGTAGCACAGTAATTGTCAAATAGATTAAAGAAAATATTAAAATGCCACTTGTTTAATAGAATAAATGGCCTGTGGGAAGGTATCTTACCTTTTTTTATGTTTTTACTCTGTCACGTGCTGAAGAGGCAAGTTGATGTTTGTTCAAATGTATCTGAAGAAATGGTAACTGTGTGTAGTAATATATTTTTGAAAATACATTTTCTTCTTGAAATGTGTTGAATTTTCACATTTTCATTGATGTGCTATTACTGTGGCAGAAATATTTATTGTTCCACATTGAATCTGAAAACATCGCCTGTTTCTGCAGAGATGAGTGACTAATAGTACTTCTCTAAGGCTTTCTTATACAGATTTTGACAGAGTTGACAGAACACAGCCTGAGTAAGGAGAACTGTTGCATAGGAACTCAGACAAGTCCAATGCCTGGTAAAGAGTCTCTTGGTAAGTTAAATTTTGTAAGTGACATCTCGCCTTAATGGAGAAATCCAATCTGTGTTCTTTAGTTTTTGTTTTGGGTCTGATGTTGATACCATTTGTTTTGATTCACTAATTGAGATGTACATACAAGTAATTACAATGTTGGAAAAATACTTGTTAATAGGAAAATCTACTTGTTAAATTCAAAATGTGATTCACTATACACATTAACAACTGCAGGAAACCATTATTTCATCACCACATTATTAATTTTTTTATTTGAGAGAAAACAGTATAATTGAAAATGGTATGTTTGTTGCATGTTGTCCCTGTGAAAGATTGTTATTTTCTAATTGGTGACAAATTCAGGATAAATAGAAGAACTGTTCTGCTCCTTGACCCCTAGTAAGGTCCAAGTGCCTGCCTCTTATTCTCTATAGACATCCCTCCCAAACCAAGACTGCTCTTGCTTCTTCTGCAATCCAGTAACTGTTTTTCTGACAACATATGGATATGGTTTATTCACTACCCTCTCCTATTCGTATATGCACACAAAACCTCCTTGAATGGGAAAGGAAACAAGCAAAGATGTGATACAGATTAATAGACAGACCAGGACCCAATTCAAAAAAGCCACAAAAGATAGGAATGGGGTGCTGGCAAGTGCCTACTGTATTGTGGGAATCATTTAAGCCAAAGCTATCAGACACTTGCTTGCCTCTCTTATTCTTATATGTTTTCTCTTTAATTCTTGGTACCCTTTTCAGCAGAGACTACAAATAGCTTAACAGTCAAATGCTGCTTTATTTCTTTATTAAGAGAAAGCCAGGCTATAAATCAATTTATATTTTTTTTGTAGCAGAAAAATTTCAGTTGATTGATGAACAGTTTGCAGAGCTATATCCTCAGCGCCACTTATCAGAATCTTTTCAAGTTAAACTTGCTGAGTACAGAAAAGAAATAGAGCAGCAGCTTCAAGCAGAAATGTCTAAAAAGGTGAGAAGGATAATTATGCTATAGCAAACTTATGTTTGTTTTATGTTTTGTTTTTATATAACCTTTTGTTTCTCCTCCCCATTAAGAAAGTGGATAGCCACTATAAAATATGTAGAAGGGGCAGACAGAATTCTAAATCTGAATGGCTGTACAATGTATCTCTGGAATGCAGAAGGAGCAGCATTTTGGGGCTGGTAGACCCTTTTGGAATTTTGAATGTGTTGCAGACACTCTCACAAAGACTGCCAAAGGCTGGTTTTCTTATCCATGTACAAAATATGTGCATGTGAGACCAGTCACAAAACATCAGCTTCCCAAAAGGCAAGTGATATCAAAAGCAAAAGAATTTGTTCAGTAATGGAGTTATAAGACCTGTCAGTTCCAAAACATAAGCATTCTTTTGGAACCATCATTTTCTCTCCTAATGCTTCTTTCACAAAAAGTAAGCTGATGAGGCTAAAATGTAAGTCAGTTGGCCAAAAACCTGAGTCCAAACCAGGTGTAGCACCTGTGTTTCAGATACCGAATCATGAATTTGCCTCATTTATTTAACATTTCTTTTAAAAAAAAGTCAAGAAATGCAGGGAACCTGGCTGGTATTGCTTCTGCTGGCACAATACTGCTCACAGGTCTACTGGAGCATGAAGGTGGTGACTAGCCAGGGTCAAAAAGTAAGAGGAAAAATAACAGAAACATCTGAAGCCTTTAATCAGCAGACAGAATTTCCAGTTTTTTCTTTTTTAAAAAACTTATTCTTAGTTCATTTTATACCAATCTGAAAAACAAAAACAATAAACTACATCATTACTAAAACAAATAAGACAAAAACAAAACAAAGCATGACAAGACAACAGAAATACTGTGATATTACTTCTCTACATCCAGTTTACAATTCCTTATAGTTTACCAGTCCTTTTCTTTTCAAATCCTGTTATTTTTTCTAGATCTCATTTTTGTTACAGATAAATCTGTTTGAAATTTTGTATCTTTTTTTTTAATGAAATCCCCATATGATATAACGTACCTCACCTCATGTGTTGCAGCCATTCTGAGAGAATGAGGGTCATATTGGAATAATTTGCACTTGTACTTTCCCACTTTATTACACTGCAGGAACCTGCTAGCTAACCAGCAATGTCCAACTAGGTTTGATGTAATATTTTGACTTGACAAGGATGAGATGTATAATTTTTGTTTTAAACAGTTAGAGCACTTCAGAGAGGTTGAAATAGCCAAAATTAAAATGGATGAAAGGGCACGATCTCAGAAAGAAATTTCCGAGCTTCGTAGGGAGTTTGAGAAAGCTCACCAAGCCAAGTCAGAGGCTCTAACCTCTCGAGAAAGAAATGCTATTGAGAGACTTCAGAAGCAGCAAGAGGTAACTGTTTAAAAATGAAAGTAAATATACTGATTGTGCTGCAGTGTACATGGATATTGTGTTTGCATAGATGCCTATACTGGAAGTATTTTGGAAGTTACTGTTGTTTACATTTCCAACAAATTGCACAACATGAGCTGGTGATTGGTTTTGTATGGTACTGATGTAGCCATCAGTACTTACTTGTCTTGAGTAAAAGAGTATGTAGGAAACAGTAATTGAAAAGGTGAAATAAATATTCTCCATGCTTTACTCTTTGTCTTACCCCCTCCCCCCTTCAGATGTTAACATTTTATTATTTTATATTAAGATGTTTTCTGGTATATACAGCAGAGTGGTGGACAGTACCATGTTGATCTGGTCACTGCCTTGAGTTGCACAACTTTTAGGTAAAATATGTGCTGGCATTTAGTTCATGAGTTTGTAATTCCTGGAATTCTTTCCCTAATTCTGTTTATGTGGAGTATTGCTATAGGTTGTAGTGGTTTATCAGCAGACTGACAGCTGTTTTGAACTTGAGAGAAATAGATGATTCAAACTACTAACAAAGTGGTAGTTGCAAGTTTATCCTGAATGTTTGGAATTCATATTGTATTTGCTGCTTTTGAGTATCATATAATACAAAGTGGGGTTTTTTCCTAATAGATAGATGCCAGAGAAATTTATCTGCAAAGGCAAAGCCTACTGAAAGATATTGAAACTATAAGATCCCGAGAGGCAGAACTGAAGCAAAGAATGGAAGCTTTTGAGCTGTGAGTTGCTAACTATTATTCATGGTACTGTTTGGGTTGGAAATTGTCATCTTGGCTTTTGAAATGGTATAATTTGTGTGAAACCTCATCTAGTTTTGTTTCCAGTGAGGAAAACTATTTAAGCTGTTGGATTCTGCAGACTTTCCTCTCCATGCTTCAAGAGTAAAATCTCCATTGTGGAAGCTTTCCTACTGTAGTAATAGAAATCTCTGCCTCTTTCATTATACTACCTGCACTGCTTTACAGGTAGTATGATGGTGAGCAAGATGATCAGTGATTTATGCCATGGAAGGTAATATCTCTGCTGGTTATGAAGCCTCTTCCTCTAGTATCCACCCACCCCAGAAAGGATGTGCCATTCTGGAGGTAGTATGCCTGTTTTTCCTCTCAGACGTGTTAATGGGAGGAATGAGAAGTTAGTACTTATCGTAAATATACATTTGTGGATGGCCAGAGGAGCAATCCAGTACAGTGTGTTGTTTCTTGCATGCTAACATATATAGCAGGAGTCTCCAAGCCCAAAGTTCTTTTTCAGTTAATGTCATTTACTCCCACTGAATTTATATTCAGTTTTTGAAAGTCAAGAAATGCAGGGAACCTGGCTGGTATTGCTTCTTTTTTTTTTTTAAGGTTAAGCTTTCTATTTTGGCAGAAGCTTTAACAGGTGCTAAGAAACAGTAGTTTCTCTGCCACAGAAGAAGGAACCACCTTAGGAAAACTTTATATATATTAGGTTACATCAGTAGAAGCAACGTTCAGCTCCTAGCAGCAGGATCACTCTCTGCTAAGAGGAAGGTTTGTAGTGCTTCTCCAAAAGATTGGCACTAACAGGTTCTCTTTGGAACCATGGAATTTGCAGCTGGCGAGTAACTGGAGTACAGTGCATGTTTTTTTTTTAATTTACCATTAGTCCTGTTTTATATGTAATTGTATTCAGTCTTGTAATACTGAAGCAAAGTTATTTGTGGTTTTCTGGTAATCTCTTATTTTTTTTCTTTTTGCAGTTGATGCTCTTTCTTTCTTTCTCTTCTCTCTCTCTCTCTCTCTGTTATCATAAACATCTCCCTGATTACCCAGAAGAGGGAGCTGGTGAACCTGTGAAATAGAGGAATAAGCTTTATATTTTCTTGTAATTCATTTATCTTCATCATTTGATATCTTAAGTAATGAATTCCTAAGTAAGACTCACTAAAGATTGCATGTATCTAGTTAATCCCACTTTAGTAGGACATCAGTGGTAAGATCTAATAGTCAAATGGGGCTTTTACCATTTCTATCACCAACATTTACTTCAGAAGTAGGAAGAAATAGCCTAGACTGGGCAGAGTGGCCGAAATAGTAGTGCATGCTTAAGCATCAGTCTCCGCCATGTTAAAGTAAGTTGCCTTGAGACTGAAGACTTAGGATTCATCCATGTTGCCCGAGATGCAAGGGCCACCAGAAGGCTGTATCCTTTGCCTTCTAGGAAGAACACCATCAAAAAGATCAGACTAGAGTGGTCTTAGAGAGAGAGGAGGCAACTACAAGAAGTTGTTTTGCCCTTTGCTGCAGAAGGTATCGTAAGAACTCAGTAACTAAGAAGTGTTGCCTAAGTGATTCTTCCCTTTCCTCTTTCTCAAGTCTGGGGGTTACAGAGGCATGCTTAATTTTTAATTCCCCTCTCTGCCCAACATCCCCAGGCCTGAACAGCACTACAGGTAGGGATAAACCAAAATAAGTTGCTGAAGGGCCACTTCTGATTTTTGATGTCTATATTTCTGATGTTTTTGTTCCCCTATTTGCTTTCTTATGACTGTTTATGGTATATATTTTTTTCTATTTCATCAGAGCACAAAAGCTTCAAGAATCAAAAAATAAAACTGTTGAAGAAGCACTTCGTCATCGGGAGATAGCTGTGAAGAATATTGAGGAAACTTATGACCAGAAGCTCAAGAATGAACTTCTTAGGTAATTTCTTTGCCATTATTCTTCGGAAGAGGTATGATATGTGCATAGAAAAGCCGTCTCATTGTAAAAACAAATGACACGTTTTCTTTTATTTTTTTAATAATTTTATTAAGTTTCACAGATAAAAACTGTAGTTTTACATGAAATGTTTCTGCTACTTCCACTCTGCTCTGGTCTTCGCGTCTTGAAATACACTCCACATATTACATTTATGTATCACATTACAGTGTTCATCTCAAACGCTGGAACATGCTTTCCGCTCTCCCCATTTCCACGGTCAAAATACAGTCCTTTTCCCTTGACAGTTCCCAGTTATCCCCCATTATTGGCCATTCTGCTTTTCTCTACTCAACACATTTCAGTTAATTCTCATTTCTCTACTTGTCTCTTTTAAATTCTGCTATCATTTCTCAAATTAAGTCCGCCATCATTTGTAAAGTGAAATCTTAAAATTTTTAAAACATGTCTATCGATGTATGTCTGGCAGTCTGAGCTATTGCTACTGTTACAATCACTCCTCTTCTGCCCTGGATCTCATTATATTAAAAATGTCTTGTTTCCCACCTCCAACTGTGTCCTATTCACCCATCCACCCTTTAACAATATCAGAGTGTCTGTATTATTGAAAATATATCCATCAAAAACTCAAGCTTAATTGATATTGCCAAAGTACATAGTCATTTTATCTAATTCAGAGCCCTGTGCACCATATCACCTCCCATTCCCCCCTCCCATCTGTATCTCAGTTGCCCGGACATTCATTACCAAAAAGTCTCTGACTTATCATTGCCGCTTGGATTCCAGGCTGCTTTGTCCCAGGGAGCGAGGATGTTTTGCTTGTATGACCTTCCAGCACAGGCTCGGCAGTCTCAACAATTTATACTCAGGAAAAAAGAATTGGCAAACAAGTCTCGAACAGCGGGAACACATCAAACCCATCTCCTGCCTTGAACTCCATTATTTAAAAAAAAGTCTTGTTTCCCACCTCTGTACTTATGCCCTGTTCACCATCCCCCCCTTTAACAATATCACAGTGTTATATTAATGACCACATATCTATCAAATGTAAGCTTAATTGCCATTGTTAAAGTATTACCACTTTTTCTAATTCAGGAGCCTGTGCCACTCCACCTCCCATTCTCCCCTCCCATCTGGAACTTCATTACCCGGAGTTTCATTTCTGAAGATTACTGTACTCTCATAGACACTTAAATCCAAGTAGTTCCGTCCCTGAGAGTGAGGTTATTTGCTTGAATGCCGTTCCAGCACAGGTTCACCAGTCTCACCAGTCCAGACTCAGGAAAAAGAAAGAAAGTTAGGAAACAGTCTCAAACAACAGAGGCCAAAAGAGAAAAAGCACTGCTCGATATTCGCTGCCCAAAGTATTCTTTCAGATCAGAAATCCAGAGTCAAGGAGCCAAAACAACAATCCTCTCAGATCAACCAATATAATCTGTAGAAATAAGAAGCTCAATGTCCAAAGGGGGTTTATTCAATCTTGTAAAGTTCAGTCTTATTCTTTAGCCCGGTACCGGCCCCTTAAGAAAAAGCCTCTGAGCCATTTCTTTAAAACAGCCGCCCCTTTAAGACGAACTCTCAGCCATCAACAGAAAGCAAAAAAGCCTCTTAGCCATTTCTTTTAAAACAGCTACCCCTTTAAGACAGACTCTCAACCATCCACAGAAAAACAGAAAAGCCTCTTAGCCATTTCTTTTTAAATCAGCCACTCCTCAAAAGAACTCTCCACCATGACACACTCACATCCCTCTGGGTCCTTCCATTCCTACGCTCCCGTGCACCGCTGCATGCCCGTTCCAGATGTGATGTTTTCAAAAGCAAAGACCAGAGCAGGTACATGTTTTCTTACTTGCTATTTCAGATAGGTTTTTTGGTTAAAAGCCGACGGCGGCGCTTGTGCCGCTCAGGCGACGATCCCACTGGCTCCGTCATGGTCCTTCGACCCCCTGGTGTTTTCGGCTCCCCCAGCCGGATAGAGTCCGCCACCAGTTACAGGGGTCCCCTTCAGACCTCTCCCGCATCCCTCTTAACGGAGGGGTGTTTAACCGCTTCTGGTGGTACAAAAAAAAAGTGGCTGGAATCCAGCGGGTGGCAGCTTGGAGCTGCGCCATTGTGCAGCTTTTTTCCGAGCCGCCGCTTGCGCCCGCCATGCGACCGGAAGGGAAATGACATGTTTTCAAGAAGGGAAAATTGTATGGAACATTTTTATATACTGGAGAAGGTCTGAAATTGAGTGTGATTAATGGAATTAGGATGTTCATAGCTCTTGGCTGCTGTTGTAGACAGAATAATAGAATAACCAAGCCTATTGATGCTTTTTGTTCACTCTGCTGATTACCTAAGACCCTGCAAGGGTGGGTGGCATTTTTAGGGATTTATATTTTAATTAACTTCATTGGTAGATATTAGAAGACCTTAACACATGTTAAAACTCCTCTCCTCAGTTGACTGGGGGTGCTGTGATTAAAAGGAGATAACTGCTGTCCAGAACGCCAGACGCACTTACTCCCTTATTCTGATGGAAAAGGAACTGAGTACAATTCTGAGTATATGCAGAAGTTAAGCTCACTGCGTTTAATGCGACCTTCATTTCTTATTACACCGTTTGCATGCTTCCCAAAAGTTTCCTGGGCAACATACACTAAAGAGGTTTAAAAAGCATATTAAGTCACAAAACCACACATTAAAAAAATATGCACATGCATATAACGAGAGAAAACAAACCTCAAGACAATCCAGAACTAAAACACATGAGGGATCCAACTGTATGAATTGTTTAAAAGACATGGTTCTTTACTTGGTAATGGAAACATAACAAAGATGGTGTCAGGTGACTAACTTCTAATGTATTAGAGCAGGTGTTGCGTCCCAGGATGGAGCCTCTGCAGTTCTCCCTTGTGCAGTAAGTTCTATAGGTAGTTGAAGCTAATAGTATTCTGTTGACATAATTGCCTATACATCTTTTAAATCTACATTGCCCAGAATATTATGGGATAAAGTTTTTTTAAAACTTCTTTTGTTCTAATGTACTACTACGATAGGAAATAGTATTCCAGATAAAATTTGAAAGGGAGACTTTTTAAAGTATGAGAAATTACATTAAAGTGTCTTGCAGCAGTATTCACCCTCTTTTATTTTGAGGCCGTTTGTTTTTGTGTACTTTTGTGCCACAGTAAAAAATATTTTACAGCTTCATGGTGTTGAATATCTTGTGTACATCAAGTGATAACAATGTCAATTAAATTTCCTTTCTGGTTAAATCCATTTCCTTTATAACAAAATGGAATGTGGAAAAGTCAAAGAAGTGTATGTGAATACTTCTTCCTGGGTTTATATAAAACTGCACTTCTTCGTAGTCTCTGTGCCTCACACATTAGGAGCTTTCGCGCCTGCGCGGTAGCGTTCGGAAGATTCTAGAGCTTAGTAGCTTGGCGGGAACCCCTCCCCCATGCCGGTACTGCACATGCTCCTCCTGCCGAGCAACGGTCACTCCCCAGTTCTTTTTCATCCGCTGTTGCGAACGGAAGGTTCTTGGCTTCTTCGTTGCGGTTGTCTTTGGCTTGGCGTTTGTTCGGACTTTGGATCGGTTTTTGGCTTCTCTTACAGATTTCGGACTTTGGATTTGGTATTTGGATTTTCTTCCCCCTTTTTCTTCGTCGTTCTTCATCTTTTTCTTGAACTCTAAGCTTCTCCATTCTATGTCTGCACTTTTCAAAAAGTGCTCGTCGTGTGGGCGGAAGGTCGCTCTCTCCGACAAACATTCAGAGTGCCTCTTTTGTTTGGGCGAGACCTATAACACCAAGTCTTGCCCCATCTGTCTTGAGTTTACTTCCCAAACCCTCTGTAATCGATCGTCATGACTTAAGTCCTATTGCTGGGAACAGTCACTGAGGGCGAGGGAAGTGACTCCACGTGTGACGATGTTGGAGGCACCGAGAGCGACCATACTATCTATGGCAGCGGCGGCTGCCCTGCCGTCCACTCCGTCGGTATCGGGCTCGGTATCAATGTCGAGGACACCCATCTCAGCGCTCCCAGGGATCCCCAAGTTGTCGGCGGCGGCCAAGACATCAAAGGGGACTCCTGCAACCGAGAAGGCCTCTGCGTCTTCTAAACCGCTGACTGCGGCGCAAAAGAAGCGTCCTGCTTCAGAAGGAGCAAAGGAGAAGAAGAAAAGGAGGAAGGAGAAACGTCGCCCCCCCACCTTGGGTGGCCCGTCCTCCGACTCCGCCCCCGACTCAGCTCGTGGAAGAACAGGAGCAGCCGTCGGAGCACGGCGAGGTCGTTGAGCTGTCTGATGAGCAGTTCGTGGAGGACTTGCCCCAAGAGAACCAGCCCGCCTCGCCTTTGGAGGACCCACCTGTGTTAACAGTGGCTGAGCGCCCGTTGAGTCGCCATACATCGGCAGACCGACGAGAGCGGGAGATGGAGTATCGTCTAGCCTCGCTCAGGCAGCGCTTGGCCTCGGGCAGAAGTGCATCCCGTTCCCTGGAGCGGATGGTTAGGCCGCCATCTCCCCGGCGCTGGGAGGTGTGTGACGATCCGCACCCCTGTTCCTCCGACTCGCGCTACACCTTGGCCTCTCATGTTGCCAGGTGCGTCTGTGAGCCTGAGTGGAGAGAGCGGCCAGCGTCTTACCGTTCCCACTCTCCATCGTACCAGGATCAGTACCATTCCAACTCCAGGCATTGGGTGCCTCACAGGCGTTCTCGATCGCCAGCAAGAGAAGCCTGTCGATCTCGTTCGCCGGCTCGAGAGGCTCATAGGTACTGCCGCTCCCATAGTCGTTCACCGAGGGAGCATCACCAGTGTGAGCGCTCCTACAGTCGCTCTCCGTCTCCCCGTTATCGGAGATTGAGAGAGCCTTCACCGCATTACCGAGCCGTGTCGCCTCCACCAAGGGTTACCTCCACCGCGCCCCAGCCGGTGGAAACAGCCTCGACGCGACCAGCCTGCCAGGCCACGACCATGACTGTGGTGACTAAAACGGTGAGGTCGGCGGTCCTCCCGGTGAAATCCTCAGCTACATCGAGGACTACCACCGCGGCAAAGGCAACTACAGTGGTGGCGGCAACGACAGCAGCTACTCCGGCTGAGGCGGCGCATCAGCTCCCTCGAAGGGCGTCTCAGGAGCGAGCGGCAGAGAGGTCTCAGACTTCATCCTCTGAGTACTACGAATCCGGCAAAGAGTCTTTGGACTCTACTCCAGCCTCTCATGAGTCACCATCGCTGGGCTTCGGGGACCCTATACCGGAGTCGGCGCCAGAGAACGTCCAGCTGTTCTCGGCCATCTTACTCTGTATGGCAGCGACCTTGGGCCTCAAGGTGACTGAGCCAAAGCCAGAGGACGACGATCCCGTCTTCTCTTATGTGGAGACTAAGCAGCAGGCCACCGCTCCACTGCCGATCTTGCCGAAGCTCCTCAAGGCCATGAAACAGCCCTGGGCTAAACCGGCGATGGCTCAGCTCATGCCTCAGCAACTGGAGCACTTGTACCGGATGCAGAAGGAGAAGGCAGACTTCGTCTTCAGCCATCCGGTACCGAACTCGATCGTTGTTGAGTCGGCCCAGGTTAAGGGAGGCAACAGGGCGCATACGACTCCGCTGGATCACGAAGGTCGCAAGCTGGACGCTTTTGGAAGGAGGTTCTACTCCACCTCCTCCCTGAACATCAGGGTGTTGAACACGCAGGCTTGCCTTGCGGCATATCTGCGGAACATCCTTGACCGGTTCGCCCCTCTCTTGGCAGCGATCCCGGAGGACGAGAACCGCTCGACCGCAAGCCAACTGTACAACAAGGCGATATCGATAGCCAACCAACAAATAATCTCCTCGAAGCATGCCGTGGAGGTTGCTTTGAGGGTGATGGTAGGTTTGGTTGCGCTCCGTCAACACGCCTGGCTGCGATCGTCCGGGCTACATGAGGACAGCCGGAAATGGATTGAGGACCTCCCCTTTAACAGTCAGGGGTTGTTCAGCTCCACCACAGATGAGACTATGGACTCCATCGTCAAGGCCCGACTAACGGCCAAGAAGATGGGGATCCACCAACAGTCCCAAGTCCGTCGGTCCTCCGGCTCACACCAGACCTGGTGCAGGTCCTCAGCCTCCTCTTTCCAGCAGAGGTCTGCACAATCTGGACAGTCCCGGCCATCGTTGACGTCGTCAGCACGAAGAGCTTTCAGGCAACGACCGCCGACGTCGTCTAAGAAGTCTTCATCTGGCACTAAGTCCAGGTTTTGACCGCCCATGCGGGCCGCCGCCACACCCGACCTTCAGCCTCCCACCGGCCCTCAGAGATCAACCGAGCCTGGCAAGACACCTCGCGGAGTGGCGTCACGTCACCACAGACTCTTGGGTGCTTTCCATCGTCCGTCTTGGCTACGCCATAGAATTTCAAGATATTCCACCACGAGGTGTCTACTATTCCACCCCGGCCAGCTCAGTCTTGCTGGAAGAGATCCAGTCCTTGCTTCAGAAAGGAGCGATCGAGAGGCTTCCATCTTCAGCCAGCAACACCGGCTTCTTCTCCTGGTACTTCACGGTACCGAAGACCGATGGAACTCTACGGCCCATCCTGGACCTCAGAGGGGTGAACAAATACATCCGCCCCAAAAGGTTCAAGATGGTGACGCTGACCTCGATCCTGCCTTTTCTTTGTCGAGGGGACTGGTTCGCCTCCATCGATCTCCGGAATGCTTACTTCCACATTGCCATTCGCCCGCAGCACAGGCGGTACCTCTGGTTCGTGGTCGACGGCACCTGGTAACAGTACAAGGTGTTACTGTTCAGCCTATCCACTGCGCCCGGGGTCTTCACCAAATGCATGGCCCCGGTGGTATCGTACCTGCGGACGAAGGGTGTTCCCATCTATCCCTACCTGGACGATTGGCTGTTGGTGGCGTCCTGCAAGCAGAAACCATACGACAACATCCATCAAACTTTGACTCTCTTGACCTGCTTGGGCCTCCAGGTCAACCCAAAGAAGTCCCACCTCGAGCTGGCGAGGGTGCATGACTTCATCAGGGCCACACTGGACTCGAATTCGGCCAGGGCCTATTTACCGATGGACAGGGCGCAAACACTACGTTGAGCTGCGTTGGCAGCTTACAACACTCCGACGATGTCAGCCAGGAGAATCCAGCAGCTCCTCGGCTACATGGCCTCCACCACCGCCATGACCTACCTATCCAGGCTGCGCGCGAGACCTCTCCAGCACTGGCTTATCCGGGCCTTCAATCCACTGAGGGATGACCAGAGGCTGTGACTGCAACTTCCGCCACAGGTCCACCTGTCCCTGCTATGGTGGCAGTCTTACGACCACCTCCTCACAGGGATGCCTTTCCGCAAAGCAGCACCACAGGTCACGGTGACGACGGACACGTCCCTCTACGGTTGGGGAACCCACTGCAACGAACTCAGAGTCCAGGGCCGGTGGAACAACGACGAGACCATCCTCCACATCAACGCCCTAGAACTCCTCGCCATTTGGAAGGCTCTGAGGGCTTTTCGCCACTGATCCTGACGGACAACACGACGGCGGTCTGCTACGTCAACAGGCAAGGAGGGACTCATTCGACCACCCTCCTCAACATCGCCCTCGACCTTTGGGACTGGTGCATTCCGTTACGGATCCATCCAGTGGCTGTTCACCTGGCCGGGCAGGAGAACACCACGGCAGACGCCCTCAGCAGGGACACTTCTTCCCACCACGAGTGGTCCCTCTCTGACAGGGCGTTCAAGAAGATCCGAGACTGCTGGGGCGAGCCGATGATCAACCACTTTGCAACCAGTGAGAACGCGAAGTGTCGCCGGTTCTGCTCGAGGGCCGGTCACAATCGAGGGTTCATGGGCGACGCCTTCCAGTTCCAGTGGAGCGAGGGGCTTCTCTATGCGTTCCCTCCATTTTCCCTCCTCGGCCGAGTGATATCCAAGATCCTCGCCGACCAAGCAGACGTCCTCGTGGCCCCGTACTGACCGAGGCAGCACTGGTTTGCTCCCCTGCTCCAGGCCGTGCACGACCGACTTCTCAGGCTCCCGTCGACACCGGACCTGCTGTCCCACTCAGACAGCCTCGTACTCCACCCAGACCTGCCGCTCTTGGCCCTCCATGCCTGGAGGATATCGCCATAGCCGACCCCATCATCGGCAACGTCTTGACAGCGGCCAGGAAGGAGTCAACACGCCGCAACTACCACTATAAGTGGCGGGGTTTCATGGCCTTTGCTGAAGAGAGAAGGGACACGGCATCACCTGCGGCCTTGCCTACCGTCCTCCACTTTCTGCTGCCCCTTTGACAGCAGGGCTTGGCCTTCCCGTCGCTAAAGGTGTATCTCGCTGCGATCGTGGCATACCAGCCGCCACGGTCCGCATCGGCATCCCTCTTCAGGAACGATACCGTTAAGCAGTTCCTGAAGAGCCTGCAGCACCTGTACCTGCCGGTATCGCCGCCGCTACCACCGTGGTCGTTATCCTTGGTGCTATCACAGCTGACGAGATTGCCCTTTGAGCCCATGGCGTCTGTTGATGACAGGCTGCTTACTATGAAGACCGCCTTCCTGGTTGCTGTCACCTCAGCCAGGCAAGCACCGGACATTTCTTTCTTACCAAAGGTGGTGTCCAGTTTCCATCTCAGCCAGGACATCATCCTGCCGACTTTCTTCCCAGACCCGATGACACCATTGGAGCGGTCTCTGCACTCGTTGGACGTTCGTCGGGCTCTTGCCTTTTACAAGGACAGGACTGCTCCCTTCCAACAGACGCTTCACCTTTTTGTGTGCTATGGAAGACGTCGAAAGGGCCACAAGGTGTCCACCCAGCGCTTCTCCAAGTGGGTGGTACAGACTATACAGCTGGCATACGAGCTCACTAGGAAACCTCCGCCAGCTTTTCTTAGGGCCCACTCTGCAAGAGCTGTGGCGACATCTACTGCCCTCCTGAGAGGAGTCGACTTGCATGAACTCTGCCGTGTGGCTACCTGGTCTCAACCATCGACCTTCGTACGCCACTACAGGCTCGACTGCCAGTCTCGCAGAGATGCTCAGTTTGGACGTGAGGTGTTGGCTTCCGTTCTTTAGGACCTGACCCGCCATCCAACCGGTAAGCTACACAGTCTCCTAATGTGTGAGGCACAGAGACCACGAAAAAGAAGAACAGGTTGCTTACCTGTAACTGTAGTTCTTCGAGTGGTCATCTGTGCCCTCACACATACCCGCCCTTCCATCCCCTCTTTTTCAGGTCCCAAGGTTTCTACGGTGGACCACAGAACTGGGGAGTGACCGTTGCTCGGCGGGAGGAGCATGCGCAGTACCAGCATGGGGGAGGGGTTCCCGCCAAGCTACTAAGCTCTAGAATCTTCCGAACGCTACCTCGCAGGCGCGAAAGCTCCTAATGTGTGAGGGCACAGATGATCACTCGAAGAACTACAGTTACAGGTAAGCAACCTGTTCATTGTTGCAATTAAGAGAACGGTCTTTTTGTCTAAGCTTCGGATTCCTGTATTGAGATGTTGCTAAAGTTATTTACTCTGTTTGAACTCCTAAGTCAGACAGTTAATCCATTAAGTGTATCTTAATGAACTGGCAGTGCTTTGAAATTTTTATTCCTAGATACCAGCTTGAACTAAAAGAAGAATATCTACTCAGAACCAAGAAGATTACTGAAGATGAGAAAAAATACAAGGGTAATTTATGTGTATTTAAAAAAAAAAAGTTTGACATCCATGTATTAATTTAGAATACATCTAATGTAAAACTTCCCCTATTTCTGACCAGAAAAAGCAATGCTTTTACAGCAAGAGACTGTTTCTCTGAATTCAAAAAAGCAAGAATTTGAACAAGCTGTATCACGTGTAAAGGAACTTGAGGTAACTGAAATTAAAATGTCTGTCTGCTTTCACAATTTAGTGGAATAAGCTATCCAGTTTTATAGTACAACGTTATCTCAGAAGTTTAATAACTTGTTTGTAATATTTTGTTTATGTACTTCCAGCTGGAATTGGATTCAGTCAAGGCTGAAATTTTATTATTAAGTAAGCAGAATCAGTTGTTGACGGAAAAACTGAAAGACTTCTCAGATTATCCCACACTAAAAGAAGAGAAAATGGAGTTTCAAGTGCAAAATAAGCTACTTAAACAACAGTTGGAGGAGGCACACAATGAAAACCTACAACTCAGAAACAGTTAGTATAAATCTTACATACTGAAGGGATGTATTAGTAATGATAGATAATAGATTTTTAGATGTTTAGAGCACTACCCAGTGTATGTATGTGTCTGAGGGAGGGAACTTTTCTTGCATTTACATCATTAGCACTTTTCAGGGTTTTCAGAATAAGTAATTGCTAAAATCTTGAAGCTATCCATCATTTGCTCTTGCCAGCTTGCTATTGCAAATAAGATGGGAACTGTGAAACAAACACATGTGAGAACAGAATGGTAATGAGCTGGTGTACTCTGGTAACGGTACCTGCATTCTAATATGTCAGTGCTGGTTGGAATATTGTGTACAAAGTACTACCTATGAGACATTAAAAATTAAACTTTAATCTTGGGACAGAAGCATAGTTCATCAAAATAGCTCAAGTTTTAATTTGCTTGTATTGGTTGACGATGAAGGCAGTATGAGAATGTTCGTGCAAAGATGAATGTACACATTTCCTAAAGTGTTGGCCCAAGTCATGGGGAACGTGAATTTAATTACTGAAATTGTTCCAGATCTTCTTATTTCCATTTGGCAAATCTCCCTGACTTCAGTGCCTGTTCATTTACTATATGCTTTCCTTAGAAGAGTTTTAGATGAAAAAAATTACATTTCACACAGTTGCTAGTGCAAGGCTACAGCATATTGTTACAGGCTGCAGTGATTTGGCATTATGTTTGCAGAGTTTAAGGCCATGAAACTGGTATGTCTGCGTATTAGATAGCACTTGTAGTTCCAGAGCTGTAACCAACCTAACTGTAAACCAAATTGACAAAGAGAAAAATGATTTGAAAGAGAATGCAAACACATGACTGGCTTATAACAAATCAGACTGTAAAGGGTTACTAGTATTCCATGGCTGATACAATTGGGTGGGAGGCAACCAAGAACTACAGGTCTCTCAGTGTTACACCACAGGGTAATAACAATAATGATCTTTGGCCTGAGTGGAGGAGAATATTGTTTATATTTGTAAAGATTAGTAGAGATCTTTAATCTAATTGGCTAGACAGAGCCTGGGAAGGATATAAAGCTAAGGCTTTCTGAGCAGCGAGACAGCAGATTTTACTCTTGACAAAGCTGGTCCACCACTTGCTGGCTGATGTACAAAGCAGTAATAGGTGTTAATTCAAACTCCTGTGAGTGGTACTCTGTGTTCATTTTTTATCTGTTAGTTATGCAATACTCAAAGAAATGTTGATGTAGAAATAAATGTAAATATACACTCTATGAGAGAGATTGTAACTTGGTGCCACAAATTCTGAAGAGGTGAAGGTTTTGATATGAGGTGTACCTAGACTTGATAAGGTCTATGTAAGCTGTGAAGTTAGGGACAATGTGTTTTTCTATGTTTTCTGCATTATGAGAATCAATATTAATTGAGGTGCACCTGTGAAAAAAATCCCGGTTTCACCAGCCAGTGTAAATATGATGTACTGAAGTGTTTTTTGCCTTAAAGGATAACTAGCACTATGGAAGACTAATTTCTAAAAATTTCAAATGAGGATCTACTAAGGGCACTTCCTAAGATCTGTCTGCATCCACACACTATACCCTCTTCATTGGTCTGTTGTGTGATATCATCCTTGGAACCTATGCTGAACTGTATGAAAGCCTGTGTTGTTTGTACTGTGATTGTTTAAGTGAATCTTATCCCTCTTAGCTCTGATAAATACCATAAAGGAGATTCATGCCTTTTAAGAAAACATACATACCATGTCAATAGCAGCAGCCCAGGGGACTGTGTGTATTTAGATGTTCTGCTGCCAATATGTCTGCTTGTATATATAGCACAGAAATTCAAATTTCAGTGTTGTAAGATTTTATTTTTTTTAAGAAAATAATGTACCGTATATCCTCATGTATAGGATGACTGGCGTATAAGACGACCCCCAACTTTTCCAGTAAAAATATAGGGTTTAGGATATACTCGCTGTATAAGACCACCCCTCTTCCAACTCACACCAAATAAAAATTAAAAAAACATCAGATTTGATTTCAATATGGTAATTTTAATTCAAAGGCTTATGACATGCAGGTACTTAGCAGGAAAACTGTCACTTATAAACATAAGGCTGTTTGTCATCAAACATGTAAATATAAAACAGTGCAAGTGGATTAAACTTTTCCTAATTCACTCTATAGCTTAAAAGAAGGACAAGACAATAAACCCATGGGAGCTGCGATGGCAGCGGAGGAGAGTTGCCTCAGCGGCGGGGGAGGGTGGGGAGTTGTTTTGGGGCAGGTGATGGCAGCGGCGGCAGAGGAGAGTTGCCTCAGCGGCGGGGAAGGGTGGAGGAGTTGTTTTGGGGCAGGCGAAGGCAGCGGTGGCGGCGGAGACTTGCCTCAGCGGTGGGGGCCGGCGTTTGGGCTGGCGTCTGGGCCGGCATCTAAGATGACCCCCCAACTTTTGAAAAGTTTTTTGGGGGTTAAAAAGTCGTCCTATACATGAGGATATACAGTATATTCTTTGTTTACAGAGCTGAGTCAGCCATCATCTGAATATATGATCCTTCAAACAGAGTTAAAAAGAGTAGAACATGCTAGAAAACTTGAACAAGAAGAGTCTGAAACTCACAAGCAGCTTTTGGAAAAGCAGCTACAAAATGAGGTAAATTCTACAACTGTGTAGATGTCTGTACTAATCTTTGTATGAACTTGGCAAAGAAGCTTTTATTCAGTAAAAGTGTAAATGCATGTATAAACCTACACACCCTGTTCTCCTCAATCTAAAACAGAGGCTAAAGTAATATAATAAATTATTTGAAGATGTGGAACTATCTGATCCAATAAAGAAAATGAGCAACCTCCACACTATTATCAGCTGCTGAGTTGAAACCTCTGCATATAGTTCTATGCAAGTAGTTAGAGTTGTACATTCCCAGAGTAGTTATCACATCCTTGAAAGTGTGGACAGCTAAGTTATTCCAAACAGAAGACAAGGTTGGGAATTTGTGTTCAGGTTCTTTATCTTTCTAGTTGGTAACCCAACACTCTTAATCAGTGCTGACTGAACTGTAGACAGCCTTACAAAGTAGTAGCATGCAAACAATCCATAGCTCTGTTCCACAGGTGTGTAATTTATTTCCATAACCATTTTTGTAATACTTGATAATAATGTAGATTAAGTAGTTTGTCCTTATACTTAAAAAAACAGGTGAGTTTTTTTTAAAAAAATTTTCCTAGGTTGATCACTGTTTACAATTGAAGTCTCAGCTGTCAGAATGTGAAAATACTACCAGGAAGTTAAACATACAGGTGGAAGACCTGAAGTTACAACTGAAGCAAACACAGACAGGTAAGAAGATCTTTCTTTTCCTATCCTTACATCCTAGATCAGTGCAATTTTATTTGCAAGAAATACAGTCATTGGAATGCTCATATTCGGAGCTTTTAGGCAAATATGGGCTAAAAAGTTCAGTGTAATTTTATTTAAGCATCTGTTTCAGTGAAATAGAATTAATGTCTATAATAGTTATTTTCAGCTTTCATTAATTATATGCAAAAGTATGGTATCTGCTCTTGTAAAGGTTTTGTAAAAAGAAGCTTCTTTGACAGAGGCTTTTTTAACAAAGTTAACGCCTGACCTAAAAGTTTAGAAACTATATGGAGTTTTGCCTAGACTCCCCTAATTTGGAAATAGATGACTTTCATGACAATGTTATGTATGTATATAGAGTGTATTACATATTTGCCTCTGACTGCTGGCCAGCCAGCTTAAATTTTTGTGTTCCTGCCCCTTGTTGTTTCTGGCACAACATTCCTTATAGACAAGTTGTTAAAACTGTTTGACATCCTGACTTAGACTAATTCAGTATAAATATGGGTTTGGTAGCTATAGAAGTTGTTTTCTTCTTTGTGCAGAGTAAAAAAGTATCATGACCCCATTAAGACATGCATGTTAAAAGCATTCAAAAGAAAATATTGGAAATATTACAAATTAATATTCCTTTGCACTCTGAAACATGTCTTTTAAATATGTTACATCAAATAGAAAAAGAGCATATTAGATATTGGAGAATAATACTGTATATGGTATCAGATGCAAGGATTACTTATGCAAAGTACTGGAAGTGTGAATATATACCTGATATCGAGGAATGGGATGTTAAACTATCAGAAATGATAATGATGGATGATTTGACAATGGCACTTAAGGGTGAAACAAGAGGGGAAAATAGGGAAGAATTGAAACCAATTAAAGAATACATACAACGAAAATGGGTGATTCAGAAAGAAACATGAAAAGAATGAAAATAAGCAAAGATATGGGAAAAGGGAATTGAAAAATTTACTTTCAAAATTATATGGCAAGTCACATAAAAAGGGAAATGATCAGTAGAAGTTTGGGAAAATTGAGTGAGTAATAAAACTGGAAGAAAAAAAGGAAGTTGAAACTAAACATTTGTATATATTTGTAGAAGAAGAAGAAATAGAAATAGAATTAGATGTTGGATAGGTATATAAATTTATAAGTATATAGGTATATAAATTTGTTTGTATATATTTCTTTGCTTTCTGTTTCTTATATATGTATAAAAAGAAAGAATGATTATTTGTAAATATTGTTTGTTATAACTTTAATAAAATAAAATTTAAAAAAAGACATGCATGTTAAAAATGTAGTAATCCAGCATCATTCAATTGTGATGTTGTTCTCAAAACTGAACGCTTTTACTACAGCTTTGTGGATATAATATGCTACTCACATCATCTTTTGCCCTGCTTTTTTCTGTACTTTCCCTCCACTCAAGCTGTGATCTCTTGGTACATTCAGTTTGATGCTGTATTAGAGAAGTTAATTTAAGTTTCCTTGAGTTTCAGTGTTGGATAAAGGGTGGAAAAAGGTGGTATAAATAAAGATAAAACCTGTTCTGATCTGTCAAGATATTTTATTTATTTATAGTATTTGTATACCTCATGATACAATGAAGTCTCATTTTTTTACAGTATGAGACTAAAATATTTAATCAGACTCCTCAAACTTCTTACAGTGCTATTCCATTGCTTGAGAATCTTAAGTTGTTGACAGCAAAAAACATAAAAAAACTTTGAATCGAAGCATTCTATCCAAAATCAAATGCAAGATCATAATTACTAAATGGTTTCCACATAAGACTTGAATGAAGATTAAGGTAGTTTATATTTTGCATTGAATCCAGAAATGGACAGATACATTTCATTTCGATGTTGTGTACAAGGGACATACACTGTGCATGATGATTGTATGCCTGGACTGAAATGAATAAATAAGGGTTGTTCCCCCCCCCCCCAAAAGACAGGAAGCTCACAGTCTTTAGAAGCTTTTAACAGCCATTAGAATGGTCATATATGGCATGACCATTCAGAAAAAAATGGGCTAAAAAGGCAGTTAGGCAATATGTGGATTAAGTCAACTGCTATTTTAAAAATAGATTACATGGGGAGAGCATTCAGAAATCTCCCCCTTCCAGAGGTGTGAGGAGCAAAAAGGAAGTGGTAGTGGAGGTGGAGTTCTCAAGCCTAAAAGAGATGGTACAAGTAGTGCCACTGAGGAGCACTCTGAATTTGGTCAGCTGTGTCTTAGTAGTGGACTTCACATTAAGACAGGGATAGACAACTTGTGGCTTTCCATATGTGGTTGAATTGCAGTTCCAACCTACTCTGACCAGCACAGTTAGTGCTGAAGGCTCATAGAAGTTATAGTCCAACAAAATCCAGAATGCTACAAATTGTCCATCCATCTGTTAAGTGATTTAGGATTACTTTTTAAAAACAGAGTTAGTTGATTATTGATTATTGTAAGTAGAGTTCCACTAACAGCATGTAGTTTTTCCTGTTCCTCCTTCTTACAGCAGCCGCTTGCATCCCTTGCTCTGAAAAGCTGATTATGAAATCAGAGGCCTCAGCATGGTGTGAGATAGAAGACAGGAGGGAATCAATATAAAGCACTACCTTTCTGCAAATAGAAGCATGCTCTGTTTTTGTGTCCTACTTTTTGTTTTGTGGCTGCAGTACTTTCATCTTAATTGAAATATTTCTTGCCTTTTTTTTTTGGATCTGATCAATTTGGTTTCATATAATTTTAAGAGCTCTTTGCTATCTGCACACCTGTAGGGTTCTGCATACCATAAACATGCTGAAGCATAATATATAGCAGGTTCATTTTCCAAATGCAAAGTTTAGTTTTAGTCTCTAATGATATGTTCAAATCAAAATTTAGATCAAAATTAATTTCTCTAATTATTTTCTTTCTCTATGAAATTACTACTTATCTAGCACTAGAAAATGAAGTGTACCGGAATCCTAAGCCATCCTTGGTTGATCGTTCAGTCATTGATTTGATTGGTGATAAGACTGTTCCTCATGATATTTATGTAGATCCTGCTGTCTTGAAAATGCATCCTTTGACTGATATTATTGGAAGGGGAAATGCTGTAACTCCCAGTCATCATCATTACATCCAAAGATCCAGTTCTTCTTTGGATTCTGATTTAGAATTTGTAGCTAACACAAAAGCTAGGATAAAGGAATTGGAGAGAGAAGCTGAGCATTTAGAAGAGGCCTACAGGAATTACCAACACAGAGCCATTCAAAGCACTGTTGGCCCAGGGAAGACCGCATCCTCTTCAGCTATGCCAAATGATTTTAATGTGGGGTCTGACCAACGACTTTGGGTTGCTCAGAATGATATGTACTCCAAGGAATTTCCTGTTCATTCTCGAAAAAGCAAAAGCTATAATCGGACACCAGGAAATGGGGATTGCCTGAAAGTTAATTTGACCCTTCCACAAAAAAGAACTGTTGCTTCCAGGCGTCTGTCTTCTACTCCTGTTGTCAAAGCAAAGAGGAACATTAGTAGCAAGCTGTTTTCTGAAGGTGAGTACATTTTATTCTCATTAATACAATGCTTTATGTGGAAATGATGCTTCTAATTTGCCTCCCTTCAAAACCAAAAAAGTTGTTTAGGGTCATATAAAAAAAGTCAGGTCCTATATTTGTATGTTTTATGAACTCTGATTATTGTGTATAGATGTAGTTCACTCTGAATAAATATTCTCTAGCTCCCACCTATTTAATAGGCAGAAATAAATAAATTTGAGGTTAAGCAGGTGATGCTTTATACCACAACAAACTGATCCCTCTTAATTTGAAATGTAGAACAAAAGAGTATGGATTTTCTCTTCATTGTTATTGGCATGCGTGTTACTGTTGGCATGTCTATTGGTGTATCATGTACCGTATTTGTTGGCATATTAGATGCACCAGGATATAAGACACAATTCACTTTTCAAGGGGTATTTTTCGGGAAATTTTTTTTTAGTTCTCTAGTGAGCAAAATGCACAGGAAAGGAGGGAAAGGAAAAGCATGCTGCACCAGGAGAGGAGGGGTATGAAAAGAGTGCTGTACCAGGAGAGGAGGGGAATGAAAAGAGTGATGCATCACCACCCCTCCCTTCCTGTTTTGCTTGGGCAGAAACTCCTGGTAGAGTCAAAATGCACAGGAGAGGAAGGGAATGAAAAGAGTGCTGTACCAGGAGGGGAAGGAAAAGAGTATTGCACCAGGAGAGGAGAGGAATGAAAAGAGTGATACATCACCCCTCCTTTCCTGCTTTGCTTGGGCAGAAATTCAGTAAGAGTCAAAATGCACAGGAGAGGAGGGGAAGGTAAGAAGAAACTATAGAAACATCTATCTATGCTTCTATAGATCAAGGCTTCCACTACCCCCTCCTTTCTTGCTTTGCCTGGGTAGGGAGAACACCTTTCACTCCCCCTCCCTTCCCTATGTTTTTAGCATCATCGTATTTGCTAGTGTATAAGACACCCCCCATTTTCAGAGGGTATTTTTAGGGGGAAAGTGTATCTTATACACTAGCAAATACGGTATATGCTCACATTCTTTGAACTGTTGTACTGTTTTCAGCTCATATTGTGGTTCCAGTTGATAAGGCATGAAACTCTTACATGATGCTGTGTTATTACTCCATGCAATTCCATCAGGCTTCCTGCCTTGTTCCAAAGGCCATGAATGTTATGAACAGGGCAAATCTGGAAGGAACAGTTTCATGTAAAAAGGCTCTTGTTAGTGGTGTTCATGTTCTCCTAATTTAAGGAAGCTCAGAACATTATACAGGAGCCTGTGTAATCTGTTTTGTTTACTGTAGCAGAGGCAGAGAAAATTCTTCTTAAAAGGAAATATGGTGTCATTGAACATTCATACTAAACATTAAAATTTCAGAATTATACTCTTAGTTTACTTAAACTGAAATGCCTTAAGAATGCAGTCCACATTAAACATGAATATTAGTCATGCAGTACATCACCAGCACCTTATGACCCTGAATATTCTGATTTTGCAAGCTGAGTGGAACTGGGCCTGATTAGTGCTTGAGCAAGAGGGACCACCATGACACATTAATTTGTTTATATCCCACCCTTGTTCCAGAACAGTCACTAAAAGCAGCTTACAAAATTTAAAATGAATGAAGATAGAAAACATACATACGTGAAAACATACTGAAGTTACTGTGCAAGTAACAGTGTATAGACTTAAAAACAATTTAAGTTATGTCCATTAAAATGCAGGTGTTAAAAGCAGAAAGGTACACCATTAAGACCTTTTTGTTTCTAAATAATCAGGTCCCAAGTGTGTATTGAAATAATAATAAAAGATCCTTACCTGCCAGTGGAAGGCCAACAAGGTGGATCCAGTCTAATCTCCCTGAGAAGGGAACTCCAGAAGGAGTAGTTTTCACACTCTTGGCTAATGCAGAAGCCAGGGTGCTGAGGTTGAGGATTAAATCCAGCACAAGTATTTCTCTGTTTTCTGATCTGCCTTTCAATTAATAGGAATATTTCTTTATATTTTCTGAAAAGCTTCAGTTTTTTCATCCTCAGCTGATTGGTTACTGAAAATAGGCACTGGAATGGCAGAGGTCATCAGGTAGGGTTAATAAAGCATCCTACCCAAAGTCCGAGATAGCTTCTGCCAGTCAGAATTGACAACACTGGACTTGATGGGCCCAGAGTTCAATCACTTACCTCTGTTCCAGGTATTACGGCAGAGTGAAAAGTTTGGGCTGTCTTGCATCCTCTGCCCTCTCAATTTTAGGATCCCAGATGTTTCCAGTTGTGCTTCTAGAAGCCTCTAGAGAGTAAAATTGGCCACTTCAGTCACTTTTGTGGGTAGGTTAGAACGGGACTAGGGCTGCTTGTTACAAAATTGGGAGTCAGTGGAAGTCACATCTAGTGAGGAGAAAAGGCCCTTAACCTTTAAAAGGCCTGGATGGACAGTTAGAGCATGGGTGTGAAAAACGAGGCCCACAGGCTGCAGTTGGCAACCTACCCTCCCTTTTATGGTCCCAAGTCTTTCCCTCCCTGAGCCAGTTCATTTTTAAACAAGCCCTGGGCTGATTTTCATTCAGTTTTTCAGCAGAAAGCTGGTTGCAAATGTAACAGTTTCATTGAAACCCACAAGAATCCCAGCACCCTCAAATCCAAGAACAAAACAAAATTGCCCTCCTGCCTCCTGCACGGTTGCCTGTCTCCGCTCTAGAGGTGCAGTTGCCCAGTGTTTGGTCGAGAAATGACTGTTGCAGTTGGATACTCATTTATTAAAGGATTTGTAATTTATAATAGTCTGTGAAGCGTTGTTGGATGTGAACAAGTGGTTGCTTTCTGTTATGCAGATCACAGTGGCTCATCCCTTGCAGCTCCTCTTCAGAATGCTGATCAGCCACTCTCCCCATTCTGAGAACAAACAACCGCTTATCTCCTGAATCTGCTTCTAATATGTCGTCGTCTTCTTCACCACCCCCCAGTGAAAAAAAGTTAAGGTAGTGTCAGCTTGTGAGTTTTCTTATTGTAACAAGGTGGTGTGGAACCCTCAGCAGTACCAGTTAACTTATTTAGAGAAACTATAAAGCTGTTATACAGTGGAAAAAAGCCAGGCTAAAGGAATGGTCAGATTTACATCTGTATACGGATTGCAGTAATTAAAACTTCTGTTTTACCTAAATTTCTTTTTTTATTTTGGACTATCCTGTTGGCCTGTATTGAAGATAGTTGGACTGTACTGAAGACAGTTTAAGGCAATAGCAACAGCTGTTGTAGAACTTTATTTCAAAAAAAAAAAAAAGATTCCCTGTCAGATATTTTCTGAGCACTACAGGTGTTCCTTCTTTCCCTTACAAAAATCTCACCCTTCCTGTGAGTTGGGAGAGATGTCTATAATTCCTATAGCTTATCAGATGTCCTACCAAAGACGATGTGATTGTGACATGTGTATGTACAATACTTTTGTTTTGCTTCAGTATGGCTTCTTACTGTGATAAGACATTGGTGGTGTTTTGCTATACACTGTCTTGAAGTCTTAGTGTGATGTTTTAAAGTAAAATGAATTTACAGTAAGCTAGGACTCAAACAAGAGGAAAACAAAGAGACTTCATAAAGCTTTCTTTGGGTTACTTACACTGTAGTGAATGATTCCTTTGTTATTATTTGCTTTGAAGAACATCTGGTTCAGGACTCCTAGCTGGACTGCAGTAGGGTTTCTAAGATAGATGTAATTCCTTTTCTCTATCTCCTTCCTTTTTAGTTTTCATCAAGAAAAAAGTGCCAGTCAGAATTCTAATAACTCTGCAAATCCTGAGAAGCTTTCATATGAAGACATTGGAAATCATGACTCTCCCAGTGAAGGTAGGTCTTCACTGTATCTTGTAGAAAGAAACAATGTAAAATTTATACCATACTTTGATATTATTGGGTAAGTGCATGCCTTTTTTGCTTGGCTTTTCATACTAGGGCAACTTACCCTAAGGTAAATGACTTATCTTGCCTTTCAAGCCATCAGGAAATGATGTAATGTGGTTCTTCTATAATGATTGTAGCTACTGAAATTCATACTTTTTTGGCATTGTGACATGACAGGCAATATCATATATAATGTTGGCTCCAGTGCTAGGAGTGTAGCTGTTCTGACATATAAGAACTATGATGTTGCTGCCAGGTCTAGCCACTGTGTGTGATGTCATCAGGTATAGTGTCTACTCCCCATAAAGCTTGGGAATACATACCTGTGGTATGTGTTCCTGTTATTCAAAAATACACTAAATTGTCCATTTTATAATCTGCTTCAGGAATAGCAGAAGGGGAGAGATGTATTTCTGGAGGATATAGTGCCTAGAAAATCTAATATTTAATCAGTATTTAATATTGTCTAGTAGGGGTATATTTGCAGTGTATGTGGAAAAGCAAAATATGCGGATGATACAAGTTAAGTTAGTGAAATCTTTAGTGAGCACAGTTAGAGGTACAGTGGAACGTCAGAGAGTAGTAGTACTTTAAGAACCTCTGCTGATTGTCATTTGCATCAGATCATTTGCCACTTGCAATAACTGAAGAGAAAATGGCAGCTTAAAAAAGATGGTTCTTAACCTTTTCTTTAACAGGACCCCCTGTAAATATGATTTGTTGCCAAGCACCTTCATGACTTAATTCAAGATTTGACTATTTAAATTTAGATTTAAATAGTCAAACAATCAATCAATCAATCAATCAGTTAAAGCTTTCTAGAGACTAGGATTCAAATCCCCACACAGACACTTGGTGACCTTGGACAAGTCACATTCTTAGAGGAAGGCAAAGGCAAACTCTTCTGAATGAATCTTGCAAAAAAAAAAAACTGTGATAAGTTCACTTTAGGGTTCCCATCAATCAAAAGTGACTTGAAGGCACACAACAAAGTGCCATTGACAGGAGGAGGTTCTTCCTAGCCATCATGTCTCTTCCCTTTGAAGACTGACTTATGGCAGCCCTAAGGTAAACCTATCATGGGGTTTACTTGACAGGATTTCTTGCTTTTGACTTTCCCTGAGGCTGAGAGAATGTGATTTACCTGAGGTCAACCAGTGAATTTCCGTGATAGAGTGGGGATTCAAACCTGGCTCTCCAGAGTCATAGTTTTGGCATACATATGCACACAGCTGCCACTGTGTCCCTTTTGTCAGATCTGACAGCAAGGGATGTGGATGCTGAGAGACAAGGCAGCAATCTTGTGTACATAGCCAAAGTGCAAAGGAAAGAGCAATTTGGGCATGTGTACACACCTGCTGCTTTGTCACTTGGTGCCCATACCCCCTGCTGCTATGTACCTGATGAAAAGGACACAGTGGCAGACATTTGCATGTGCCCAAACTGCTTACTGCTGCAGTGTCACTGTTGCTGTTGCTGGTGTCGAATAACAGGTCTCTGTGGACCCCAAGGGTTTCCAGACCCCAGATTAAGAACCACTGGTCTAAAACAGTAGTTCCCAAACTTTGGTCTTCTAAGTGTTTTGGAGGCCAACAGTCAGGAATTCTGGGAACTAAAGTCTTAACACATCTGGAGGACCAAAGTTTGGGAAGCACTTGGTCTAAAACAATGAGATTAGTGAAATGGGAGAATTTGATTGGAATAAAAAATCAAGTTTCTACCACACAGGTGGTAAAAACTGTATTTATTGATTGAATTTATATGCTGCCTTTTCTCCCATAGTGAGATGCAAGGCAGCTTCCACAGAGTTTAAAAAAAACATTTAAAAACTTGATTGAAGATTATTATGAATGAGCCACAGTAAGGGGCCGGTACTTTCTGACAGGCATTGTAACGCCTCCATATTTTGATGGAGAGAATACACTGGAGTTGAACAACCAAGGGATAAATGTGACTTCTTGCATCTCCTACCATGTACTGTTTTTTTTAAAAAAGCGTTTGTGAAGAAGCAAACAAGAGGAAAATATGGCTTGTGTTTTATGGAAAAGAATTATACTGCTCATATTCTGCATTAACATCTGTGGCTTTTAAACGGTTTAAGTCTACATAGAACTGAAGCTACATTATCTCTCACTAATAAATGTGTTGCAAGAAGTAGTTTCCAAGCCAGACTGTCTCATGATTCTGATTAAAGCATCAGTAGCCCATTTAAAGTTTCTTCATTCTTAGGTAATGGTAGATTGGCCAAAAAGACCACTTAATTAATAGCTTACACTTAGACATTCTGAACACCAGGCATTCCCACACTGTGTGTCCATTGATTTGCCTTGCTTTGATAATTGCAGAATAATGATGGCATTGTTCATGCTTCTTCTCTAGATCAAGAGGACATTCCAGAACAGCTCAAAAGCAATGTGTCACATCCATCTGGGGACATTGTTAATGGTAACCATGTCCCAGCCAATGTGCCAGCAACAGCCACTTCACAGCAGGACATAAGTGAGTTTTCAGTTCAGATGTGTGAATTCTTTTCTGGGATAGCTTGCTTATCAAAATATGTGGAAGTTGTATTTTTTTAACTTTCTGTTTAAAATCATTGAAATTTTGTCCTTTTAAACTAGCTCACAGTCATTGGAGAATATGTAACACACTAAAAAAACGGTTGTTTCAGTTTTGCTGGGTAACTGCTAAAACAGATTGTATATCTAGAAGAATTTTTAAAACAATCAAAGGATTTTGAGTGTTTTTCGTTTAAAACCATCAAAGTTCACACCTCATTTACAGATGTAATGTCCCATGTAATGTTAGTAAGAAAAACTGTACTAGTGAAGCTCTTTAGGGGTTTTCACTCATGCAAGCAGTAGTATATTTGTTTTGTCCCCAGGTCCAATACAAATTAGGCAACCAGTTGTGCAAACAGAAGCTATGGGATTCCCTTCCTGAGAATAAACAAGAAATAGCATTATTTGCACTAGCGAATTGATGCTGTTAGCCTATAAAAAAGTCAGTGATGTATTTTCATTTCCTGTAATGAAAACCAGAGCCTTGGCATTCAGTGTTTGGTAGCTTTCTTATCATGAAATCAGGCTTGGGGGGAGTTCATGGTGTGAGCTGAGTTCTGGTATGATACAGTAGATGAGGAAAGTTCATTACTATGGTGCATTTCCTTGCTCTGAGATGACCCATATTTTGTGAAAGCTGAAGTAGTAGCCTATTCTGGACAAATAGCAGTTGATGGATGACACCATGTATTGTATGTTCACAATACATTTCACAGTTTATAGAGCCATTTCCATTATCTTAAAAATATTTTTGAGGATTTCTGCACCTCTAAAAGGAAGACAAGTAGCTGTATATCTGAAGATAATCAACAAAGATACATAAAAGATGTCAATATGGTAAATATCAGTACCTTATGTCTAACATCTAAGAATCTAAAACAATTTTTGGTGGATGGAAAAGGAGGGTTGGAGTGAACTTACTCCCTTTCCTTTACCTATTCCTCTTGTCTTTGCCTCTTGCACACCTCTTCCAGATCCTTCCCTTTGTAACAATATTTTGTGACAAGAGACTAGGATTTTGGAGGGTAAAACCCGAGGAAAAGGCAGCTGTACAAACTGCGTATTCTGGTCGTGGGGCCACTGGATAGGTGATGTGAATTGTTTAAACAGTCTTCTTATATCTGATATCTGACAGCTGTAAGTGGTGTGCCCAGTTTAAGTTATATTCTCAAATTTCAGCAAGATATGTCTTAATAATACATAACAGAACTTTTCCATCTTGTAGACTATAATCCCTCTCTCTTTGGTGAGTTGATAACCATATTTTCTACGTAGAACATGCTGCATATCTGACAAAACACTCATACAAATTTTACACAGCTCTTAATTGTATTTGTTACAGTGCTGCAAAATGGCTAAAAGTTTGCTTGACTTTTCTGCACTTGGTTTCATTGGCCTGCTATTTGTTGAATTTGCTTCCTGAATGTGTTAGGTGAAGCAAAGACAATAGCCTTAGAGGAACAAAGGCATCTTGAAGAACGGCAAGAGGAAGCAGAGCAGAAGTGGGACAAAAGGAGAGATCAAGAAGAAATAAAGCAAGGAGAGAGACAGAAAGCTTTTGAAAAAGAGCAAGGAGAATTAGAGAAACTGAGTGAAGAAAAGGTAATGTCTTTCCTTTTTCCTCCTTTTAAGAAGTGCATAAGAGCACCAGCATGGTGTGGTGGTTTGAGTGTTGGACTGTGATCCTAGGGACTAGGGTTTGATTCTCTGCTCAGCCATGGAAACCTACTGGGTGACTTTTGGCATGTGTCACACTCTCAGTCCTAGAAAACTCCATGATAGATTCACCTTAGGGTCGCCATAGGTCAGAAACAACTTGAAGGCACATAGCAAGAACAAGAACATTATAAGGCATTTCTTTCAAGAAATCTATTCTATTTATTAGATTGGAATTGTAAATAGGCAACAGTTTTTCAAAGACAGAGGCAATATGAAGAATGGCAATTGTTCTCAGTGTTCAGGTTTGTGCCAGAGTCAAGACTATCTGCTCCTTGGGGAATTTTTCTTCCCTTTTGTTCTAACTGTGAACTTGAAGCCATGCTAGCCTGCCTTCAACTCCACAGTTGGAAGATGAAAGGGAAGTAAACATAACCAAGAAGGAATATGAAGGAAAGTTACTGACACTATACCGGCTGCCCCATAGGAGCTCTACAAGGAGAATTTGTGGGCTTATACTGCTATCGTTCTGTAATCAATGTAACATGAAATCCTGCAGTGCCAGTATTAAACTGGCTTGGGATGGTCTTCAGACAAGGGTCTAAAACATAATTTGCGGTACTTCAACATGTCAGCTTTCTGCGTTCTCTTTAGTGCTTATTTATAGGGGGTGTTTGTCTATTGTTAAACATCCATACATACATTTTTCATACATTTCAGAATATTTTTGAGAGTCTCTTTGGATTTTTCTATTGTGCAGTTTTAAACATTGGTGCAAGTGATACATATATGTCTTTGTGTGACTTTTTGGGGTATCTACTGGATAGAGGCTTTATTGTGTGTGTTTGAGAGGGAGAGGGAGAGATTATTTCTTTGGCAAAAAAGTTGATTATGTCAGAAGCAACTTGCTGTCTGCCCTAGTAAATTCTACCCCTTCAGTGATTTGCATGTGATATAGGGAAGCTGCTGTATCTAAACATTGACAGATTTTCCTCTTTCTGATACAGCCCTTTTTCAAATGGCTCAACTGTTAAATGGCTATCAATACTAGATCAGGACTATTTATTTGTAATACGTCATTAGTGGAAAGGATGTGTATTTCATTAAAAAAAAAATCTAAATCATGGAATGGCATGAAGATGTTCCCATTTGGGAGGAGAAGGGTACAAACTGACCCTTCTACCGTGTCATGTAAACATGTAAAACAGTATTTAAATTTCTTTGTGTTTATTATGTGTGTGACTATGAGCATGTCATCCTTATAACCAATTTACAGCAACTAATGTATTCCTGTGGAACTACAAGTTGCTGAGTGTGGGCTGAAAGCATCAGTAACACAAGGTTGATCATTCCCTTCCATTCTGTTAAATGTCATGTTTCTCATGTTCTTCTTAAGTGTGTTCAAGAATCAGTGGAGGCTAATGAGAAGCAGCCATGTGAAGAGGTAACCAGTTTGGAAACCAGTATACCAAAGTATGATGAACGTGATGGTGGTGATATTCCTAATCCACTGGAAAAATACATGAAAATAATACAGCAAAATCAAGAGCAAGAGCTTATAAACAAGGTGCTGCCTTCTATTAATGTAGATAGAATGTGATTTGGAATTGAGACACTGTGAGAGCAAGGCTCAGGAGCCGTGCAGTTCCCATAGTCTTTCTTTTCTTCTTGTTGGACAAGCAAGCATGCAGGAGAGCATGTGTATACGACCAACCAAAGAATAGAGCAGGGCCCAAGGGTTGAAGGTTCTGTTGAACTAGAAAGTCAGAATAGGATGTACTTTAGAGTTCCCCTTTCCCCATTTGGGATTCATTGATGCAGTTTATAATTAGTAGATAAATCAGCAAACTGCCCAGTTCATTCAGTTGATAATTGATAATAATTCATTTCATAAAGTACTTGAGAATAATGTCAAACTTACAGATTTTTGAATATAAGCAAATCAAACTGCAGAGACTTGAGTTAGCTAAAACTCTAATATTTGAACATAATAGCAGTCTCTGCAAGTACTTTTGTGCTCTACTATCCAAGATTGAGTGCCACAGCAGTCAGAACTACTAGAAAGTGTTGTTCCTTGAACATCTCTACCTTTCCTGATCGTTTGTAATGCACAATGATAACTAGTGTAATTCTGGCAAGCTGCAGTGTGGAGCAGTGCAGTGTTCTCTGCTTTGGTCCTTTCTAGATCAGAGGTGGCTAATGTGGGTGCCCCCAGTACTGTTGGGCTGCAAGTCCAAGCACTCCTCACAGTTGTCTCTGCTAGTCAATGCTACTTTAGTCACTTAATTCATGATTTGTGGGAGAGTGGAGCAGACTACTCTCATCTCTTTCTAAGAGGAATTAAAACCCTTTCATCTCTGCTCACTGCTGACTAGAAGAACATTTCACATTAAGTCCAGATTTCTGCTCTCTTGATGTCTTGATATATGCCAGTTCACTTGTATTTGGCAGTACTTGAAAAATGAGTAAGCAAATGCTATACACATCTGCTTTTCAGCATTTACCATTTAAGTGTACAGTTGAAGATCTCCTGCAAAACAGTAGAGACCATGGGATTTTGTCTAGAAAAGGATTTCTGTGGTGGCATTCAATAGCATTCCACAGTCAAGTATGCCAGACTAAATTTGTAATACATTAAATTTAGTTATGAAGCAGCCCAAATGTTAGCATATTATTTTTGAAATGAGTAAAAATACTCTGACCTGGCCATTACTAAGATAAAGGCAGGGGAAGCATGGCCTCTGAAGTGCATCTGCCCCATCCCTGAGCCCTGCTTTTGCAGCCCCTGAAGCTTTCTGTCCCCTCCCATAAATAAATCTGGGGGTGGGGTAACATTTCTGCTTTCGCAATCCTATTGGAATGAGTGGGACTTAATTGCCACTATTTCTTAAGTCGCATTAATTTTAGGGGATCTTCAATATTAATTGTAGATTTAAGCCATTATGTCTAATTGTAACCATTCTACCTAGTCATTATATACAAGCTGGTACCTGAACAAGCTTGTTTTCCTCCTTGCTGTTGCTTCCTTTTGTTTCACATCTCTTAATGGTAATACTTTTGGGGGGGTGGCCTGTCTATACTATTTTTTGCAGAGTATTGCAGACTTGTTTTTTTAAATACCTAGTAAGTGATTTAAGCCTATTTCACAAGAATACTAAAGTGACTGAAAAATCCAATAACATTTCCCCCTCTTTGTTAGAACTCTAAGGAAGAAGAAGCTGACATACTATCTGAGGGACTCCCAGATAATGAAAAAGAGGACAGGTATACATCTTCCTAATGCTTGCCATTTTTGGTTTATGCTTAGCTTCTGGTTTGGGTTGAGCTCTGGTGGCACAGCGGTTAAATGCCAGTACTGCAGCCTACCAGGCTCCAGGTTGACTCAGCCTTCCATCCTTCAGCAGGTCAGTAAAATGAGTACCCAGCTTGTTGGGGGCAATTAGCTAACACATTGTAAACCACTTAGAGAGCACTTAGCTGATAAGTGGTATAGAAATACACATGCTATTGCTATGCTGGTTATTAAGTGCATTGAATTACAGACCAATTAGTTTTACAGTAAAAATATCCTCTTGTCTGGTAACATATTTACAGATAAGCAATTACCTGCAGTGAGAAGAGTAATCTATAATAGATTAACTCATCTTTTTCTCCAGAAGGCAGGGTTCTCTGTTCAAATTATTGTGAATGCCTTTTCTGCTAAAGATAGATCCTGCTTGCCCTGGAAAGCACAGTCACTCATAGTACCCATGTTCTGGCAGCTAGGCACATTTTTCTCAGTTGCCCTTTCATCTCCTCATCTGAAATCAGAGCAGTGTGTTGGAACCAGTCTAAAGACAGTCCAGAAGTCTTCTTGACTTGTCAGAATTTGTCCTACTGAGATGGCCAAGTCCCCAGCTGCTGAGGCCTCTGGTACAAGGGAAGTTTGAAAAGTTGTGTGCCTCCAGTAGTTGTGCCACAAGATAGAGCAGAGGCCACACCATTGAGAGCACTGTGCCGAGAAAAACAAGCATCTCCTGACACTACTGTGTGAAGGAACCCTTCCTGCATTGTCCATTCCCTTGTTGCCTATAGTTGGTAGGAATGCCTTGCACCCCAAGTCTTTGGGCTGGAATAGGCTGATTCAGGCAAGGTCCTTGGAGAATGCATCTTCTCAAACGGAGTGGAAAGAGCAAACTTCCCATCCCATTCAGTTAGCTGGCTGTGATTAAAGCATGCCAAAAAAGGCACGAAAAGGAGCTTACTCTCCACTTCTGAAGTGGCAGTTGCCTTGTACAGTAGTAGGCACATGGGTCAAAGGTAGTATTCATCTTTTTTCCTTTCATTCATTCATTTGTATGTTTACCTGTACACTAGGTGGCCTGTTAAGGCTGCTTCTAATAAGAAGTGACATTGATGGAGGAGTTATTCTTCAGGAAGGTTTACTGAGTTCTGCCCGGTTCACTAGTTCAAATGATTTACCAAATGGGAATAGTTTCTCCTGTTAATTAACAGTAGAGTTTGACTATCTTGAATCTAGAGAGAGGTCTTTTGCCTTAGCCAGAAAGCCCACTCAGACTAATTAGACTGCAGTGTCCTGCCTTCTGAAGGAATCCACCTCCAATTGCCTCTGAAGTCCCTTCCAAACACTGCAGAACAGGAAAGTTCACAGTAAGTCCAACTTCTGTTTTCATTCAAGGAAGAGCAGTTTAGATTTCTAGATGATCTGTATTGTCTTGCTGAATATATGAAACTGTTCCTTACTACATAACTAGGAATTCATGGCTCAGGGTCTACTTCATATAGGGGGATTGGAAAGAGGGGAGAGACAAACTTATGAAGGCCAGTGAAAAAGTAGGAGCTTGTTCCAAAATGTTTTCTTTTTTTTTCTCCCACAGCTTTAGTGCGGCAGGCGCTCTTCATGAAGAACCTGATGAGGATTTCTGGTGAATATCAACTTGCAGTAGCTATCTGATTAAGGAAAAAATGGATCCATTATAAAAGAGGAATCACTTTGTAGACAAGATACTGGGTTTACAGAACCCTTTGAAATATTTCAGTCTGTAGAGTAATGAAGAAATAGTGTGTTAGCCTATATCACCAGATGTTTGGATAAAGTCTTCAGTTTTGTAGCTGATGCAGTTCTGGGATTAACATTTCAAAGAACTGTACCTCTCATCAGCTTACTTCACCTAGTCTTTTCTATAGGTGTGAGTGAAGAGGAAATCTTAAATCAGATTGTTTTGCCTTGTTTTTTTTTTTTTTAAAGTGAACATGTTTTAATTGGGTGGTTTCTGAGTGTGAATCTGCTTATAGAGATAATGATAGTCGTTCAGATCCTGTTGCAGGCTTGGCGTATCACCAAAGATTTGTTGCCCAAAGCTCTAGAACGGCAGTAATTCACAGTGTTGATTTGCTTCTTTATGGGAAGTGTATTTCAAGAGTCTTTGGATGTTTGTTTATTTACTGTAACTAAAAATATTTTTTTCCTATAAGAATCAGTGTGTTTTATACTCTCATTTTACACAGCCAAATGGTTTTCAATTTTTTCCTCCATAATGATGACTTACTATTAAAATACATGGTATTTAAACTAATTAATTCACATATTATTCTTAAGGCTGTTTATAGGAAGAAGACAGTATGTTTAAACTTGGAAATGACTGACAGTAGAAAATCTTGCCCTTTCCATAAATGAAAAACCAGAAGGCAACCTTTTTACACTTCAGCAAGAAAGGCATACTTGCAAGCTTCCATTGTTGATGAAGCAGGAAAATTAACCATGTGTTAATACTGGAAGATTGTCTGCACTAATTAAAACTGAATGAATCATATTATTGCTTTGTAGAGGAAAGCTGCTTTGGGGTGGGGGCAGAGAGGAATTGATTTGCTAATTACAAATCTTGGTGTTGAGGAGGCATTTAGTGGAGAGTTGATAATATTTCAACATGTCAGAGCTATATACTGGATGATTTTCAGAACTGAAAATACAGCTCTGTTTAGGTCACAGTTGTTTCCTAAAGCAAGAAACACTTTAGGTTGTCAGCTATGTCCCTCAACAAATTTATGGGTGAAAAGAACTCCCCTGGTTTTGCAGAGTTAGTTCCCAGCAGGCTTTATATATGCAGCTCAGTGTTGCATAAAATTCTTAGATGATATTTTTTCTTTAGTACGTAAAGTTCTGTCAGAAAATAAGCTGCGGAAAACAAGACCTTGCAAATTTAACATTACAGTGTGCCCTAACACCTGTGGTATTCCTAACCTTCAAGTTTTTTATTGTTTCTTTTTATGACACAACTCATTTTTATTTATCTATAGATCTTCACAGTTCTAGAGATTCTTTGACAGAAATACCGTAGAATCCTGCAAGAAATAAGAGGTTGACAGTAAAATCTTAGTCCTGTTGCATGTTTTCCTTACATACAAGCAACACACATACCTTCTGATGTTATGAGTTCTTTCAGAAAGATCCATGCACAGAACACTTCTGCATGAGTATTGTGTGTGGTAGTCTGATAGTTTCTCATTTGCATTTGGAGATGGCCATAGGTAAGGTCTATCTCCCTATTTATTAAATGTGATTCCCACTCTTTCAAACCTGTGCCAAAACTTAACTTGTATGCCACCTTAAATACTAGGAGTGATGATCTGTACTACCCCAGCTGCTCATCTGGAAATATTTTTAAAATAAGCATACGCAGATGTTGATTCTATTATCTACAAATATTTATTGTAACACTTGGATATAACTACAGGAAGCCCTTGGCACTGATAGAAAATATTGATTCACGGTTAGGTTACAAAAATTTATACATAGCAAAATTGAATGCTCTTTACATAAAAAATATTAGACTACTTAAACAAAACTTCAAAAAACTTCCAGTAATAACTACACAGAATTAGAAAAGAATTAGGCTTTAAGACACTGTCTGTTACCTTTATGCAAACACTGGACTAGAAAGAACATCACCTGCATTGCTGTAGAAATTTGTTTCCTTCATGCAACAGGTAAAAACAAACACTAAGCTATTTTTAATCTGCTCTATATATATTTTGCCTCTTTAATAAAACCAAAAGTTGGATTCAGCATGTAACAAACTCAAATGCAAGGTAATACCTGAATTATTTTCCACATTTTTTTTACCTTTATTCTTTTTAAAGAAATGTGTACTTTTATTTTTATACACTTCTGCATGGTCTGAAGGAGCATTTTAATATTCAGCAAACATTCAAAACATGGATGTATGACTTGACTCTTTACTTATTTAAAACTCACCGATGTACTTTAATTTTGTCCAACATGTATATTTTTTTAAAAAAATAGCACACCAAAGATACCATCACTAGTACTCAAGCTAGCACTGAATGTTTCTGAAAATGTTAAAAGGCAGATTTATGGGGAACACCAAATTTCTTGTACAAGAATACATAAGCATCATCTATTCTGCTGAGCACCAAAGTTGAGACGGGTGGTTGACCTGTGCTCTGTATGGCTATGGGTTTGTAAATCCTAAAAATTATTTGCTCACTTAAAGCAGTTAAATTACTGTAATTTCCACAAGGTAACACTTTTCACTTTGATAAAATACAGACAGGATAATGATCTCCCGCTGCTATATAAATGTTTAAGACATTTATAGAAAATAAACATTAAGGCAAAGCTGACATTTATTTTCAGAGAAGGGGATCATTATCCTGATCCGATGGTCTGTCTACATTCCATCAAATAGTTAAAAACAAAAATAAATTTGGGGCATTAGCACCCAGCTTAATCTGATAAGTGCAATAGAAAAACAGTGGCTCATTATAGCATTGTTGCTAAGGGAGTGGCTCAGAAAATAAGACTTCTGGCATTTAGTCCACAAAATCCAGTTTTAACTTCAACAGCGTCTGAATAAGCTGATTTGTAACTTCTGAAATTGTATGAAATAAGCACAACTATTCAGAATTAAAGGAAGAGCTATCTAGTTGAGTACTAGAGTCTTAGTTACTTACACCTGTGTAATTATATACAACCTTTTAAAATCTTCTCACCATTTCAGGGCTGGATACCAACTGTGGTATCCCATTTGGGAAGGAGTCTGTTCCTTCAGTAATTGTATGAATACCAAGAGTATCCATAAGGATTCCTGACTTGGTAACTTGTGTTTTTCTAAAGTGATCTAGAATGAGGACCCTCTCCCTCCCCCAGTAATTCCCAACTGAGTGCTAAAAGGAATGAAGGATATCCACTGCAAATTTTCCCTATGAACATGGCCCAGGAGCATGAATATGAAGTTTGTTTACTTCTGTATTTGCTTGAACATACATCTGTTCTGTAGAGCAGCTGCTTGATGATTTGTCAGAGCTACAAAATTCTTCCGAAAAAAGGACTCTGGCAAACATTTATGTGTAAGAATTGAGTTGCTCTTTGGATCGAGACTGGATATCCTGAAGCTCCTGTTCTTCTTTTGCTTTGATATCCTGGTAAGCCTGCATTTTGCTTGCATCCTTTAAGTAGGCCCAGTTAGAGGACAGTATCATGAGGAAGTGGATCTGGAAAAGAAGGGTGAGCATGATGGCTAGTGAGCATGTCAAGAGGCAAAGCAGGCAGCTAGTAAGATTAATAAAAAAGTTATCCTACATTATTAGTTACTAAAATGTGCAGAAAAGCTGGTTTCTAAAGACCTCTAAAGTTTTGCATGCTAGTAGCTGGCAAACGTTAGTAGGAAATAGTAAGGAAAAGGCAGTTAATGCAAAAGAACAGAAACTAAAAAGCTTTGAAAATACTTTGCAAGTTTACATGCTGAAGCTTAGAAGAGCAACTCAAAACATAAATTTGTTGTAGCTCCTTCTGTTTTTCCTTCACCCATTTGAATTAAGGAAATCTGCATAGTTACCTCTTAGTTGCTTTCTGCTATATTTATTGCAGGGAAGGATTTATATTATATAGTGTTTGCTTTGTATGCCAAATGGCCATTGTGGAAGCTGACCAGAAAGAAGTGACGTATTTGCACATAGCCTGTACCACAAAGGTTAATACCTGTCATTTTAGGCTGGAGGTACAAGAGGAATGTGAATGTGTGTATACACCATAGCTAGAGAACTGTATGGACTTCATTTCTCTATGCAAATAAACTGGCATTTGCTTGACAAGAAATTTAGACTACTGAAAGGACTATTCTCCTGTGAGCCTTAGTGAGCTGTGTTTCAAACCATTTGACGGGTAAAGGCCCCATTTATGGGCTTTTGCTGATGAACTGGCTGGTGAACCAGAGAATGACAGAAATGAGGCAAATGTATGGTACTTGAAAACAGCACTTTGCAGGCAATCTGATAAGGGTAGACAATAGGAGTTGTCAAGAATCAGGCTTGTACCTTGGGTGTTATCTATTGTAAAACAGATATTTTTATTATTTTTTCAGATTAGTGAATAGCAGAGATGAAATAACTTATTACAGTCCCTTAAATGATCCAGTAATTGTTTCAGAGATGATGCTTGGGAGGAAAAAAGCTTGATGTTTAATGAAAGCCCTCCTTCCTTTAAAAGGACTGATCTGCAACCTCACTAAAATAACGGATCCTCTCACAAGTATAGAAAATAGCCAGATCTCACCCACATTGTCATTCATATACAAGAAATAATTTGTATTAATCTAAAATGCTTAAAGAGGCTTAATGAAGCTATTTACAATTTATTGTAACAAACTTCAGAAAACTAGACTCTTTAGTCTAGGGTGTCAGTGGTATTTCAAGCTACACAATGCAGCTCTTTACTGGGCTTTATGCAATTTAGAATTTAGTGCAGCAATCTTCCCGACTCTTAAACTTCAAAACAGCATAGTTATATGTAGTAGCCATCATGTAGATCAGCTGGTGGAAGAGAACAAAATACATTGTGTAAGAGACAACAAACTCTTAAAGCCTTTTAGGCAGCTGTGTTAGAATCAAAATGTATACTGTGTCAGGCAAGGATTTCAGTGAAAGCTATGGTCAAAAATGGCTTTTTTTTTTAAAAAAAAAGGGTATGTAGAAAGGCTTGGTTGCTGCACTATAAAGGACATTGATAGTGCATTACTTCCCTTAATTTGGCAGACAAAATATTAATATCTCATTTACAACAAATCCTTGACTACAGCTCATGTTACTGTTCGATTTTCTGTTTCTAATATGGCCACTTTAAAGAATCTAATTCAGCCTGGTTCAGTAAGCTTGACTAAACCCCAACAAACAGGCATACATTTTATACTCTCAAAAAGCCTTGAAGGAAGGAAAGACAGGAGATTTAATTAAAACTATTCCCAGTGATGGAGAAACTCTGAAGTGGCCTGAGGTGGGGGAATTCTAAAAACTGATACCAGAATACTTCTATCAGGAAATGCCATAAATTGTCCATGCAATAGGATGGAATTAAATAAAATAGCCAAAAACTATTACAAAGCTTGCTTTGCTGCAAAGCTTTTATTGGGAAATGTAAGCACTTGCCTGCTATTTGGAATATCCTGAGAAAACTACAGCCAGGTGCCAACAAACACAAAAAGTATTACTTAGTTTAAGTTAAACAATACTTGAATAATTACACCTGAAATGGTAAAAACATTGTTACTTTAAATGAGAGAGAGAGAGAGACAGAAAGGAGGATAATACTCACCAGTGCTATGACAGTAGCACCAGCTCCCGCACAGGCCACAATGAACAGGTGGTAAGACAAATAGAACTACAACAATAAAGTGGAAATACAATAAATTCAGATATTTAGTGGCACATTGTATCTCGGTATGGTTACTGAGAGGCTGCCCAGTATACAAGGATAATTTGCTTTTGTTACTAGAGGGATGCAAGAACTTTTGTCTTCCCAGTTGGTGCTGAACAATTCCCATCATGCCTCATCATTGGCCTGGCTGCCAAGGGCTGAAGGCACTGGAGTTCAACAACAAAAAAAGCTACAGGTTTAGTAATTGAGAGACTGGGTCAGGAAACACATGTTTTTGATGTGGTACGCATTGCACACTGTACTAGCCCAATGTCCTAATCCATGGCACTGCAAGCCAATCAGCACTGAAGTGTGCATTGGGCTTGCTAAATCAAGAACACTGCTAAATGTAGTACAGCCAAAGGCCCAATTTTTTCTACCAAATTCTGTCAAGTGACTGAAATCACTGTCACTTCATGAAAGTGTGAGATAAATTTAAATGTGAACTTGGGTGTATACGCTGGAGCCATCTCTGTAACGGCAGCTATTATGAAAAAGAAAATATAGCGTAAATCAAGTCTGGTTGCATTATGTGCAGCCTTGATCATACTAGTTTTTCTTTGTGCAAGTATGCAATAGGGCTAACTATTCCGCACTTGTAAAGTGGGACAAGGGATACTATGCAACCTCTCACAAAATATTTTGAACACTAAAGAGGTAGTTGCAACAGTTATTGTATCCAACAACCCAGTAGTTGCTAGCATCCTTCTATAGAACTGTTGAAACTGATGATACTTTGCATGTTATGGGAGAAAATGTGCATTTAAATAATAAGCACATTTGTCTTGTATCTTTAGCATAAACAACCAGTGCTCAGTTATGGTGATGAGCTGGATAAAAGCTAACGAACTCAGTCCATTCAAGACAGAGCAGCTTTAATAGGCAACTTCTATCCAGCTGAGAGAGGTTGAACCTGTTCTGAGGGGGGCATGTTCTTCCTGAAAGTTCCAATTTGTAACTTTGAAAGTGCTGCTGGATCTATCTATCTCACTAGAATAGGAATGGGAATCATGGTGCTCCAGATGTTGCTTGACTGCAACTCTCAGCAACCTTATGTAGCATAGCTAATGGTGAGCAATGCCACTTTTAGGCAGTCTCGTGATTCCCACTCCTACACTAGAGGCACAAAGTGACATCTGGTGCAGAACGCCATTCACAGCTTCTTAGAAATCAGACATGGGTAAGCTGGTTCTTGCTCTTATAACTGCCCAACATTGAAGATGGTCTTGAATCTTCAGCTGAGACTCTGCATCAAAGGTATAGATATGATATCATAGCTACATTCCATCTCTCGTTCCAACTCCTGAAGCGTACCTTAAAAGCCAGTCAGCTGTCTCAGGTAATGGAGATCTGCAGTGCTGGTAAGCATGGTGCTACAAGATGATGTGTGACAAAGAGTTGCAAGATGACCCTGCAGGATTTTCTTTTTTCCATACCTTGCACTATCACTTGCTGGCAGGGAGATGGGTGATCACATCATCCTTCAGTGCCCTGCTCACCAGTGTCACAGATCTTTGTCACCCAGAACAGCTGACTGGCTTTTAAGTTGGATTTTAGGAGCGTTTATAATCATGGCAATGGTACCACAATTATAAATGTGAGTAGGGAACAATTATCCAGTCATAAACCTAGCTTACCATATTGTAACTGGCTGAGAAGACACCACCTTTCTGTTTATGTAGAACTTCAATTTATGTAGATTTCTTAGAAATAAGAATTCTGAATAGGACCAAACATTACAAATACATAAAACCAGTTCTTTGGTTTTCTGTTTTCTAATTCAACTCAAAAAGCTGTTCTTAATCTATAAAGACCTGTACAGCTTGGGATCTTGGAATCTGAAAACAGAAGGGTTCTTCCTACACTGGTCTTATTTTATTGTACTTGTGTCCTAAGATTAACCTAAGTTCTAAGTTCCCCCTCTGCCTAAAGGATGGTTGGAGAGTGACTATACCCTTAAGAAGGGGTAGTTTAGCTAAATAAGGGTTGAAGACATGTGTCTTCAACCCTTATTTAGCTAAACTACCCCTTCTTAAGGGTATAGTCAAAACACTGTTCATAATCCAAGGTCATAATTTATTTTAAGACACAAAACTGTATTTTAGCAGACTTCTGAGTACATTTATGAGCCAGCTGTCAAAGTGTGAGCACTGAACATTATAGACTCCTTTACCTCAGGTGTGCTGCACATGTCTGCTAAGGCTGAACCACAGGCCTTGCCAGGTACAGCATTCCAAGGGATGATTCCTGAAGTTAAAATTCCAAAGAAAACATCATTAGTGGTGGTAACTGACATCATTCTCTCTTCCTCAAATCCCATTTCCTTTCTCCACCCACGTGGAAGTTATGTTTCATTATGCACCCACTCATTGACCAGTTCAATCTGGAGTTGGCATTAGCAAGTATAAAATTATTTAACTGTGTTCTCTTTCTACATCCAGGATAGCATCTGCCTGCCAAGAGATGTTCTCAGATCTAGCATTCCCATATGGCGGACAAATGGTTGTTTTAGTCACTGTGGACACTGTCATCCTGTGCTTTATTTCCTATATTGATGAGGTGGAAAAAATGTCTAAAAGTTTTCAGGATTTGCCTCACATTAAGTCTGAGGGCACGTTATTATTTGTATAATCTACTTTTAATTCTCTTCTTTTCTTGTCCTTGTGCCCTATCAGACCTCCTCCTTCTGTAACTCCTCTCTTTCCATTCCTCAATACCCATCTTCCTTCTGATCCATTTTCTTCTCTCCATTCCTGTGGAAGTGTTTCTGTGGAAGCTGCGACATCAAACTACACAGTGTATTAATTTCTTTTTTCAGTCACAATCTTGATTATGGCTTTTCAAAGGGGACTTGTGACTATGGCTTTTGGAAGGTCCCCCACATGGCTTCTTCCTTTCTTTGCTGTGGCCCACCCGATCCATAACCCTCTCCTTAAGCCCACCACAAGATTGTCTAAATGGTAATAAAATGACTGCAAAATACATAGACGTGTGCCCCCACAACTCAGTTCAGTATACATGCCTTTTAAGGCTATACTGTGCAGAAGAGTTCGTACAGTGAAATAAGAGGGGAAAAACATTTCTATTATAAGACATGCCGTTGGACCTTTCTAACTGAATCTCAAATAGTCAAGCAGTATGGGCAGATCTGGACTAATTTGAATGAGGTCAGAATGTAATGGTCCAGTTCAGTTTCAGAGTTGGAACAGCACAGTCACTACTCTGGATATTAAAAATAAGTGGTAAAATAAAATTAAAAAATAAGTGGTAAAAAAAGCCAGGCAGTATGTGACCAGCATAAACCAAATCAGGAAAACACCAAGGGGCTGTCGTTTGGGCAGGGGGGAGAATCATTGGTCATGGTCAATTGTGCAGTCTTGAACAAGAATTTCACTAGTACTCTCCGATCACAGTTCTTATGGGCCAGGATTATATGATTTTTTTGAAATTATGTGATCCATTACCTCCTTGTGACATTGCTTCATTTGATATTAGTAGCAAATTGTGAGAGAGGTGTGATAAAGAGTTGGTGGTTATTGACTGTTGGTCTTGCTGAATCTTTTACTTTCCTTTTGTTTTGTTGAACATCCTGTCTTAATCTTCTGTTGCCCTTCTCATTCATTTATCTTTAATGAATCTCTGCCACAAGTGCCCCCAGTTCTTGTTACTTAGGTGTTAGATGGAAGACAGGCAGTCTGTCTTCCATCACCACAGAAAAGGCACAAATTATCTCAGACTAATGTGCCAAAATCGCTCTCTGCCTTAACTGTAAGTAGTTATGAGCTAGGATTAAAAAAAAAAAATGACTTAAGAGCTCACCAGTTTGCTGCAGCACCTTAAGAAGCAGCACCAAATGATCTTGTTAAAAAAACAGAGGCAGAAGAAGAGTCAAAGCAGTAGGCACATCACCCATAATGCAGGAACAGTGGGTGATAGCAGCAGTGGTTCACATCCCCCCAGACTTAGCTACACAACTCTGGGAAAGATGGGGTGGAAGCAGTATAGAGTTATATCGGGGAGTTTCCATTGCAAGCCCAATTGCCTGAAAACAACCTTTTTTAGGGGGGTTCCACCAGTTGGACTAGCAGTGATAAATAAAACAGAAATCTTTTCAACCTTTTTCCTTCTGTATTTATTTATTTAATTTATTTATAATCTGCCCTTTTTTCACATGGGACTCAAATTGGCCCACACCATACATTAAAACAATACAGTTAAAAACAATCAAGTACAAAAATTTAAAAAGCATTAAATACATGTTGCATCCATGAATCTCACCTGGTTTTGCTAGTAAAGTAAAGCAGAAAAGTACCCTTCAAGTACACCATTATTTCTTTATCATTAAAGTTAAACTTCCAAGACATAATTGACTGATACCCTAAGGAGAAAGTCCCAGGCTAAAAGCAGTACCTTATTTATTTTTTTAAAAAAATTATAAATTCTTTTTGTTTCTTTAAACAAAAGTTACCCAACTGAAAATGGGCAGAGTTAATCCTCTCTCTTCCCCTTTAGAGTCTACTGTATTTCCAAATATGTACATGTAGGGAAATCTTAGAAAATTGCTGTTTCTTCATTTTCTACTGCATGTCTATGGGAGAGGTCTGGTGGCTTTCATTCCCAAATCTCACCTTTGATTCTGGATTATAACAGATAGTGAATAAAGAACAAATCCAAATGAGGAACCCAACAGACAGACCTAACAAGACCACCTTCCAAATACACAACATGTTCAGGCTAGTTCTTTACTGTTCTTTTGGGTACATTTTTATTATTCAATAAGCATTCACTGAACTATTAGCTGTCTAGGCTACCAACCTTATCCCAGCTGGCCAAAATCTCAGATTACTGCTTCTTAACCAAACAGCCTGTCCCTTAGCTACTCTCCTCCAACTTCCCATTGGCTTTGATTCACTGAAGTCAGTACTATACAACTGTACTTTGGGTCATGTAAATAATCCAGTGTTTATTCTGATGTGTTCCACTTACTAGAGGTTCACTGGTGTATTAATGAATTTCATCACTTCTGGGAAGCCAGATGCCTGCGTGCTCTTAAACACACATACACACACAATTATCCTCTTTTCATTGATTTAATTGAAGCTTAAGAGTCATAAAATGCACAAGCAGTACAAATGTTATCTTAAATACTAAATGATATTGCCAGTGTAGATCTGGTTGGCATAAATTTAACATTCTAGCTGTTTCAAAACCAAAGCAAAAACCCTTCTCTAGATAAATATAGCATTATTTTTTGACAGCTGCATTCTCATCCAAGGCCAAGGGTTGCTGTTACTGTAGCTGAGCCTGGGCTGTGCTGACCATGACTGTGTGGCTTAATTGGAATCCAAACATACCAATTTAAAGAAGCCACCATGACATTAGGGTATACTTCTCTATGTGGAAAAGCTGCTGCTTTGCCAAAATTTTCTGGAGTATTCTGGAGGAAGGCATGGCTGACTGACTGGAACAGGAGCATTCCACACTTCAGCATGTTCTTGAACATCCCTTTTGTTCATTTCTACAGCCCTTTTTATGTACAGGTCTCTTCACTGCCATCACGCTTATATCCTATTTATGTGGGAAAATGCTTATAGTTTGGTACCCCAAGGAACCCAAGATTTTGTACAGCTGTCTTTCTGTTTGTTTTTAAGAATTAGCACTGCTCTTGCATTTGCCCCAAACACAACCATTTTCGGAAAGAAAAAAAATCTGATCTGAAAACCAGTTATACATTCTTTCTCCCTCTCCCTACTATGAACTCTTTAAAAAAATGTTGCTACTAACACTTGAACATTTCCATCTAAGTAGAATTAGAGATCTAGCTGTCATGATTTCAAAGACAGGGAAAAGCTTAATGAGTATTGTAGAAACCCACAAATCAACTGGAGTCTGGATAGAACTTCCAGATTTTGATTTGGGGTTCAGTTTTCCATTCCTACATCCAATACCCTTCTTCCTTGGATGTGATTGTGTCTCCCCTTCACCTCAGCTCAGCTCCTGCCCTTCTCCACCCCCAATAAGTTGAAATGGCTGTTAAACATGCCATTAATTATACAGAGATCTGCATAATACATGTGATACCTGATTTCAGAATTTACTCTTGTAACAAAACAAAACCAAGCTGCCTCTTTCCTCCCGCTGCCTGCCAAAGTCTTAACTCTACATTTACTGTCTGCATAGCAAGCGTATATATTCCAGAATCAAAGGCTAAGAGAAACTGTTTTGTAAAACCACATATAGTTCACATTGTAGACATAGTAAGAATATTCAGATATCCAGCCAAATGTTTTCATTCAGGACACTGGTTTATTATTATTATTATTATTATTATTATTATTATTATTATTATTATTATTATTATTATTATTATTATTATTATTTGATGAAGGGGTCAGGCTCTCCTAAGCAGTTTACATTGCTGATTGTTTTATTATTAAGCCTGATATTGTAATGCGGATAACAGCCACAAAATCACTTTAGATAAATGACTTGCCAAATACAGTTAAACTGGATGCGTTTGGAAAGAGGTCAGTGTAATCTGCATTAATTGAAAAAGTAATGACATGTTCATAGACTCCACACTTGGTTGCTTTTCAGTTCATCTCATAAGGCTAAGACAACCCTCTTGAAGATAGGACAAGGAAAGAGGATAAAACATTTAATCAGGATTAAAATAAGTACCGTATTGCCTGATATCCACACAGATCTGGTCTGCTGAAGCTGTCATATTTGCTGGGAGAGATCTGATGACTTCACAAGTTGACCATATGTTATAGAACATAAAGACTGGCACAGCAGAAAAGCCAAAGACGCCCAGCCAGGCCACCCCAAGTACATAGGTGAGGAAAACAAACTGTGAAGAGGAGACAGACACATTTCACAGAGAGCTCAGATTTTTCAGTCTTTCCTTCAGGATGTTATGATGTGTTACCTCATTTGATAGTAAACACACAAGCAATTCTAAAATGTTAAAAACTAAGTGGTATATGAGCAATCGGGACATTTCATTCTGCTGGTATGTACTGAAATGACAACAAAACCTTTTGACTCTCCTTTTGAAACCTCTGTTCCCCTAAGTGAAAGCAATATTATTAATCATCACTGGAAGATTATTTTTAAGTGGAGTAACAGGCCAAGAATCTGCATTGTCAGATGTAAGTATGGTGACGGAACTCTATTGTCATAGCAGCATCTGATGATGTCACTGCCCCAACCTACCTTTTTGGCCATTCTGCAACCCAACTGATTGGGAGGCTAGGAAATTATGTCTTCAATGTTCTCCCAGTCATATGGTGTGTTGAGAACAGGCAGCCACAACAGCTTATCTCAAGACTGGGAGAATGCTGCCTAACCGTTTTTCATTGGCCATTGATTAGAGAGATGCCTGGCTGAAAAGTTAGGGGATTTTTTTTGGGGGGGGGCAGTTCAAGTTCAGTTGTTAATGGTTGTAAACATGAATCCCCCAAATTACAAGATTACAGCCTTGTTAAGTACCAAACAGGATTCCAGCCTAATAGAAAACAAAAACTTAGACCCAACCCAATATCCATTATTTGATTAGAATCTTACATCGCAATAAAAGGGTTTTTTTTACTGTTCCTGCCATCCATCCAATCATCGTTTTCCTACTGCAGGATTCAAGGCAGCTTATAGCATAGACTAAAACAGAATGGAAATCTGAAAACAATATTCCTATACCAAACATATCTATATAATACAATAAAAATGGGGGGGGGAATGGGGAACAGTGTTTTATTCAAATTAAAAAATATATGTAGTCATACCTCCCATACAGTAATCTTTGAATGGCAAAATTTTAGGTAACCTCATTAAAAACTTAATACCAAAACTGTATGTGACCAGTGAGGGAAAGGCCCACAGTTAAGTGGTACAGCACATGCATGTGCTCTCAGCATCTTCCAGAAGGTCTAAGAATTCTTGGCTGAAAACCCTGGAGAGGCACTGCCACTCAGTGGAGACAACACAATTGCTCTGGTTCAGATATGACAGCTAAGTAAGTTTCCTGCATTGGGCAGGGAAAGAGAATGGTACTAGCTATTCTAAATATTGTGAGAACCAATGTGGTATACTGGTTTGCATGTTGGATGATGAATCTGGAGATCACGGTTCAAATCCCACTTGGCCATGGAAGCCCACCTTGGGCAGCTCACATTTGCTCAGCTTCTGAAGGCAAAGGCAAGTGAACAAATCTTGCAAAGAAAACCTGTAATAGGTTCACCTTAGGGTTGCCGTAAGTCAAAAACAACTTGAAGGTACACCACCGCAACAACAACTTCCAAATATGAAATGGTACTATTACACTAACAGACTGCTGTGGTCACTGCAAGGCCAAGGAGAAGCAAGATGCATTTTAAATTGCTGAAGAGCAAATTTTTAGCACAATATAGTTGAAAGAATTCAGCCAGGTTATGCAGGTTTGAGAGCTGCCAACCTGCATCTTCCCAATGCATGCACCTGCTTTTAGAAATGACATCCATGGAGGGGGAGAGGCAATCCAGATTAAAACCATTACTGGGGGGGGTCAATGCTGAAGAATGTGATAATGTTTGACAATTTCCATGTTGAACTAGTTAACTTTTGTTAAGACACAAAGCCCTTTCACACTATGCAATTAACACACCGTGATTCCACTTTAACTGCCATGTCTGCATCCTATGGAATCCAAGCACCTGTAGTTTGGTGAAGCACTACAGAGCTCTCCCTGAGAATGCCAAAAGCCTCTCTCTAAACTGCAAATCCCAGAATTCCATATAATGGAATCATAACAGTGAAAGTAGAATCATCAGCATGCACTGTAAAAGGGCCCCTTTAGAAGATTTTTTCACTGAAGAGACTTTCCACCCCAGTATTATGTGATCTGTCGTCTGAAGAGGCTTGTAATTGGGTCATGTATGGTATTAAGCATGGAAAGCTGGTAGCACTAACAAAAGGATGCAGAGAAAACCATGATGGGTAATTATCAGGCACCCACTGCATAAGTTATGACCATCAGGTGAAGGACATTGGAAAAAATTCAGCAATTTTAACTAATTAGCCACTAGTTAAAATAGAGTGTCTCATGATTAGAACATACTTGATGAGAATCGATCAAGCATCAGGTATTAATATACAGAAGATCCTCCGTATCTGCAGACGTTACACTCCAGGACTCCTATGACTGGGAAAAATTGTGAATGCTCCTATCCCATGGCAGCAATGTGTGCACAGATGCTTCAGTGCATCCACACCATATCACCACCATTTTAGGTAAAGAACATGACACTCTCCGATTGCTTAAATTTGCAGATCCAGAGATGGATGCTTTTTTTTAATGAAAAAATATTAAATTGTTTCTTTAGATTAAATAATAATAATATTTCTGAAACACTGGAAATTTCTAATTGACTTTTTGGAATAAATGAAGGTGATTTGATGATTGTAGGTTTTATTAATTAATATGCATTAATTATATAGACTAGGTGTAATTTATAGACATGATAGAGGCAGATCTTAAGGGTTAATATAGCTACAGAAAAGATAGTTGGAAGTCATTTTTGTCTACTGTGTGTTGCAGTTTTTGTTATATATTTAGATAATTTGAATTTGCATGGAGGAATATAAATTGTGTAGTTCTGGTAGTCTGCAATATGTTTTTGGTGTGTGTGTTCAATTTTTATGTTATGTAGATTTTATTCAATAAAAATGATTTACTAAAAGACTGTCTGAAGAGGACATGCAGTTAATATAATCAATTAAACTATCTTTCAATCTGAACTGGATTTTTCTTAGAAAGAAGGTAAAAGGTAGTATGCTTGTCAATATTGTAAAAATAACAGTATTCAAATCTGGGAATAGAAATGTAGGACAAATAAGAAAAAAAATCCACCTATTTTATCCCCTACTATTCTGATTGTAAGAAATTATTTTAATTAGCGCAAATAGTCATCTTAGCAACTTTCACATACTGATGGAAACAGAAGCTAGATATATCTGAAATCATAAAATATTATCTCATTTTCAAGATAACAAAACCATGATAGAATTTCCCCATCTTTGCTGATGGGATGTCAAAGATAAGGGAATTCTCTGTCATGGTTTTGTTAGCTTGAACATGGAATAGTATTCAGAGATTTATCTAATCTAGCTGATGTTATGCTAAGATTTGAAAGACAATGGCTGGAATGTGTTACCTATTTATGCACTCTTGACTGTTTTGTATTCATGATCCCTATGTAGCCCCTAGTTTAGAAACCATGAAAGCCCCCCAATCCCTACTTACCAAGCAGCAAGGGGGTCTGTTTCCCTGTCAATCAGGAAGCAGCTGCTTGATAACCCCACTGCTCTTCGAACGAGCAATCTCTGGTACAAGGGGAAATTGTGACAGGGACCTTGCTTCGTCCTGTCACATTGGGAAGTGCTCACAGGAGGAGGTGGACTGTCACTCAGCTGCTTTCCAGTCAACAGGGGAACAGATCCTTGTCAGTCACAGCAGCTGCTGCCTGGTAAGTGGGGATAGCGGGTGGGGATGGGAGTCACTGACTGCCTCATAACATAGCATTTGTAACTATCCAATAGGATTATGATAATTGACTTTCCTAAATGCATAACATCCCAAAAACAATTTTGGTTAGGATAAAAAAAAAAATTAAGGAACTATCATTTCTGAGGACTGAACAGCTCCCTAAATGATATTTCATCATACCTCATATGGATGTCTGGAAAAAAAACCAGATTGAATGGAACAAAAATGCTGAAAGAGTCTACTTAATAACACTGGCATTTCCTATTTCTTATGTGAATGTAGTTCTTCACAGTATTAAATTACACAGAAGACTGTTATGAAATAGTTTCACAATAGCGTTTGACACAATGGAAAACACAAAGAATTTATCACAGAGGAAATGGCAAATGTTGACATTTCCAAACAAGGTTTTATTCAGATATATGGTGGCATTGCAAAAGAGCAATCAAATTTTTTAACATGGCAGTTAGCCTTCTATCAATTATGGCAATCACTACTAGGTCGCAACTGTCAATAACATCAGACAAATAAAATAAATAATCAGTCCATATGGACAGTGGCCAAAGAATTATTCTGAAAAGTGAAATCTAACTTCCACAAGGTGGAATGGCTCAGTAAGATCTGTTTGAACTATCTATCACCTTTCTATATCTTAGCTGCTACTACCAACATTGAAAAAGGTGCAAGGTTAAACCATACACTACATTAAATGGAACCTGCAGCTTAATTTCTTCTAACTCTAGAGTGCACATGACCCAGATCTAAACAGACCAGTGCAGACAGGGGATGGTTTTAACCTTCTTTCCCCTATTTGTATTTAAAAATTCAGACACAGTGACTCATGTAGGGAACGCTTTTTATTGGCACCATTTTTAACCCTGAGCGTGTGTGAACATTTAAATAAAAAATTGCTGAGGGAAAGCTTAAGCCTCAGAGATTGGTGGTTAGCTATACAGTGGGCATGCTCAAATTCCAGAAATTAAATTTAATAACTTACTCAACTTTTGAATCTCTTGTCTTCTTTTGTTACTTTCTATGTTATGATATGCTTCATATAATAAATGTTGATAAGGCTGGCTGTACTACCCTAGTTTTTCATAATGACTCATACAAGGGCATGCATATGTACACACTCTTGTTTTGATATAGTAAGAATCACTTGTAGAAATTTTTTTCTTTCTGAAACAAACCTCGTCCAAGGACAAGGAAACACCACACTCAAGGTCTAGTGCTTGTGAATTCACTTGTGTTTCATTTGGACTTTTAAAGATTTCCCAAAAAATTGCGGAAACCTTTCTATTTCAGCACTACCACCTCCCAAATTCTAAAATGAGGGAGTACCAAGTCCCACAGAAACCAGAGTGGTGTAGTGGTTTTAACACTGGGCTACGACTCTGGAGACAAGGTTTCAAATCCCTGTTTGACCATGGAAACCCACTGGGTGACCTTGGACAAATCACATTCTCTCAGCCTCAGAGGAAGACAAAGGCAAATCCCTGAACAAATCCCACCAAGAAAACCCTGAAATAGGGTTGCTTTAGGATCTCCATAAGTCAGAAACAACTTGGAAAGATATGGAAAGATACAGAACAACAACGAAGCCTAGCAGCCCTCACCCAGGCAGCTGAGGGTCACAGAACCACATTTCTGTGGCTGAAAGTCAGCTTGCCATTCCTGCTTTCTCTTGTTACCCCTTTCCCTTTTTCCTAGATGAAAGTAGATGAGAGAGAAAGAGAAATCTGAGTTGATTGCTTGCTTCCTTGCCTAGACAGAACAGGCGTGAGTCGATGTAAATATGAGCTATTGTATAACTGGCACAAAAGAGCCATTTCACCATGGGGACTATCATTTTACGTCCTCCAATCAGATGTCAAGGAAAGATCCTTCAGGGAGCAAGAGGAGCATCCAGGGTTTCCAGAATAAGGCATCAAAGGGGAAGAGAGCAAGGACAAAGCTATGGCAGATGGTGCATCCCTAGAGCAAACTGTGATTCTTGGAGCAACATGAAAAATATGCAGAATGCTGGCAGGGGAGGGGAAACCCAAATGTGATAGCATAGAATAAAGTTGCAAGATTTGGGATCAAGGAGAAAGTAGAAACATTTGCCAGTATGTTGCAATTAAACAACATTGAGAAGTTCCTGTTCTCAGTTGCACGCTAATCTTCATGTGAAAGTTCACAGTCAACAAGAGAGAAACTTGCCTTCTAGAATTTGGTTCCTGTTATTGAAAAATTGGCTCATCTGTGCAGCTAGAATGATTTACACTAAAAAGTGGAAGCAAAAGGAAGCACATAGTATAGAAGAATGGGCTGGTAAAATTATATGACCTGATGGAGATGGATAGACTGACAATAATACTATCAGAAAATTCGCTAGAGCAGTTCAAAAGTTTGGACTCCAATCTTACCAATCCTAGAAGAAAAATGGGGAAAATTAGCAATAATGGGGATAGAAGATGAACTCTCCTCATAAAAGAAAATCTACTGGAAACTATTGGAAACTATAACCTTATATGGTCAAAAGAGGATAGAAGCTTAAAGACAGACATAGAGAAACATATATTTAGGTACATAGAAACAAACCAAATCTAAAAATTTAGAGAAATATGGAAAAGAAGAAGTAAAGGTAAAAACAATTATTTGTATTTATATAGAGAGAAAATGGTAGAGATAGGGACAAATTTTTGTTGATATAAATTATATAAAGATAAAAAGGAGAATAGGTTAATTCAATTAAGTTAAAGTTTTAGATAAGATAGAAGGAAAGGAAAATCCTATTTGGATAGAAACCACTCGTAAAGGAAAAAGAAGAGAGAAATGAAACAAAAATCTTGAGCTAGAAGCTCATAATATTGATTTAATATTTAGAAATTTAGAGAAAGGTAGAGTTTTTTTTTCTTCTGGAAATAAAAATCATTTGATAATTTATTGTTCGTGAATACTAAATACAGAATCACCAGAATGAAAACAGAAGAAGAGAATAAGGGAAAGTAGAATAGGTTTGTATATAGAAAATCTGTTTTGTATTGGAGAAGTGTCGTATTGAGTATATTTTTATATGGAATCAAAAATGTAAGAGGTAAAGTCATTAGAACAGACAAAGGAATAATAGAGGAGGTGTGAAAGTGTATGGATGTATGGATATACCCTTCTGTTTTTTGTTTTTTTCTCATTTTTTTCTACCGTAAATTTGTAAGGTGTGATATTTATCTTGTGTTATTAATGATGAATAAAAATAAGAAGAAGAAGAAGAAGAAGAAGAAGAAGAAGAAGAAGAAGAAGAAGAAGAAGAAGAACTGGCTCATCTGTGACAACATATCATACAATGACTAACAGGAGTTCTGCATGCTTGTTAGGAAGTATTAACTGCTCATCATGTGAGTCACATACTTCTCATCCTAAGTGCAGAAATATTAACTGTGCATGAATGGTATGTAATGGCTACTGCATACCAATATATTCAAATCAATGGAATTAAACCTATTTACATGTAACTTAGGAAGTTTTACTGAGGATAGTACTGCAATCTAGGAGCAGAATATCTGAACGTAAGGGCTGGCATTCAACCTTACCTTTACTTTATGGAAGAATCCATATAAAAACCAGCTACTGTTTGTGAAGCATCACCCAGTGGCCTTCTATTGCTTTGATATCTTTGACAAGGCCATTATTTGGGCTGATCCAAACAGCAGGAAAAATGATTGCTGCTGGGAATAAGCTGCTGAAAAAGGTTTGCAATAACTGCAGAACGTTATCTCACAGTGGAAAATGATGTATTAACTTCTAAACGTGATAGTTGACAAATGCTTAGACATAAAAATTATTCACAAGCTTTAACAAGAGCAAACGCTGATCATGTTACTGTATCACACTCACCATTCCACTGATGCAACGACCGCAGATAGTTGTCTTGAATTCACCATGCAGCTCCTTCACAGCACTTGTTGTATAAAAGCCCTCAGCCAACAGAATGATTCCATACAAGAAAAAGAATGATGCAATTCCGTAGATCACATACTGCATTAGTTTTATTCTGAGAAGGGAACAAACAGAAAAATTAGGCTTCACTATGTTAACATACATTTCCTTTCCTATTGATAGAGATGAATGCAAGAGGTAAGCATTTTAGAAGTGAAATGACAGATGGAATGACAATATATTCAAAAGGCATAGTTTTATCAATAAAACAACATGCCTTGGGCCATGATCATGTTTTGGTTGTATGCTTTAGGTTCGTTAAATCCTGCTTTGTATTGCATTTGTGGTTGTGAAATTTCTAATAAGGCTTGGCTGGCCTAGGGTGACCATTACAAACTTGACAGGAAATAGTGCTGTTGGGATATTTGAAGGGGGCAAGGGGTGCTTGATTTAGCCTAGGCCCTGGCAGAATCACTCCTCTCTAATGAGTTGTATAGGGGGGGAATCACTGTCAAGATCAGAACTGTGCTGAACAGCAGGATTTGTGGGCCTTTACATGGACTCTGAACTGACATACATATAAGGACTGACACATTTTATACTGGGGATGATAACCTCAGGCTGTGGAGTGGCCAGCTGTGCTTCATCAAATTATGATACTTCCTTCCCCATGACATTTAGCTTCTCCCTCATCCTGAAAGTTAAAATGCTTCCAACTATAGAAAAGCTTTAAGCTCTGGTATGCTGGTATTTTTGGTATCATCATTTTGCCTTTGGCCCTGCCCAACACTGAATGCTTCCAGAACTCCTCTGAAACTGTATTTGGGACTTGGTTTAGAAAAAAAAATGTTCCCCACTATGAGGAACCCTAAAGTGGACGCAGCCAGCAGACCCGCCCTAGCAAAGGGGAATTTAATTTGATTGATTCACTTACTAAAGAACCCAGGTTAGCTAGAGGGAGGGGCTAAGTGGGTGAGTCAGCAGAACAGAAAAATAACAGAAGCAAGGTTTGAAAAAGAGTTCCTTCTGTGAGTTTAAAAGGAGAAAGTGTTTCTTCGAAGAAAGTGAGGAAGGGAGAGAGAGGAGTTGGGGAAGTGTTTGCCTTTTAAGAGCAGAAAGTGCTTTTCTGTTTGATAACATGGCACACGTAGGGAAAGGGCAATAGCAGAAGTCAACAACTGGCTCCGCACATGGTGCCGTCAGCAACGGTTTGGGTTTTTGGAACATGGCCTGAATTTCCATGAATGTGGGCTTCTGGCGAGGGATGGGCTGCACCTCACAAAACTTGGCAGGAATGTTTTTGCAAACAGTCTCACAAGGAGGATTAAGAGGTCTTTAAACTAAGTTCCACTGGGGAGGGAGACAATATTATTCAGGGCAAGGACTCGGCGAGCGCAGGGGGGAAAGGCCCAAATGATACTGGACAAGTAGTACAAGCAGCAAATGGTGGGAGGAGTAGAAACAATAGTACAGGACTTGCAGGAAGGGCCCAGGGACTTATGTGCCTCTACACCAATACACAGAGTATGGGAAACAAGCAGGATGAACTTGAACTCCTAGTACAACAAAATAAATACGATTTGATAGGCATCACTGAGACCTGGTAGGATGAGTCCCATGATTGGAATATAGGAATAGAAGGGTATAGCCTATTTTGTAAAAATAGACCAAACAAGAAAGGAGGAGGAGTAGCCTTGTATGTCAAGGATGTTTTCACCTGTGAAGAGATTCGGGACTTAAACCCAGAAAGCCAGGTCGAGAGCATCTGGGTAAGAATTAAGGCAGCGAGAAACAATAGGAGTATTCTGGTGGGGGTTTACTACAGACCTCCAACCCAGGCTGAGGACTTTGATGACGCCTTCCTCAATCAAATGACTGCACATTCAAAAAGGAGAGATACAGGAATAATAGATTTCAATTACACGGATATATGTTGGCAGTCAAACTCTGCCAAGACAGCAAGGTCCAGCAAGTTTCTTGCTTGTCATGCAGACAACTTCATGGTCCAGAAGGTGGAAGAGGCCACAAGGGGATCAAATATTCTAGATCTGATCCTGACCAACAGGGATGACCTTGTGAATGAGGTAGAGGTGGTTGGATCTTTCGGGGGAAGTGACCATGCCCTGTTGGAATTTGGCATTCAGTGGGAAGGAGAAGATAAGTGTAGCCAGACACTCATCTTAGATTTTAAAAAAGTGGACTTCTGTAAACTTAGGGAGCTGCTGATTAGAATTCCATGGTCAAGAATAGTGAAAGGGAAAGGAGGCATGGGAGTTCCTTAAAAGGGAGATACTGAAAGCACAGTCTAAAACTGTGCCAATAAGGAGGAAAAATGGAACGCATCTGAAGAAACCAGAATGGTTGACTGAAGAACTCTCAGCTGAGCTAAGTGTTAAGAGAAACATGTATAGGAAATGGAAGAAGAGGGAAACCACCAAAGAAGAATTTAAGCAAGTAGCCAGGAGATGTAGGGAGGAGGTCAGAAAGGCTAAAGCACAGAATGAACTTAGGCTGGCCAGAGACATTAAAAACAATAAAAAGGGCTTTTTTAAATATGTCCGCAGCAAAAGAAAAAAGAAGGAGATGATAGGGTCGCTGCACAGAGAAGATGGCGAATTACTAACAGGGGGAAGAGAAAAGGCAGAACTACTTAACACCTTCTTTGCCTCAGTTTTTTCCCAGAAGGATACAAGCACTCAACCTGGAGGTTGGGGAGAAGGGGAGGAAGCAGGGGAAATGAGGCACATAATAGGTAGAGAGGTGGTACAGGAATACCTGGCCACACTGGGTGAATTCAAGTCTCCAGGGTCAGATGAATTGCATCCTAGGATATTAAAAGATCTGGCAGAGGTCATTTTGGAACCGCTTGCTATAATCTTTGAGAAATCTTGGAGGACAGGAGAAGTTCCAGCAGACTGGAAGAGGGCAAATGTTGTCCCATCTTCAAGAAGGGGAAAAAAGAGGACCCAAATAATTATCGCCCAATCAGCCTGACATCAGTACCCGGAAAGATCCTGGAGCAGATCATTAAGCAGTCAGTTTCTAATCAATTAAAAAACAACGCGGTAATCACGAGAAGTCAACATGGATTTTTCGAAAATAAGTCACGCCAGACTAATCTTATCTCTTTTTATGATAGAGTTACTAGCTTGATAGATGAAGGGAATGCTGTGGATGTAGCATACCTTGATTTCAGTAAGGCCTTCGACAAAGTTCCCCATGACATTCTTGCAATGAAGCTGGTAAAATGTGGGCTGGACAGGGCTACTGTTAGTTGGATTTGTAACTGGGTGAACGACTGAACCCAAAGGGTGATCACGAATGGCTGCTTTTCATCCTGGAGAGAAGTGACTAGCGGGGTGCCACAGGGTTCTGTTCTGGGCCCAGTGCTGTTCAATATTTTTATCAACGACTTGGATGAAGGAATAGAGGACATGCTCATCAAATTTGCAGATGACACCAAATTGGGAGGAGTTGCTAATGTGCCAGAGGACAGGATCAAAATTCGAAATGACCTGAATAGATTGGAGAGCTGGGCCAAGGCTAACAAAATGAAATTCAACAGAGAGAAGTGTAAGGTCCTACACTTAGGTAGAAAAAATGGAATACAGAAATATAGGGTTGGGGACACATGGCTGGATAGCAGTATGTGTGAAAGGGATCTAAGAATCTTCATAGACCACAAGCTGAACATGAGTCAGCAGTGTGATGTGGCAGCCAAGAAAGCCAATGCAATTCTTGGCTGCATCAATAGGAGTATGGTGTCTAGATCGAGGGAGGTACTGGTACCACTCTACTCTGCTTTGGTTAGACCTCATCTTGAATACTGTGTCCAGTTCTGGGCACTCCAATTCAAGAAGGACATGGTCAAGCTGGAGCAAGTCCAGAGGAGAGTGACCAAAATAGTGAGAGGCCTGGAAGCCATGCCCTATGAGGATAGACTTAGAGAGCTGGGTATGTTTAGTCTGCAGAAGAGAAGGTTAAGAGGGGACATGATAGCCATGTTTAAATATTTGAAGGGATGCCATGTAGAGGAAGGGGAGGGTTTGTTTTCTGCTGCTCCAGAGACCAGGACAAGGAGCTGCAGGAAAGGAGATTCCACCTCAACCTCAGGAAGAACTTCCTGACAGTCAGGGCTGTCGGGCAGTGGAATATGCTGCCTCGGGGGGTAGTGGAGTCTCCTTCCTTGGAGGTTTTTAAGCAGAGGTTTGATGGCCATCTGTCGGGAGTGCTTTGAGGGTGTTCCTGCATGGCAGGGGGTTGGACTGGATGGCCCGTGTGGTCTCTTCCAACTCTACATTTCTATGATTCTATGATTCTATGATTCTAACATTTAATTGCCAAATACACTTCCCTTTTTAGTTAGTTTAATAAAGATTTTATTCTATTTTTTAAAGAGCAGCCTCCATACAGTGGCTCCTTAATTTATGCTCAGTTACACACGCTACCACAATTGTCACAGGCAGTTCGGATAAACCTGAAAACACTTTGCCCTATATCCACAAGGGTTGTGGGCTTAGGGAAAGCAGAAGGGGGATATAACTGTGGAGAGGGAGCCAGGAGTGGTAATTATATAAAAGGGTGCTGCTTCTCTAGAAGGGAGAATTTAAAGCAGGCCTGATCTGTCACTGGCTAGCCCAGATCTCCACATTTTGACACCCAACTTGTTCTACAGTAACTTAGACTTCAACAAATGCTAGCATTTGGTCTTTCATATCATAATGGTATAAACTGATCACCAAGATCCCGCACAGGGAGGTGAATGTATATCACGTAGCTACATCCCCATAGCTGCATCTCCTAATGTTAACCTCCAAACTCATATTGTAAGCAGTGCCATTTCCATATTGTTGGAGAGCAGGGAGATGAGAGGGGATGCATCCAGCTATTTTGTGCAGCTTTGCAGATGGAGCTCCTTTGGAGCTCTTTGCAAATGCATCCAGTTACATTCATAACAAAACATATGCTATGCCATCTAAGGCTGATGAGAGTCAGTGCAATAACATCTGGAGGGCCACAGTTCCCCACCACAAATGTCACATAGTCCTCACAACAACCCTTTAAAATGGAGTGGGCTGGAGCCCACAAAAGCTTATGCCAAATAAAACTTACTACTTTTTGAGGTGCCAAAAAATATTTTTCTTTTTCCTTTAAAATGTACAGTTGGCCCTCCACAGTCACTAGGATTAAGGGCGCAGGACCGTCACAAAGGTGGAAAATCCACAAATCTCGAAATGTGTGTGTGTCTGTGAGAAGGGCGCTGAGGCAGGGTAGAGAGAGGAGGCTCCCAGGGTCCAAACCAGGTCAGAGAAAAGAGGGGGAAGGGAGGCGGGCTCTGCATGGTGGCCCTATACTTCTTCTCTAGCCCATTTTCTTCCTTGGGTGTGTGAGTGGCATTGGGAGGGTTTGTGGTGCTGAGAAACTGGGCTGTGAGTCATCCTTAGTTGTCTTGGTAACAGTTAGTGGAGGAGGAGGAAGAAGACCTGAGGTGGGTTTTTACAGGGCTGTGCAGCCTGATTGGAGTCACCGAGAGAGAGGGTTCCCCCAGAAAAGAAGTGCCTGAGATGGTGGTGGGAGCTGCAGCTGCAGAAATTCACAAATAATCAAATCTGTGTAAATCAAATGTGAAGGAGGGCTGACTGTATTTCATTTACTTTTTTTGATACTAAATCCATTGTTCCAAGAAATCTCAATGTACCAAATATATTTGTTTGTACCTTTTAGAAGGATATAAGTAATACTGTTTTCAAGAACTTCAGTTTTAGACATTACAACTGATGAAGGATGTTGCAGTGAAGACAAACTGCATGAAGAAAATGTTGAAGAAATGGTTTAGGCTGGAGAAATAGGACAGGATGATTGAAAACAGTCACTGCCCTTTCAGTATCAAGGAAGGGAAGGGCTATGGTCTAGATCCAACTGTTAATCCCAACAAGGGTAGAGATCCACTGACTCAATTGCTGAATAGCAAGTTAGCATTTACATAAAACCTATTGATTAAATAGGCTTACGCTAGTTGGGAATGGCAAATCAATTCAAAGACAGAAGAACACATTTGACATTATATAATATTTACTAACTTCCAGTCATTTAGGGCAAAAGGGAGAACATTAGTTTTATGATCTATTACTCATTTCCCATGAGATTCTGTGGCACCTGCAGCAGAAATTTAATGACTGTGCCAACTGCAAGTGGTTAGTGATAATATTTATTATCCTTAGATTCAGTCGTATATCTTCCCGCATACTTTTCTGGGATATTTTTAGTGGCCTGCAATCTCTAGGCAACAGCTCCTTTTTTGCCTTCAGTTGCTATGGAGCTGACTAAGTATGCTCCCTCATAATTTATTGCTACTCTTAGTTTTCTTTTTTCTGTCAAATTAGACAAGATATTTCAAGAGAAAGTATATGCTGTATTCCTAATAGATGTAGACCTTTGGAAGAGATGTACAAAACCTATGCTCACCCCCTCCATCAGTGTCACTAAGCACACTCCAGAAATTTCTAAACTCATTTCAGCTGAGACGGGTTCTCTAAATTCACCTTCAGTTTTGTTTTATTCACCAACTATTTTATTCGCCTGCCTCTTTGCATGCAGAATTTGTATTCATCTAGGTACTCCTTCGCTTTCAAAACTGTGTCTTAGAACTGACTACAGTGATTTGCTTCACTGCAACTGTGGTGTGAAATAACAGGACTGGTTTCATACTTACACTTCAGATAACAAAGCATGGTCAGTGACGTTTGTGGAGAAACTCTGTTCGAGGATAGATATGGTCCCAGCGAGAGCCACATGACCACAACCGCAGAACAAAGCCACCCCAGAGAAGCAGAGAATCGTTGCCACAAGGGAAGCATATGGAACTCCTCCCAGGCACTTAATGCAACATTCAAAGCAACCTAAGCAGAAAAAAAAGGGAGGGCTGTGAATGAAAGGCAACATTATTTAAATAGAAAAGGAACTTACAAGGACAATATTGCTTGGTTTAAAGACAGGAAAACTCGTAAAAGGGAAGATCCTCAAGCAAAAACAGCAAGAAGGATGTGCTTAAAGCACTCATTCCCAGCTTTTCCTTTATAGAGACCACTATATTATCATCAGAAGCTTTTGTAGACTACCACGTAAACAAGCAATTACGAAGTAAAGTCGAAGGCTTTCACGGCCGGAATCCATAGGTTGTTGTGGGTTTTCCAGGCTTTGAAGCTGTGTTCTATTAGTATTTGCTCCTGATGTTTCACCTGCATCTGGGGCTGGCATCTTCAGAGGATCTGGTGGCATGGAAGTGAGACAGAGTATATATACTTGTGTAGTCCCCAGGTGGGAAGGAGCAATTTGCATGTGTTACAGTTGTCCTGTGTGATGGCCTATTGTTAAATGGGATATCCCCCAGGGTTGCATTGTTAGTCAGGGGATATGCATAACAGTGCATTAAGTACAGTAGCAACCCATTGTATTGTTCCCTGTAGAGGGACCTCCAGAGTCTGGGTGGTGTTCATTGGCATATTTTTGAGTCTTGATTTTAGTGTTCTTCAGTACTGGTAGCCAAATCTTGTTTACAAGACTCAAAAATATGCCAATGAACACCACTCAGACTCTAGAGGACCCTCTACAAGAAACAATACAATGGATGGCTAATGTAATTAATGCACTGTTATGCATATCCCCTGACTAACAATATAACCCTGGGGGATATCCCATTTAAGAATAGACCATCACACAGGACAACTGTAACACATGCAAATTGCTCCCTCCCACCTGGAGACTACACAAGTATATATACTCTGTCTCACTTCCATGCCACCAGATCCTCTGAAGATGCCAGCCACAGATGCAGGCGAAACGTCAGGAGAAAATACTAATAGAACACAGCCTCAAAGCCCAGAAAACCCACAACAACCTAAGCAATTACACACATTTTCAAGAGAGCCAATGGCTGATAGTCAAACATAATATATTCAGGGGTATTAAAACTACAGCTAATTTGTATAGTTCATGATGTTCATTCACAAATATATTACACTCATCAAAGTATATTTAGCTGCAGTAGGGCTACCACTGGGGAGAAGATAACATTTCCTATGTACGCCAGGGCACCCAAAGTATTTGGAAGACCCTACTGTCCTGAGTGATGACTAACTAGCAGTAAGCATTTCAATGATGCTGATTATATCTGACATTTAACACCTGATATCTTTCAGCAAACAAAGTGACCACTGTGACCCATTCCCTGCTTGCTTGCTCTCTGTAACTGGTTCATCCATTTCACTCTCTCCTCAAGATCAGAGCCCCATAGGCTGATCAATACAGTTCCCAATGGACCATCTGCAGCACTTTCATGGACCACCATAAGTTTAAAGGTAAGAGACTGCAGTTCTAAGTTTAGCTGCTACATCTTAGACTTCATATCTGTCACCTTAAACCACGAGACTGATGAGTGTCCTGCCTGTACAGGTCCAGAAACACATTTGGCCAGGTCCGCAACCTACTTAAGCTCTCTCCTCCTGTCCTCAAAAGATGTACCTAAAGCTTGTGAAACTTCCAGAACAGAATAGGATATAAAGCAAAAGGCTTTAGGAGACAGGAGGAAACTGGCAAAAAACTGACATGCCTAAGCAAAATTGCTCTCTGCAATGACTGAATAAATAAAATAAAAATGCATGCAGCAGGAGAGTCAGAGATGAAACAAGTTGATAGTTTGCCTCCCCCATGAAATGCTAAATTAATACTTCTAAGAGAGATGACAAAAATAAAACCTACTAAACCCACACAGTACGCCATACTGTTCTTTTGTGACATCTTTGCAGTGCAGAAGCCAAGAACGGGAGCAAGAAAAAAATCAGTTCAAATCTCACCAGAAACATTAAATTGCTAAGTGGCCTTAGGTAAGGCATTCTTGGCCTGGAGCCTTTGGAACCCCCAGCTCCTGTTTTAGTACCTGGTGGAAATTACCTTACACATTATTTTACAATAATGATTACTCAGATAATGTGTGTGGTGCATTTCTAACACTGAAGAAGTGCCATGCAAACACACATAAAATTCTCTTCAAGAATAATGTCTGATTAGTTGCTTTGGAGGAAGTACCAATGTCAACAATCCATCATCCCCTGAAATATCTGCATATGGAGATACCCTATGCCAGCACTACACAACTTCCATGCAGAATAGCAACATTGTGCAATAGATATCAATGATTGGATGCCTCTGTGCAATGCATAATGCAATTACCACAATGCACAATGCAATGCACAACACTGCTATATGGATAACTCTACTTATGCTACTTTCAGCAGAATATATGTGTTGCACTATAGCAAATAATTCACCTCATGTGTGTATGTCACTAACAGCAAGCCAATGTGTTCAACCATTAATAATCTCTCTTGAGTATGTTATTGTAGAGCTTACAGATTCGTTTACCCTATGCTTAGAATCTGCTACGCTTAGAAAGAGCTGCTAGCACTTGTGCCAAGCCACTTTAGTACACATCCAAAAGGATGATTATTTAAAAGCCAGCACTGAAGACTTTTACAGCCAATTCCACAGAGCAAATCTACTTCAACAAAGACGATGCCTTCAAGCCTCCAAGGCAACTTAATACAAGGAAATAGTACAGAGCTTCACATGATGTTTAAAAGAAATGAAGAAGGGTTAGGGAAAGCAGTGAGTAGGGAAAGCAGTTCTGTGCTGCTGACATAGAAAGATAATTAAAAATGGAAAAATCATATAGTGTGAACATTATTGGTTTGGCAATCTTGCAAGCTGCCTTGTGGAATTATAAAGAATATAGCTGATTTTTTTTTTTTTATGGACTAAAGTTTCATTACAATACACTGCAGTCTTTCGGAACTTCTTTGCATATGTTGTTCTGTTATTCTGGAAATTCCAATTTGTGCATGATGAGGGATAATTTGATCTTTTCACAATCTCAAAAGTCTTTTCTAAAAGTAGTGTGGTTCAGTAAAGACATCTTCAATTTCAGCCTTCACTGTGAGCCACAGCCTCATAAAAGCAGCAGTATTCTGACATGAAAGCAATTTCCAGCCATCTTCTTATGTGCTTTCTGAAAAGGTACAAACTGTGCCACATGCCCTGCTATGAGCACGTTTCTTAGCAACACAATGGCTAAAGATATATTCAGCCTAAATCTCAAAGAAGTTGGTTTAAAACTTGGGCTGTAAACTTTCTAGGTACCCTTCTTCATTTTATTCTACTTCTCCAAATGTTCATAGTGGCTCATTTGTTCAACAGAAGAATTCCACTATTGTTTCAGTTCACCAGGTTACCAAACCACTTGACTTCCGAAGACATCCCTTATCCAAAGTGTGTGCATGTTTCTGTATTATTCTGAGTATGTATATATGCTGCCCTATTCATAACTTGGGTTGGATTATGACATTTGATAGCTCAAGATAACACTTCCTTCAGGTACAAGAGATATACTGCAACCCCCTGAGTTATCCAGTTATCCAGCAACCTCCAGTTATCCACCAGCTTGCCTCCAATCTCCATCAGGAGTACTGGGAAAATTCTCTAAAATTCTCTCTACTCCTGGCTAGATGTGAGGAAAAGAGACTTGCCACACTCTGGTGGAAGAGTATACTCAATTTAAAGGGGTGCTAGGGATGCTGGAGGTGGTCTGCACTGGTGGGAGATGGGAGTGGAGAAGGCATTTTTTGATGGTGTGGGGAAGGTACTAGAAGCTTAGATGGCTTGGGAGAGGTGCTCATTTAAGTAAGACTGGTTCAAACTGCTACTTCCTTATTGAATAAGAATACTGGGGGAAGAATAGTTACTTATCACTCAATTTTGAGAGAGAAACTACATTTACAAAATTGTAAGAGCAATGCTTCACTATACTCCAAGCCTTTCACTCTGCATTTAATATTAACTAAATAAGTATGACCCTTTTTACCTTTTATCTATCTTTGGCTACTCATCAACAACTAACACATTTGAACTGCATGACACACCTTTCCACCACAAACGTAAGACTGTGCATGTATGTTTAACATCACACATCCTTGAGTACTCATGCACATATTCACAAGATGGTTATAAGGCAAAAGCCATGCAAGATGCATCCTCTTCATAATATGAAGATTTGGAGACTTGTCTTAATGTATCTTTATATAAGGGGTGCCCTCCAGTGTGCCCTACATTGATTCTGATTCAAATCTAGACACACTTATGGTTTTAACTCTCTCTCTCTCTCTCTTTGACTTACGATAAGGTACTCCATAAAGTGATCTTCCTTGGTTTTAAAAAAATATTTGTCTGCTGGTCTAATTCTAAAACATAAAGGCCAGAACACTGTCAGGGCACTGTCCTGAGGCATTGCTGGGGAAATGCCAATGCAACGCAAAACAATTCCCCACAGTTCTCTTGCAGTGCAACAGTGATGTTCCAAGCAGGATTCTCACGCACAGCTCTGCCCATCCCTCACCAGGCCAGCCACCTCCATCCTCCTCTCCATTCTGAGGTATTTGGCTAGTGGAGCCTTCCACTCCATCAGTTCTCAACAGGATTCCAGCTAAAAACCTGCAACTATTTCCCACGTGGATGCAGAAGCAACTATATAACAGCAGGCTGACAAACAGAAGAAAACATTAACAGACAAGTTACTAGCAGAGGCAACAAGAGAGGAACCACTCAGCCTTCCTATTAAATGGCTTCCACTCTCCATTCTTTGAACAAAGGAAATGCTTTGTAGCAAAAGTACAAACAGAATAAATAGCTTCCTTCAAAAAACTATGGTGGAAAATGTTTAAAATAGAAGTTGCAAATACACAGGCTATGCCCAATGCTACGCCCAAGTAAAACAGTTTAAATATAAAACTGTGTTCTACAGATACACACATCAGTGCAACGGGCATTCAATGGCCATTTTGTCTAAAGCATCACTAGAACCTTTTGTGCAGCTCAGCAGAATAAACACAATTTTTTGTCCTCAGGCTTCTGAGCAGCAGTTACCATGGAAGCAGGTTAATAATGGCTCAATGATTTGCCCAGAGCTGACGGTGAACCTGGCTACAGATTTAACATACTCACAAAAGGAGCCCAGTTAAAAGCAAGGACTGAGATTATTCTCGGGGGGGGGACAGCTGTGAAATGCAAGTGTGTGAACACACACTCACTCATTTTTTTAAAGGAACAAAAAGGGATGATAGAGGACAAGAACTAAGTCATGTGAAAAATACAGTGTGTATCAGCCTCCCCCAACCTGGTCTACCACCCAAACCTTTTCGGGTCTGTCCAAATTATATTTGCCATACTCATTCCCTGAAGCACCCAGGCTACTGTCCTGACAATGGCTGTGATGGCTAGAGATGATGGAGAAGTATAGCCCAATACATCTGGAAGGCACCAGCTTATTGTCAAGTGCTGCAGGAAAAACAGGATATAAATTAAATAAAGAAAAAAAAATCAAGGGAAGCTGATGTACGAGATAATGACAAAACCTCAGACTACTTGTACAACCCCCACACAAGAGTAAAGGGAATCGAATAGAACTCATATCCAATGATCAGTCTTCTACAGTGCTCCTGTACCACCAATATAAGATGAAGTGCAGGCCATGCTCATACAGGGCAGCCTATGCTGATATACAGTTGATTCCTGTCCTAGTGTTCAGCAAGGGAGAATGGGTGCTTCCACAAACCTACCTGGGCAGAGTAACTAATACTCAGAAGAGCTTAAATCCAATGCTAGTCTCACCTAGAACAGAATAATTGAATCTATGGGATTTACTAAATGTTCACTTACTGTTCAGCAGTTAACTAGATGGGTCCACTCTAGTTGGAACCAGCGGTTGTCTTTAGGCCAATTATTTCTGGATTTGGATGAATTCTGAAATTACTTTGGCTATTTTTTCTAAACTGTCCAAGTATCTGATTAGAAAACAAATCATGTACAGAATTGCAGTCCCAACTCTCCCAATGCAGTTACATGAAAGGAACCATTTATACAATCACTTTGGCTGACTGGCATACCAAAAAGATTGCTAAATAAGTAAGACTGCTGTTCACAGATTCTTACATTATGCTCTTGGCAGGTTCTAAATGCATAATAGTGTTCTTGCAAAGTTAATGCCAAACTGAAACGATGATACAAATAAGTTATTTTAAACCACAGCTTTATTTCTAAATAGACTTGTTTAGAATCAGGCTGTACATTAACTGCAATTAATATTATATTTAGGGCCCTTTCCACATGCGGGTGAAGAAATGGGGGAAACCACACTGAAACGGAGCTTACCTTAAACTCGGTAAGTCCATTGCCACGTGGAGCAGCACGTTTTTGCTGCTCCACACTCGTCGGCGTCCTGCGGTGCCCAAAATGGCAGCTTACAACTGGAGGAGGCTCTCCACCAACTGGAGAACCTCGCCAGCCGGAAAGCCCGACCCCGGCAGATCTGCAGGCATGCCCTTGCACGCGCCTGCAAATCCACACCGGGCGCTGCGACGGGGCTGTGCGCGGCTGCACAATCGTGCTTTTTAAGAACCACCAGAGAAGTGGTTCTTAAAAAGCATGCGGTGCCGCCACTTCCGGGTGCCCTAGCATGGATTGGGGTGTGGAACTACGCAAAAGTAGTCCACTCCAATCCACTTTATGGTGTAGACGACCTCCGTCAGAGGTCGCTCTACACCGTTTTTAAACCCCCGTGTGGAAAGGGCCTAAAATTCCAAGATTAAAACAACTCTTTTTCAGACTAGCAGTGTGTGGCTCCAAATTCATAGTACCGAAGGACTAATTGTAAAGTGCATGCTAGAGCAGTGCTTTTTCAACCTTTGGTCCTGAACATTAGTCATCGTGGTTAGGGCTTCTGGGAGCTGGAGTTCAAAGCATATGGAGAACCAAAAATTAAGTAATCACCTTATTATTTGCTATCAAATCAGCTTCACTTAAAGCAATCCTGTGAATAACAGTCATACAAGGGCCCTGATCATCAGTAGTGCTGCTAAAGTTTTCCAAAATGCTCAGGGACATGGTTTCTTTTATTGACTCAATCCATATCATCGTCTGTATCGCCTCCCACTTTACTGAGCATTATTATCTCTTCCAACGAATCACATCATCTCACGAAAAGTTCAAAGTCTAATAGCTTCATTTTAATAATTTTGGTTTGATTTGTTTTCTGGACCATTTATTAGTCTTTTAGGTGGTCCATGGTATCTGCAGAACTGTTCTCCAGCAACACATTTCAAATGACTTGATTTTCTTCCCGCTTTCTTCACTGTCCAGCTTTCACAACCATGCAGAGATATGACATGGATGATTCTGCCTCTGATATTATGCTAGTATCATAAGACATATCAAGACCAGCAGGAGTCTGTTGTCAATTATGTTATACGAATAATCAGCATTTCTGTGGTCTAAAGTTCCGTGTATTAATGCTATTTCCTCCCTGCACCAATCCATGTCCTTCAACATTTCCATATTGAGAGTATAGCTGCTTCAAGATCCAACCATTTAAAGTCTGTCCAAATTATGTTTGCCATATTCATAACTGGTATACCAGATGAAATGCAGCACCATGTGTCTTTTAAGGGACACCTGTCCCTTGCCATGTACAGAATGCAATCCTTTAACAAGAAGACCCTCCGTTAACTTTAGTGAATATCTGTGCAAGTGGTATTCTCGAAGAATGCTTCCGGCAGGAAGAGCCTGGGATCAGCTGCCAATCTCACTACCCCAGAAATTCAAAGTGAGGTGTTCTAGCATTCATACACATTTTTCTTGCATTACACAACTGTATAATATACCTATCTATGTAGCAGAGGCACTAAGACACCCTTTTAGTGAATTGCTAAGATGCATAATGGGGAACCTGATGAGCATTGTGTACTGATGTGCATTGCACACTTTGCTGGGTCTGCTACTTAGTAACATAACAGCAGTCCTGTACTGGATACAGACGTACACAACTGTGCAATTCTAATTCCCACAGACATAACTATACTTATGAAGATGGGAGGCCCCAAGAAGATTCTGACAGATACTTTCAGTAAATTTTCTAACTCAGCTCTTCAATCATGTACCTATGCATTAAGTTCTACTGCAGTTCCCAAGAACAGATGCACATTTGTGGCAGTAACCATCAGAATGACTCTTTCAGAAACAATAGTAAATTACACTGTGAATGGGTGCCCCTAATAATATAGACATATTGCCCTAGGCAGATACTCATTAGCAATATTGTCCTGGGATCACTAATGTTCTGAGAAACTTTGCAAGTGATATTAACCAATATGAACAGGATGTGTAGACAGGAGGACTGGTACTTGTACATAAACTAGGATGATGTATGGTACACTGAGTGTCTTCAAGGTGATTTGGAATTCATGTTGTAATGGGAAAGTAGACATGGTTTTTCATCACATGTCCAAAGCTAATTTAACTGTGAGAATTTGCACAGATACACAGATGCTTCTAACAACAGTGGACAATGCAAGAGAAAAAACAAGAGTAAGGGAACACAGATTCAGTTAGGTATTCAAGGTGTTGCAGAACACTTAGCATTTCTGTGCAATGCTGGTCCAAAGGAATAAAAATCCTCCAAATCACCCTTGTTCTGTCTTGATAAGAGTAATATGAATGTTGGTTTGCAGACTCTCAAGTAATCACAATGGGACCCTTCAAACCTGAAGAAGTACAACTACAAGCATTAGCTATACACTTTACCATTTAATTTGATCAGATAAATTTACTCTGCTGCAAAATGGCTCTCAATTGGCTGGCATTTAGAATATGGTTTGTTTCAAGTCAATAAGAGCTTTAATGTGAGCTTCAACAACAGAGGGAGGGAGGGAGGGAGGGAGGGAGGGAGGCATCAACCATGACCTCTAAAACGCGAGGAGCTCATGTCATGTTTGATATCAACATTCACCTAAGTCTTTAAGCAGCCTCTGTCACCAGAATTGTTCAACCTGCTGTGCTAACACATATGAGCCAACAGGAGTAGACCTCTTGATCCCTCATTTAGAGATGAAGTGCCATCCATCTCAAAGGTGGAAGTGATCAGATGAATAAGCCTTTCTGCAGCATGTCTAGAAAAGGTTAACTTCCTTCATAATACTAGGTCCTGTCACATATCAAGGGGAAATTTTCTGCTGTGTTTTTTTTAAAAAATATTTTCTGGCATATCATTTCACGCATTGTATTATAGAAAGTACAGTATGTGTGCGATGTTTCATTTTCTCAAAAGAATCTTAACACTACACCAGCACAGACTCGGTAATTTCAGAATTCATCCTTATTTGAGATTTATTATATGATAATTTATATCATTTTTCTCTAAATTCCTCTGTGCTAACCTTTCTGGAAGCAGTTAATTCAGATGCAGCCCTGTTACTGTGGCTACTTAGTCTGCTCCTCAGAAGATGGAGGCTTTTGGACTCAAGGTACTGAGAAGTGTGATCTCTATCCCACCCATGATAAAGCAAAACTGCAGGGTCTCCTAAAATAAAAAGTAGTAGCATTTTTATCTTCAGAATGTAACAGTTTTCAAAGTCTTTCATGCAATGATCTCCACAAAATGTGGTTTTCCCTTAATTACAGTATTTGGCCTCAACCCAATGCCATGCCTCTTTTTTCCCATCATGTTCAGCCTAATCTTCACACTCTTTAATTCTTTTCCAATCTACTTTCTATCCATCAGTTCCTCATTACTGTACTTTCCTTTATACTTCTGTGCAAATTACCAGAATGTTTTCTTCTTTACCACAAACTTTTCACAAATCCTGTCTGTCCTTCTTTTCAGCTGTCCTGTTCCAACACAATATCCCCAGCTTGCTTGCTTGCTTGTCTCCTTCCCTCCTTCCTTCCTTCCTATTCCTCTTATAGGCTCATGCCAGCCTTGAGCTCTGCTACCCTCTCCAATATATCTTACAATTTCAATTGTAACCCGATATACTTCCCTCAGCCAAATTACATCTGCTTGTGTGCCACGCTCTTGGGTTCAGACCCTCTTCTAGCAATGGGTTAGAAGGATGGGCTGCAGGTGACCATACATACTATGTAAAGGAGAGTCATTTTTCTTTTTCAAAATGGGAAAACAGGAAAGTTCTGTTACATGGCCTCATTCCGCTATATATCATGGTTAACACTGCCATGTCAACCATGTTGTTGTTTGGTGTTCTGCATGAAAAGAACAGTTCACGTTTTCAGTGCACACACACCCTACCCATGTCTTCCTATAGCTATCCAGGACAACTGCCAGAAAAGTCAAAATTTTGTTAAAAAAAAAAAAGGAGAGAGTTTGTCCACAGCACCAGAAAGATGTAGATTGCCAGAGTAATCTAAAAAGCTTTGGCCTCCAGTTTTTAAGTCAAAGTCAGTATATTCCTACTTTTTAAGTCAAAGCCATTATATTCCTACTTTGAGGAATGGAACAAGATGTTGTTCTGTTTCTTAAGATGCCTGGTGGGGGTAAATGACACAATACACTAAATACATAAAGTGCAGGCGAGCCAAGTGAATTGAGGGACATTAAAAGTAACCGGTGGGAAGAGCGTTAATGCTTCCCTTCCTGAAGACAATTGTAATGATCTGGAATGGATATGGGGGACTGTGGAAGTGAAAGTCCAAAAAAGTAATCTTTCCAGGTTTTGGGGTTGAGATACTAAACAGAACGGTATGCATCAAACTTCCTTTCATTTACAGCTACCAGCTTCTCAAAATTCCTGATTTTCAGAAAGAGGAAAGCCAATCTACCACAACTGTTGGAACTTGCTGTCAGCAAAGATGTTCTATATCAAAAAACTCCTGATTTCAAGTAAGTACCAATATACAAGGGGTGGGGATGTTTCAGGATAACCATGAAATATAGATGACTGTATTTTATGACAGCAGTGTGATCATATACACATCATCCTAGCCTTGGTACATCTTGATCTCACCTTTCTTGGGCCCTTTATGCACGGCATTTCCGATGCAAAAGGGCCCCTTGAGCGTTGCGTGTGTGTGAGGAGCAGTCCACACGACGCACTCTCATTTGCGTGACGCTCAAGGGCCTGATGCGGACTGCACACACATTTTTTTCATTTTTGGCTTGAAGCCAAAAATGCTGCGCAGTCGCGCATCGCTCCGGGCCCCCGCGTGCACTTACCTTGCATGTGGAGCCTCGGGAGCCAGGCCTGTCGCACTTCCTGTCTCAACGCAGCCTGGGAGGTCCCAGGCTGCACTGAGAAAGGAAGAGGCAGGGCTGTCACACAAGCAGGAAGCTTGTGCGGGTTGGAAGAAGCAGGGAAGCGAGAGCCTCTCTCCGGAGGCTGCTCGCGCAAGCCCCGCACCCCAGCACCGCAAAAAGGTAAGGTGCAAAAAGGGTGACTTCTCAACTACAATGAAGAGCAGACTAATTATGCAGTTGGGCACTGCCTCACTATACAGACCTTCAAGCGCATTAAGGACTATCACCTCCTCTTCTGCCCATTGTTGTACAAGGCCAGTGGAGAGACTGAGTTTATCAGCTGATTTACTCTTTTATTTCCATTTGGGAGAGAAAAAACTTGTTTATGATCTGGAGAGGCTCAAGGTCAAAATACACACCACACTAAACAAGTACTATGCAACAAACAGAGCCAATGTGGTGTACTGGACTGAATGTTGAACTAGTAATTCAGGAGACAAGGGCTCGTATTTCTCTTTGGCCATGGAAACCCACTGGGTGACCTTGACATTATCTCAGCCTCAGAAGAAAGAAGCAGCAAACCCCCTCTGAACAAACCTTGCCAAGAAACCCCTGTGACGGCGTCTCCTTAGAACAGTCATAAGTCAGAAATGATTTGAAGACACACTTCAAGGTCACCCAGTAGGTTTCCATGGCCAAGTGGAAATTGAGCGCTGGTTTATGAGTCACAGTCCAACACTCAAACCACTACATTATGTTGGCTCCAGACTGCAGCTACATGCACTTATTAAAGAGTTTTAAAAGTATTTTTAAATGCCTAACACAGATTGAATCTATTATGTAGTTTGACTCCTAACAATGTGAAGGAAACATCTGCCTGAAGGATGAACACAAACAAAAGTGTATCTTCACAGACACTTTGAATGGCAGCTTCAGCAATATTGTACTTTTCCCCCAAGTGTGTGACCTTTAAGGACATCATAGGTAAGTAGAGCAGATGTACATATGCTCCAGAGCAGATGTACAGAAAATTAATGTTTTTCAGATGCCAGCTGAGAGAGCAGCAGATCAGTTACTTTCATTAATGATAAATACACTCCAGATTAATGATAATATTTTAAAGTATCACATCACTAGAAAGGGAAGCAACAGATAAGCAAATTTCCCACACATAAACACTATACTTTTTGTCCCTATTTGTTATTACTCCAATTTAGCAAAATTTACTGATAACCTCTCACACTTACATGTTGAGCATTCTATGACATATCATCAATATATAATCAAAGAAGATACGACTTGAATTTCCAGCTCAAAGAAAACCCTGTGATAGGTTTGGCTTAGGGATTCAGTAAGTTAGAAATGACTTGAAGACATGCAACAACAATAGTGTGAGCAAGTACGCACAATTATTAAGAAAAGAGGTTTCACTAGCAGATACTGTTCTCATTATTTCTGAGAAATGTAAGTGTGCATATTGGATTGCCTTCCCCAGTGACAGGTACTAATTAACTTAAATCAACTAAATTATCAATTAAGTTGGACATTTTCAACTAAAAGGGGTAATTTAATAAAATTTATATTAACTTAATTGATTAGCTTAAGTTGGACTTCCAGCATTAACTTAATTCCATAATTTCTTAAATTATTAAGTTATTAATTTGTCAAATGAGAAACTCTGCTAAAAAGCTAACACATTTCATATTTCCCAGCTGGTTCTATAATAAATGCAAATGGCTATTTTTGTTCATGATTAGAATTTTCTGGTCTAGTTAATGCCAAACTTAAAGGAGATTAAATGAACAAGTAGTAAATGGTGTGGAAGGGAGCTGGTCTTTCTTATATCCAGGTAGCCCTCCTTTGTTCTAAACCAGACATCACTTTTATAGACCCATCATCTTTTCCAGGATACTGAATCTTGATATTCTTACCCCTGGGGACTTTTGCTAGGATTCATGTGGAAATCAGTAAGTTAAAACAGAGGAGGAAGTTACAGAGATGAGATTACAGAAAGAGAGAAAAAGAAAGCAAGAGAAGGTTTTTGACTAACGCTGATGAGAAATGGGGCTTTCAAAAATCATGCAACTCTTCCCCCTCCTCTCTCAATCTCAAGACAGGGCATGGGGAGGCATTGAGTAAAATCAATGAAGACTTTTTTTAGCTTTGTTCTGGTAAAGATTTATCATAGGCTCTTAACTTAACAGATAAATTAAATAGAAGCAGAGCTTGTAAATTTTTGTCACTTTTAATATAAGTGAAATTCTTTTTTTTTAAGTTAATGATTAACTAAGTGTATTAACCTCTTTCTATTAATTTTCTTACATCTGGTTATTCCCCTTGGAGGCCTAATGGGCTGTTCACTTAAGTCTTTGAGGCCCATTGATGATGGCTTGGTTTTGGGCAATTTTATAGGCTCTATTTGATTTAGGAGTTTGTCTTCGGTTTTGTTTGTACATTAAAGCGTTTTTAACTTGTTTTAAGCATTTTAAATTTGTCTAAAACTAGTGTAATGTTGTTATTTTTCCCCCTGACTGCACCCTGCTCTGTGATTTTCAAACACAGGGAACAATGATTAAAAATTCAATTAATAAATAAAATATTAATTAAAATTGGTTTCTTAAGCATGCTGAATTTGGGAATAGTTATAAAAATGTTCATTTCCAAACATAATCATGCCAGGCAGTAATATCAAAGATTATTCAGCAGTCAACACAGTTATGGATGTGTCTGTTCTTTCCCCCAAGCTATACCTTTAAAAATATTATAGGACAACCACATCTTAATGGAAGTTCAAGAGACGATGGGGAATTTCTTCTAACAACTCCTTCTGTATTGTAGGGATAGTTGCGAGAGTGGGATGAAATGAATATTGACTTGCAAATTCTGAGCCCTGCTTCCAATCCGCTTAAAAGTTTGTTTTCAAAGAAGATCAAGAAGAAAAAACCTCTGTGAAGGAGCCAAGCGTTTACTTAAGTCTAGCAAGAAATACATCATGAAAGAGAGATGGTTTATATTTCTGACTGTTGTGTCTAGGAAAAAGGAAAAGGAAGGAATCTTTACAAGTCAAATCATTTCAATGTCCACAATTACCAACTGCATCAAACACACTGCCATCAAAATCATATGTCGAAAACCACTTCAGAGTTGCCCACATCTGCAAGGGGAGAGTGCTTTCTCATTGCCTTTCTATTTATAACACAATATTAATAAACCTATGTAGAATAGATTGGAATGAAATAAACTGGTTAACAGCAAACAGCTGTCACTTTGACACTTGCCCTGTCTGTGGGCGTACTCCATGGAGGCTGGATGTTGTACAAATCATATATATTATATTATATTGTAAAAGGAGCCAAAATGGTGTAGTGTTTTGAGCACTTAGACTCTGGAAACCAGGGCTTGAACCCCATTGAACCACAGAAACCCACTGGGTGATCTTGGGCAAGTCATACTCTTTCGGACTCAGAGGAAGGCAAAAGAACCCACTGTTCCAGGTTCACCCAAAGATTGCCATAGGTCAGAAAGGACTTGAAGGCACATAACAATATCATATTCTACATTAAGATACTTATATCTTGTCCTGTATCTGAGGATCATAAGGCAGTAGACAGTACAATCAATTTGAACAGCTTAAAACAATTTAAAGCAGTAAGATCATTAAAAAGCTAAATACATGTTAAATTATTTTACACTTTAAAAAGGACAGATTAAAAGATATTCAAACAATTAAAAATCACTGACACATGCAAATTTGGCTGAGATCATTCATTCTCCCAAACCTTTCGTAAACAGCCATGTTTTTATATGGCAACGGAATGACACCAGCATTGATACCAATTAGGTCTCTAAGGGGAAGTTCCATAACTGGGGTGCCATTGCAGAGAAGACCCTCTTCCTCATCCTCCAAGAGTGTATTGTCCCCTGGGACACGGAGGAGGATTATTAAAGCAGACCTCAGACCCTACACAGGTGTATCTATATAGGGAGAGGCACTGTTTCAGGTAGTGAGATCCCAAGCCATTTAGGCCTTTGAGTGTCATTACTAGCACCTTGAATTCAGACCAGAAGGCAGCAGGTATTCAATAATCAATATCACTCATCAGCCTCGGGGACAGGAAACCAGCTGACCTAGCCAGCGTGACTAGTGGGCAGGGATTAGAGAAGCTATAATTCAAAAACATATGACGTACACTAGATTGTCTTCCTGCAATCTGCTTTGTTTGTCTAACCTGGTGTAAAGAGCAGCAGAGAGTACAAGACAGAATCAAGATAGGGCTTATATCGCTGTCTTGTGAGACAGGGAGAAAGTAAGCAGGCAAGAGCTCCAGATATCTTGGGCCATTTCTTCCCTACACTGTTATAGTGCTATTATTCCACTTTCAACCTCCTGTGGAATTCTGGAGTTTATAGTTTACTGAGGCCAAAGAACTCTCTGGCTGAGAATTCTAAAGACTCCTCCCTAAACTGCAAACCCCAGGATTCCACAGGATGTTGAAAGTGGATGAATAGAACTACAACAGTGTAGTGTGGAAATGGCCTGCACAGCTTCCCCATTTGGGGAGCAGATCTTTCCAGGAAGACTGAAAAGGAGACGAAGAGGCTCAGGAGATCTGTGACTATTCAGCCTTATCAATGATCACAATATCAGAAGATTTGCAATCAGATTAGCAAGCCGAAACAAACTTCCAGGGACAGCAACTTCTGTTCTCCATGCATTACCCTCTTCTCTAGAATACAACCCATTTCATATCCTCAATATGAAATGGACACATAAACTTTCCCAACCACCTCCTATAGCTCATCCTCTCTTATTCATTCTTGTTTCTTGAATATAATTTTTGTCAGTAGGTACAATAATTTTGTGCAGAAAAGTGATTGCTCAGGACTGCGAATTACCACTTAGGCCCTTTTTGCACCTTATCTTTTCGCAGCACTGGGGTGCGGGGATCACGCGAGCAGCCTCTTGCAAGAGGGTCTTGCGTCCCTGCTGCTTCGCCTCCACAGCCACTGCCTGCTAGCAAGCAGGCAGCATGAGGGCTCCTCCTCTTCCTTCCACAGTGCAGCCTGGGATTTCCCCAGGCTGCGCAGGGGCATGAAGCGCGAGTGCCATGGCTTTGGACGCTCCGCACGCACGGTAAGTGCGCGTGGGGCTCTGGAGCGATGTGCAGTCATGCACCATTTTCTGCTAGAAGCTGAAAATGAAATAGTGCGTGATTGGCGCCTGCCAGCCCTGGCAGCATTGTGCAATTGCAAGGACGTCATGTAGACGGCTCCTCGCAATTGTGAGATGCTCCATGCGGCCCTTTCGCATGGCGAATACCATGTGAAAAGGGCCTTAGGTTTGTAGTCAATTACTACTGAGGCTCATAGCTTGTAGCTACCTCCTCAAATTACACAATACTAGACCATATTGTTCAGCACAATGGAGCTACTTCCCAGGTTTTAAAAATCTGGACCATCTGGCTTTTACGGCTGAAAGAAGGGACAGTTTGTAAAGCTGTATGAATTGTTCCTAATTTCTCAAACCCGATCAAATCAAGTTCATCAACAGGTTCCCACATTTTAATCTTCTCAGAGAACAGTAAGACTAAGAACAGTAAAAAAAAATCATTAAGATACTTCTGGCATACTGTCTCTTGGATCAAGATATTTACAAGCTGTTCTTGGTATGAACCATATTTTCCTACTAGTTGCTTAAACTAAGATACTATCATTGTCAACTAACTTAAAGGGATAGGTTTCACACTGTCTGTACACAAGTGGATTGTAAAATGTATTTCTGTGAGAACTACAAGTGAAACCTTACATTCTGATGTACATGTTTGCTTGCCCACTATAAGTTATAAGAGAATCTGTTGGGGGGGGAATGACTACCAATTATGACAAAGGGCATGGTGCAATCTGAATACAACACAAGTTCATTTTCTGCAAAGAGAAGCACTCATGTTTTGCATTTGGCATCAATGGGAACCAACAGGAAAGTATACCATTCCAAGCAGCAGGCATCAAAATAACTAAAGTCCAAAGCATTCTGTTTATATAATAAATATATATAATAGTGTTCCCGTAGGTCCTATTGTTTCCTTAGGAACTACATAAAGCCACTTAGAGGAGCTGCAAAGGCCATCTGGAAGATCAATGTAGTCTTCTATGAGGCAATTGCAAACATTGTTCTCAGCACCTATGCAACTAAGGGAAAGCTGTCCTCATGCTGTAGTCCAATTCTGTTCAAATGCCTTGCAACAGAGAAACAAAAATTCTGTAAAAATCATTCAGTAAGAATAATCATGTATGTCTCTGAACATAAAAAAGACACATTTACAAATATTTTAGGAACATATTGCTACAGCTAATGTAAATAACTATTATGATATTTAAATATTCTATTTAGATATTAGACCCCAACCTTTTATTTACCTTGAATCCCCAAAGGACTAATATTGCCTCTCAATGCTGGCACATGATGGTACTGGTGTAGCCTTGAACTCCTGTACATCCATTGGTACCTGCCAATTTCCATTTCTGGTCTGGTGATCACTGCCAATTTTAGGTGGTAAAAAGTCAGTGTCTCCAGCAAAAAGTTCACTTTTACTTCATTCAATTCAGTTTTAATATTAAAAAAAGCCAGGGGAAAGGGAAGGGGATACACAAATCTATGCTGAACTCTTAAGACAGAAATAATCATACCCACACATCAATTGAGGGAGGAATAATTAACTAGGATTAGATTTTAGGGACTGAATATATTAGTAAAATTTAAAAAACTTTGTTTGAAATGTCTTCAAACAATATATATAACAGGTCTATAATGTTTCTACCCAAAGAAGTATCCAATACTTTACCTTTGGTCTTCTGGATGTTTTGGGTTTCCAAAACTCCCACAAGCCAACGGCCAATGGTCAGGAATTCTGGGAGTTGAGCCCAAAACACAGAGAACAAATGACTGAGGACTAGATGACCATGGCTCTACAGTAGTAGGTTTTCCCAAGCTGATGTCCTCCCACTTAACAGTGCTAGATTGCAACATAACATCTAAGTAGCCATGCTGGAAGTTCATGTTCAATACATCTGGAGTTATTAGGTTGCGGAAGGCTGTTCTAGAGTTCTTGGTATTATTTACCTCATCCCCACCTTTATCATATGCATTCTTCCATCCCCTTCTTTATTGGCAATAAGCTCTTCTACAGCAGATAAAACAGAAAGGGTAATGTAATCTAATTGTGGGAAACCACACTTACTATTTTTAACTTTTCTCTAAACCCAACTGAGCAAGCTGATCATTCCCAGATGCAGAAAGTAAAATCAAAGCACAGTTTCAACTGCAGTTGTAGATACTGCTAATGCCTTGAGAAAACAATGTAGATAAGACAGGGCTGCAACATATTGTGCAAAAATTGTTCTGTGTTATGCTGGTGTACAGTTTGAAAATGTTCTGTACATAATTTGATCCCAGATAAGGAACAATTTTATCCATTAATGTCAGAAAGCCCATTTTCTCGTATCCCTTGTGTTTTATATAGATAAGTAGGGTCATATGGTAGACAGTAACATGTAAAGTTGTCAGGAAGGAATACTGAAGTCGAGTTTTCCCTGAATACTGAAATGTTGACACAGGCAAACAACATGAAGTCACTTTAGTATCAATTTAGTCTTTCCCATACTTTGCTTAATTGTTATTTCTATGATACTTCCTTGAATCCACTCTTTACTATTCATTCTTGGACAGTTAATTGTACTGAGAAACATCAAGCACAGGCTACCTGGAGAAATGAAAATAAACTTTTCAAAGCGGTCAGCTTCTGTAAAATCATAGTTCATTTCTATGACATTTGGCCACAGACTTGGAAATCTTACTCAAAATGGAGGAAGGTTGTGAATAAGCAGTATTCACACAATACGCTCAAATATTTTTTATTCAGGCTATCCTGGTTTTCTTGCAGATCTCAACATCTTGAATCTAAGTGAGGCTTAGAGGCAACTAAACAACTTTAGATTTCCTCCAATATAAGCTAGAAAACACCATTCAATGTTGTAACTCTAATCATAAAAATTACATAGATCATACACAGATTGCCAGTTGGCATAAATTCTTATACCCACCCCAATCTCTTAATATCAATATTGATTCCCTAAGAGATTTGAGTCCTTAGAGAGTTGAAAGAGAAATCCAGGCAACACCTTTAACCACCATGGTCTGAGTTAGTTTGATCCATAAATTTTCTCTTTAGGAAAAAGGATTAAATTTTACACAGCAATTCTTTCAGTGTTTCCTAGTTCATATTTTAACTTAGTCTGTTGAATTCATTTCTGCACAATCAGTCCTCTGTTTGCAAGGTCACAATGGATGTCACAGCAACTGACATTCAAAGAAAGTATGGAGGGAAAGCTAATCATACGTAGCACTTTTAGCTCATCTGACATGAGTATATATTCCAATGCTCTGCAATTATAGTTCTTTCACATGAAAGCCCCTTCCTGCTACTAAACGTAGAGCAGAATCAAACCCCACAGAGCATTTTATTTAACACAATAGTAACTAGTAATGGACAAACTACTCTCCAAGCTTCTGTAATTCCCTCATGTTCCCTACAGGAAGAAAGCAAGAGGAGAAGAACTGATGGAAGAACAATATACATCTATAATTTACAACAGTCAAAAGAGCAGAATGTTAAAAAAAAAAAGTTATTGAAAAGTAGGAGACACCTTTACTGACTGTGGAAGATTTTTCTTCTTTCTTAGCAGGAACAGAAACTGAAAATGGGGGCAATTCAAAGGAGATATTGAAGGAGCAATTATACATTCAGTCCCTTAGATGAAATAAGCAGGAAGTGATTACGCAGGATGAACCTATACAGAGAAAGTATGTATTCAAAGACACAGGAGCTGTGGAAAAAGCTTTCTTTCTCTGTCACAATGCAGGTACAATAGTATTAATTCAGAGAAAAAATAATGACAGATCACGTCACTAAAACCAAAACAAGTTGGGGGGGAAGGCAGAAAACAGAAGAGTGTAATCCTCTGACTATGATCTGCTTCCCAGAGCTCAGAGAAGTCACTTTTAGGACTCCAATTTCCTGAATCCCTTAGCTAGTCTGGCTGCTATACCCTATGACCTATCACAGCATTGTGCATAATCTTCCACCATCTGAGAACCAGACTTTATCTATCTCTGTATGTTTTTGTATTTGTGTGTCTACATACAGAGTGAATGAAGTGATCTTTGGTTTTGTACAACATCTCACAGAAGGTTGTGCTGTAACTGCAAAAACCTTCAGTAATGATATTACCTATAAATTAAATAAGCATTTTTTTTTCTTTATTAACATTTACACTCTTTAAATTATTTTATTCTCCCTGCAACAGTTTTCTTTCTGGATGCATCTGATGCACACAAACAGAAAGTGGCTCATAAAGGGCCTATCTAGCACCAGGTGATGGTCTACTATGGTTGGAAGAATGGTTGACAGGACCAATTACCCAGCATGAAGGAGAGTCTGAAACCTTCAGTTCTTCCCAACAGGTACCTTGCACTACCAATAGACTGTACCAGACTTCTCTTTAGCACAGGTGATCCTTCAGCCCATTGCTGCATAAGAGGGTCTCTTAGTATTTGGTCCTCTTTCCATTTTCCTCAGCAGTTGTATTAATTTCTTATTTTTTGTTATTTGCTGTGAAATGGACTTTGAATTATGCCAACCCCACGAATCGGAATCATCCAAGAGTCCTAGTCACCAAGGGTCCTACTCAGATCTTGCAAACTCAGGACCATTGCTTTCTTGAATTAATCAATCCACTTGCTGTGCAATCTTTTTTTCCTTTTATCCCTCCTGCCTTCCACTTTGCCAAGCATTATCATATTTTTCAATTAGTCACATCATCTCCTGCTATGTCCTAAGTACAACAGCCTCAGTTATCCCTGCTTCTATTGCATTTTATTTGCAAGGTGGAATTGGATTTTAACAGTGTGAAAGAAAATATAGCATAAGAAAGTACAGACATTATCTGCTTGATGCTGACAAAACTGGCTTGCTGACAACTTCTGGCTAGACATGAAAGAAGCACATTATTAACTCTGAAATCACTGGATTGAATGAAATATGGAAACTTCCCACGAACATTTTCAGGACTCTTTACAACAGATGATGGAGGAGCTACACATTGAACTTTTAAACTTCAAGAGGAATATGGTGGAGGTCCAGAGGAATGAGAACAAGAAACAGTGGGAACATGTAAGACAAGCAAGGGATGCAGACGTTGGCAACATGAAAGTGAAAAATGATAAAAATTATACGGAGAGGCAAATTTAAGTTAAGCTAATGGAGGACAGTTACTTGGTTGAGGGAAATTTATGACCAAGAAGTTTTGGTTTATGAAAGGGGGTTTACAGCCCAAAGCGGGGGGGGGCTGAATCACAGTCAAATTGCTTTGATGGTTGAATGAAACCAATCTGACTTAGCGTGTTTGATTGAGGGGTCTGAGAGAAAGATGATAAAAAGAGGAGTGCTTTTTTTCTTCTTCAAGACAATTGTTTTGTTTTAAAATATCAAGTGGGAAGGAATCTGAAATAGTGTATCTGAGAGCGGAGAGGGAGAGCAAAGTCCACCGTTGGGACAGTCATAAGGGAGGTGGGCAGTTAAATTCAAAATAAAATGACAGACACAAGACAATGAAAACTGGATTAGCTTAATAAATGTTGTACAGGTTTTTACAATGTGGAATGGTTTAGAAATACTTGGATTTAGGATAAAATGTAATAATTATGTAATCAAGTCAGCAAGTAGCATTTACTATACAGTGTAATAAATCTACAGTTTTAACTAGTGAAAATATTATGTAATCAAGTCAGCGAGTACACATAGCTTTGATGTCATTTATCACACAATAGTATTAATGCCATTTATCATGTAGTGTCATTTATTGTGTGAATTTAATATGTAATCGTATGCAATAAAAGAGAGCCAACCTGGTGTAGTTGTTTGATGGTTGAACTACAACAAGGGTCCACTCCCTGCTCAGCTATGGAAACCCACTGGGTGACCTTGGGCATGTTGTATACTTTCAGCCCCCAGAAAACCCCATAATAGGGACACCTTAAGGTTGCCATAAGTTGGAAGCAACTTGAAGGCACACAACAATGTGTAATTGAAAGTAATGTCAGGATTCTAAACTGGTTATGTCAATCTTTTCCGGAAGAAAGTTTATTTTCTCTCTCTCTTGAAAATATGAATCAGGGAAGGAAGGGAAGTGTTGGATGTAATTTTTGAAGGGCTTGAAACAATTAGACTGCAATAATCCATTTAAAGGGAGGACAGAAGTTGATTCTTTTTCTTTTTTCATTTCTTTCTTTCTCTTCATTTTCTTACTTTTTAATTTCCAAATTATGTGTTTAATATTGTTTTTTTTTCTCTTCTTTTATATACTTGTAGAACTGTAGTGTTTTTGGAAACTATTAATAAAGTTATCTTTAAAAAAAGAAATGAATGGGATTTGATAGTCACCATGTATGCAAATCAACAGTGATTTCAATGGGCCCGCTCTATTTGGGACTAACATTGGAATTAACCCATAGTGTCCCTGTATAAATAACAAGAAGTAAATTCGGGAGCTTGAATAAATAAACTTCTCAGTTCATTTCCACAGAGGGAAGATCTACACATTTTTTAAAATTTCGCTCACATGAAGCAAAATAAAATAAAATGGGTAGACTTTGCAAAGCAAGGGACTGTGTGCTCAGGGGGGCTCACGTTCTTACAAAGAATTGCTGAACTGGGGGGAATTGCTTTGACAGATAAAGAAATGGTATTTTTTTTACTAGACTTATACAAATGCTATAATTACGGAAGTGAGCATCTACTGTTTATTCATCACTTCTTTGGTTAAACATATCTCCACATTTACCCTTCCCCTAGATTAGGATCATTTATCTGACTCCTCCAGTATTCTCACAGTATGCCATAAATTCTAAATAATTATTGCAATCATGTTCTGCTTTAAGAGGCAAGTAATTTGATGTCCAGACCATACTTGAGAAATCTGTTTTAGAACATAAACTAGAATGTAGCAAATCAATCTGACTGGACTACACCTGCTTTTTAAACCCAATAGTATCTTTTTCTGTTCATAAAGGACTATTTAAAGATAATTGATGGTACAAGTTCTATACAATTCTTCCTATATGTATTTACCCTACCTGCCGGTGTATAAGACTCATTTTTTTTCCTGAAAAATACTGTTCAAAAATGGGGTGTGTCTTATATGCCAGTGTGTCTTATACAGCAGCAAATAGTATTTGCTGATGTATCAATGAGGTGCGTCCTATATGCCAGTGCATCTTATACACTGGCAAACACAGTAATCACTTTCTCAGACTTCCAGTATTCTTGTTCATGTGGAATTAAAAAAAAAAGCTGAAATTTTCACCAGTTCCTCACCTGAAAGACCAACAATTCAAATACGTGTTTCTAATTACCTTGCAGCAGCTTTGTATATATTTATTCAAAAGTAAGTTCCATTGAATTGAGTGGAGGTAAGTGGACATAAATGTTGTGGTTGCCGTTGTGCGCCTTCAAGTTGTTTCTGACCTATGGTGGCCATAAGGTCAGGCTATCACAGGGTTTTCTTGGCAAAATTTGTTGAGAGGGGGTTTTGCCCCTGCAAAGAAGTGGGAGGCTAAGAAAGTGTGACTTAGCCAAGGTACATTTTGTTTCTGTTTTTTGGTAAGATTCTTTAAAGAATAAACAAATGTCATGCATAACTGTGCCTTCTTGGTTGATAGGTTTTTAATCTACCACAACCTTATGGCCAGTTTGCTCTAGCTATCTCCAGTAAATCTGCTTGACATCTTTCAGCTGTGCCTTACTTACTGGATAGTAATTTCCCCCCTAAATTAAAAGCAAGCATCTTGTCCATGTTAATATGTTTCAGGATGTATTTTCTTCTCTGCTGATATAAAATGGCATTCATTTTACTTATTTATTCCATCTCAGTAAATCTGCCTATCCCCATCCTCACTTTTTGATTTAATTTAATGCCCACAAGATAAACCCTGTCATTTGCAATAATTTATAAACCTTCGGCTTTAAACGCACTCAATCTGTCTTGCAGCTCTGCAAAATATCTGCTCAATAATTACATGGACAGCATTCACTGTCTAGTCCACAGATAAGAATAATGTTTCAAAATGAAACAACCTGTTAATATGATTGTCATCCAGTTTTCCAAATTTGAGAAAGATAACATCCATTAATGGCTTATCTTCAGAGAAGCAGAAGCTGGAAGGGCTTCACAAATTTAAGAACTGTCTATTTTTGCCTAAAGGAAGTGTGTTCAAGGTACAACACAGAGCTGAGATTAATACAAACATAGTACAACACTTTTAAAGTATGTGTTTTGTAAACAATCATATCATGATATATTTGATTGCAAAACATGTACTTTAAGTATGCATTCACCAAAGCTTAATCTCCTGAGTTTGGGAATATATATGGATATTGAAGTGCATCCTCCACCTCAAATACTTATAAGCAGGAGAAATAAGCAGTAGATTGGTTCCTGCTTATATGTTTTTTTTCAAAACCAAGGATACTTTTGTAAATCACAACTAACATTTCATGTCAAAAGTATCGAAGTCCAACTAATGTGCCCTGGACTCAGCCCATCAACTCCATGCCCTCTTCTTCATAGCTATAAATTGGTTTCTACAACAGATGCTATTACTTTGCCATAAATCAATTTTTTTTTTTAAAAAAAAGGAAGCATTGCAGTACGTTCCTAGCTTGCTACAAAAAACTATGAATTCAGTCTAGTACTCATTTCGACCAACAGCTAAACTCCCATGGGTGTCAAACAGCCTTTTGCAGCTTGGTGCTTTTCAGATATGTGGAACTACAGCTACTGTCATCCCTCATTAAAAATGCCTAATACCCAAGAGTCATGATGGCTAGGAATAATGAGAACTGTTTTCTAAAACCCCTGGAGAGCACAGACTTGGGCTGGCTGCTGTGGGCAGAACAGGATTTCACCCAAACTATATTAACATTTGTTTAGGCTACTACAACAGTTAAAGGTTCATTGGCACATATGGGAATTCTTCTCTTACACACAATTTAACAGCGATAACTATTTCCCTGTTTACCAGACAGATACAGAGTTGCAGAGCTCACCAATAATTTTTTAAAGAATTTGAAAATGCCACAATCCCGACACGCTAGAAAATTCTAATTATGGCTATCTGGAAATACATGCATTGCATTTTAAAAAATATTACAAAGCAGAAATTTATTTAATTTTCTATGAAGAATGCACACACACACACACACACCTTGAATGTCTGATACTACCAACAAAACATAGTATCCATCAGGGTCCTTCAGAGTTAAATCCTACAAACAATCTAAAATCTAGAGAGAAAAAAATGTAGAGAAGCTATACATACTTGAAGTCCAGTAAAAATGGACAGGCCATCCAAATTTGGTTACTTAGGTATTTACATTTTATTAATTTAAACTCGGCATTTAGTTAGGATTGACCATTCCATTTAAGCATGTTAATGGAATTTTTTTCAAATTAATACCTGGACTATAAGTAGTCAGAATCCGGTTTGTATTTTGTATTTTGGGGAAAATATTTTTTAGTTTTGTCATCTATACGCGAACAACATGAAATTTGACAAAGGGCAACCATAGAATAAACAATGAAATTCTTCTCATTCCTTAATTTTAAGATTTAACTATAAGCTGCACCTTTATAGGGCATCTGGAAAAAGTAACATGTATCCAAATAACCCCAAACAGTCCATCAAAATAAACAAATTTGGGTAGGGTAGTAAAATTAGACGTCTTTATAAATCTAGAGCAATTTCCTAACCTAAATGGAAATACACTCCACAGTGTCATGAGATGTTTCCATGAATTGGACCAGTACTCAAAAACTGTAAAACCAGTTCAGTGAATGCAAGTGAATGTTTCATGTTTGTGCTTCTCAAACAGGCACCTCACATCCCAGACACCCAAAAAAGTTTTCTGATAAATTGCTTTGGAAAAGAGGGGGCTTTCAACAGGCATTTCTGAGATGCCATAGAGATTATCTGTTACCTCCCCCACATTATATTGAGCTAGGCTTTTGTACGAGACCATGCTCTTCTTCAAATCTCATAATTAATCTTCTTTGCAAGGTTGGTGTGGTGGGAGAAAATAATGATTATGTGTCTGCCCCCCACTCTCTGCCTCATAATCATATATGTGGAAATTTCACAGATTTAGAGGAAATCAATTTCTAAGTATAATTTTCTCCACAACACAAAAGACAGACAAATCTGATTCTCTGTTCTGGGCAATTCAAAAGGGGCACCTGTCACAATAAATTATAGATATTTTCAACAACATTTATCACTGCTATACCATGTTCAGTTTTGTAAAAATTTAATCTCTTAAAACTGTAATGTTTAGGGCACAATTTCCAGGGCATTACTTTGCAATAAGGTCCTTTTTTTTTTTTTTTTTTACAAATTTCACTCTAGGGAAATGGAAGTTCTTATATTATAGGGTTTAACTTTTCCAGAGAGCAATACATTTAATTTGCAGAATACAGATCTCAACATTTTCACTGAAAATTTAATCCACAAATTCATTTCTACTTGTCCTAAACCGGCAATCTAAATATAGTATTTTGCTGTTTAGGAGTTTCTGTGCCAAACAGCAAAAGAAAATAAACCAAAACTACCATAAATGATATGCATATGAAGGTTTAAATTGTCTAATACAAAGGAAATTATTGATGTTGAACATGATTCTTTATCCACTATGGTATGCTTCTTCCTTTTCAAGTCTTTGGGTTTACACATGTGTAAATGGCTGCAAAGTTGTCAGTGATATCATTAAACTAGCTTGCTAGCTTGTAAGTTACTAATTTTTGTAAATTTATGCTGCACAGCACTGAACTTTTCAAACAATAAATCACAAGCAACATCCATATTCACTCACTCTTGCTACCCTGCAGAAATCTATAAATCTATGTTGTTGAACATTTCTTCTCAAGCATCATGGTACACTTTAATTTCCTTTTACTTTGTAACATCATTTTCCTTCCCCATGTAGTATAGAAATGCAAGATAAGCATTATACAATAAGACATGGAATCAAATTCAGCCCTACATTGACAGAAAGCTTCATGTTACCAGAATACTAGACTGCAAAAAACCCTGACCCCCAGACCCATGAATAAGCCATACACGTACACACAGAATTATTTTTCTCTAAACTGTTAAAACACAGTTCTGCCTTTCTATGGTGATGGAGATGGTTGAAAACAGCAACCCAGAGATGCAGGGATAGATGGCTATCCTGTTAATCTGCTGTCAAGTCACAGAAATTTTAAAAAAAATGCACGGGAAACTAGAAGATGCAATAATGAACATTTAAGCACTGTTCTAAAGAGAGTGACAAACTCAGCCTAAATCTTTTCACTGAAGGTTCTTAAAAAGATTTAAACAGTCTATTGTTTGATCCTCTGGGTACCTTTTTTCTCTTGGCTTTGTTCTGTATTTTCCTCTGCTGCAGTTTCCATGGCTGGCTTTATACCATCCACCAAAAATGCTTCCACTCCCCGCCCCCAGCCAAGGCTGTCTCTTCTTTTCTTCTTTCTTCCTTCCCTTCTGTCTCCTATTTACCACGACTGTGATTGAACAGCTCCGTTCCTCACTCCAGTAGATTGCACTCCTTTTCCAAAATGCACAAGTGTTGTTACAGCTTCAGTTTTGTGCTGCCTACTGGTCCATAAAGATTCTCTGCCAGAAAACACTCCGCTATACGTCAGAGACCTGCAGTTACAAAATTGCAGTTCTACGTTCAGTCATCTCTTCTCTCTCTCAGCGTGCATTTGTGAAGGGCAACCTGCAGGTTCAGCTAGCCACTGTTTCCCTTCCCATGCTCTTCCACTTTCCTTTTCTCCTAATGAATGTGAGATCGATTCTCCGGTGAAGAATAGGTTTGTGACATCAGAAAAAAAAGGGGCTGCATCTGAGGGGGCAAAAGGAGCCCTCTCCTGTTGCATGATGACTCAGCGATGACACTATGAGCCCCTTTCTGTTTCTACGCCATCTCTGGGGAGAGTCCATGTTATCAAACAATCACAAGGTTCCCTTTTCCCATGAGATCCTATTATTAGGACTGCATTTGGATTTGCTCCATCTGCCCTCTCTGTTCTTGCACTGAACTGAATAGGCACCCAGTTCTCACCATTGACTTTAAGGATGCTGTGTTTTCAACTCAGGTTGTTGAAGTTGGGGGGATAAATGTAAGCCCACAAAATTAATATAGGACAGCCAGTACTTATACCAGAGAGCCAATGTTTTCATAATTCTGGGGCAGTTACATAAGATGCAAGCTCAGACCGCTGCATAACGATGTGCAGGTGAGAATAGAAAGAGGTTAACAGCATCCAATGTATCAAATTTGATTCCTAATGTTATTTAGAAGGGAGCATCACTACTGAATAATGGATATGGGGCCAGCATAAGTCAATCACAAATATGAAGGCGCACACACACACACACACACACACATTAAAGTACTAGACAATCATTTCAGCAGTTAGTGGGATACTGCAATCAGCACCAAGATCCTTAAAGAAAGCTTTAAGATGGCTGCTCTCCAAGGTTCAGTGCTTCCAGATGGAAGGCTCCAAGTGCTACCAGTCCAAATACACTATGGAGCTATTTGGGTTTTCTGTCTTGATTTATTTGCTGGAAGTTCACAGCAATGAGAAGCAGCAATGAGAAAACACAGAACAGTTGCAAATGAAAGATGGTGTAGCCTGTACTTCTTAAAAAACTCTGAAAATGAAAGGATTTGTCAAAATAAGATAGGCTGATTTTAAGAAGGGCTGACAGAGTACAAAGAGCATTTTCAGGAGCGCCCATGTAAAAGAGGATGATTTGGAGAATTCTGCAACGCAAACATTTTCTTTGTTGGTTTGTTTGGTAGTTTGCTCTGGAGATCTAAAAATAGAAATTCTAATCACAAAGTTTCATCTTATGAAAGCAAAGATGCATTCTTGAGTTGTATATGTATTATTAAAAAAACAGAGTAAGTATTTATTTCAAGGAGAATGTATTAACACAATCTCAATCAGAATCTCGGAGCATGAAGAAATAATGCTCATTATGGAGGGCCTATACCTGGTTGTTTTTCCTTATCAGAAGACTTCCTTGCCGGGGGGTGCGGGAGGGTTGCAATGACAGTAATCAAGCATTTCTCCTACATCTGTCTTCTAAGATAGCACAGTCCCTCAGACAACAGTATGCATGTTTTCCTCAATTCTTCAATATATTATCACAAAATACTGAAACAGCAGCAAATAAAACTATTATGAACTCACTTCTAGACACAATTCATACACGAGAGCCTCTCTCAGTGTGGAAAGCCAGATTGGTGTAGTGGTTTGAGTGCTGGACTAGGGGTCTGAGAAACCATGGTAGCTTTGCCTTAGGGTCACCAAAAATCAGAAATGACTTGAAGGAACACAATGAAAAGTCTCAGTCTTGCATCCTTCTCAGATGAAGTGGACTATACCTCTCATCAATCACAGGCACTGTGACTGGAGACTTGTGGATGATGGAGTATGTAATCCAGCAGATCTAGGATATGGGTTTGGGCCAGTCTGGTACAAGGGAACCTTGTCCACAAGCAAGACAATGTCTACCCCTTCCTTTCCTGTTTCTACAGCACAGCCTTTTTGAAACATGGACTCTTCATCCTTCTCTCTCAGTGTTCTTGCTGCCTTCCAGGCTTTTTCTTTCAAAATTCACCACAGTTGATTCAGGACAATCTTATGGACACCCAAGTGTAAAATGCATCTTCAACTTTCTTATTTCCAGAAGCAGATGTTCTCTGAACATTCTCAATGGAAGAAAGGAGGAAATACATGCAAGGTAAAATATATATCTGAACAGTGCAATCATGTAGCATACTAAGATTTTGGTTTTTTTTTAAATGTCTTTTTTAGAAAAGAAACTTTCTTGTACTTCCACCATCACAGACATCATGTGCTCACAATGTAGATAAGACCTCTCTTTCAACTTAAAATATCCTTAGCAGAACCATAAAAAACTAATTAAGCTGGTTGAGTATGATGGGAGCAATAGTCCTACAAGTTCTGAGGGCCCATACCTTCCTCATTGCTGTTCTAATGTGTTACTGTCAGCAACTGCTTTTTTTCTTGACACATTTAAATGTGAGATGGCATACCAAATATTGTTGATTCAATTTTTTTAAAGGGAGAATAAGCCAATGTGTGGAAGTAGAAAACTGACTCACTTGTTCACACAGAAAATAATAAAGAGAATTTTTAAAAATTGTATCGATACTTGGCATTATTCAATAAAACCTGAAGATAACAGAACAGAATATGGTTGTAGATCTGTCATGCATACATACACATACTAAATTAACTGCAAGTTCTGCCTTCACATGTCAGAATTGCTTCTCCAATGTAGCCTGGCATTCCCAACAACATAGGACCCCACCTACGGGTAATCAAATCAAGATCAAAACAGTCTTTTCACAGATGTGCACTAGCCCTGATCCGGCATTAGTAGTTTGAGGAAAAAAATACGATGATGAGAAGAATTGTTACACTGCTGGACAAACAAAGCTAACCTTTCTGAACAACGGTTGAAATGGTGCATCTTGGCCTTGGTAGAACACTATGGATAAAAGCAACTCTGTGTGTGTGTGTGTGTGTGTGTGTGTGTGACAGAGAGAGAGAGAGAGAGAGACGGAGGGGAGGGAAGGAGAGTCCTTGAGTCCTAATTTTGGGAGTGGTCAGAATACTGTGAACAAAAATAAAATAACTAAGTGACAAAACTTATTCTAAAAGTCTTTGTGAAAATGGCATTCTCTGCTAAAAAGACAGGTAGAAAAATTAATGCTGAAGAATAATTGCTTTTATAATCCCAAAGAATAAAAAAAAAAACAATGACACCATACATTTCCTAGTTTGCGATGTAATCACGTTGCCAGAGTCCATTAATTAATATTTTCTTGTGTGTGTGTGGTTTGTTCTTTTCTGGTCAATATGTCATTGCTGTTTGGGAACATAAAATGAAGTCAACCCCCTTGGCTTATGATGAACAAGCAGCAGACTGGTGTACATATACCAATCATTCCCATTTCACTCCTCCCTTTACACATGTGGATAACACAAAATGAGGATGGGTAGACAATCTTGAAGTCTGAACCTTGGACGCTGGTTTGTTCCTCACAAAACAAAACACACACACACACCAAAAAAAGTCTTGAGAGCTTCCAATTGTCTCTCTCTCTCCATATTCTGGTCACTTCATAGCTCCCCTTCTATAGCTCTTCAGAGGCTCCAAGCCAACCTCTTCTTTCCTGACCTACATGCTGAGTTCCCCTCTTTTTGCCCTATACTCAAGGTGCGCATTTTACCAGATCTAACTTGCTTATTCTGAATGACTCTTTGGGTTTAGAATTTGTATTAAAAGTATCCTTACAAATAACACTCACTCCTGGTGACTCCTTCATCATTTCATCAGCTTAATTTAGACAGGAGAAGACATAGTGTTGTATTGCTGCTGAAACAGCTGGGAGTCAGAAGCTTCTGGGGCCCACTGCAAATCACCCAGGCAGCTACTGGTAGATCCTAATCTACTTTCTATCCACCCCTGCATTATTAAACTCCAGTTATACGATTTCTAACAGCTTACACTTTCTTCTCTTTGTAGAGATCTTTCAAGCTTAGCTTTTCCAGATAACAGGAATTTAATTTTTAATTTACAGCAATTTATAGTCCTTGACCTAGAGGAATTGGTTTTGAGACCCCCAAATTTCAATCCTTCAGGGTTTATGTGCCTTTTTTTTAAAAAGGGAAGAAATTATGATTTAGTTATCGAGCAAAAACAGGCAAAATTCCAGTGTCATCTGCTGAATCAGAACATGCATTTTTCTTGTTACTCTTCTCCCCTTCAGGAATTATCTGTTTTTTAAAAAGATTATAGAACTCTATTTATCACTGTATTCTCCACAAGCATTCATCTGTCATTAAGAGGAAATCAAGAAGACATAAACAAGTTTTATATGTTCCAAGTTAATTCATTTAATATATATGTATGCCTGGAATTTCAACTGTGTTGGTTGTTTCCTCCAGGCTTGCATTCTCTCATCCTCCTGACTCTTCTAACTCTCAGGCCATTTCTACACTAGACTGCTATAGTGCTATTATTCCACTTTCAACATCCTATGGAATCCCGGGGTCTGCAGTTTAGGGAGGGGCCTCAAAGGTCACAGGTCAAAGGCCTAAAAGGCTCCTCCCTAAATTGCAAACCCCAGGATTCCATAGGACGCTGAAAGTGGAATAATAGTACTATAACAGTATAGTGCGGAAATGGCCTCACATACTCAGTGGACCCTCCATATCTGTGACCTCTGGATCTGCAATTTGCAGCAAGTGAGGAACGTTGCATCCTATACATAAAATGGCAGTGAAATGGATGTGCTGAAGCATTTGTGCCCACGTTGCTGCCATTTAATAATACTGGACTGTTTTCCCCCCACTATTTACAGGGGGTCCCAGAATCCAGCCTCCACAGATAATGGAGGGTCCACTGTATACATACAGACATACAAAGGAAGGCACAGTCGGGCAGTGTCTATAAGAAACTGCCTACAAGTAAAGGCTTTTTCTATATTTCACATTTCAGACTGAAATTCAGGAGCAATCAACAATAACAGTTGAAGTTTAATTGTTCTTTTTCACTCACATCAGCACTGTATCACACATAATAAAGCATGATCTTTGGAGCTGCACATGATCATTTGAAATCTACTTTTAAAAATGTGGTAGGAGAGGAGACATTTGCACCTTTAGTCTGGGAGGCATTATGCCTAACCACTGTAGAATTGCAGAACAGTAGAGGATCTCATACACGCAATGAACCAGAATACAAAAGCACTGTAGGGTAAGTCAAGGACAAGAGCAGCAGCATTGAGTCGGCATCCCTAGATTGGCTGTCTAGTAAACTGCATTGCCAAAGTAGGATTATTGCCTACAGTACTTAGTTCTAACATTTTGTCTACTTTTTACATGGGTTTCCAACCATTCCTTCGGGAAGCTCTACATGTTTCCAAAAGCATCTAACCAAAAAGGGAAGAAAATTGCACCAATATTCCACCTGCACATTATCAACTGTTGTGTTTCAAGTAAAACTGACCTACCACTAAATCCAACGGCAAAATTCTAGTTATGTTGTTCCCTTCCTTCCACTTCTATAATCATAGTACACAAAACTCATCTGCTCAGAATCTAGGCCTATTCTACTTGCATCTGTACACTTATTTTATCTTTACCATATATATATATATGTGTGTGTGTGTGTATAAGTGTGTGTGTGTGTATATATATATATAAATATATATAATCTATACTTTACCACATGTACCTTATTTGTCTAAATATTTCACTTCCATATCAGCAGATTTTAGGATAGTATAGAGTAAAATAAATGTAGAACATTTTAAAACAATAGCAATAATTTTAAAAGACTAGAAGCATATTAAATCATTTATCAATTTAAGCAAGACAATTTAAAATAATGCAAACTATAGCACATGAACAAATGATAAAATCAGTTAGGCCCAGAAGGCCTTTTTTTTCTTTTTCTTTTTATGAACATGGTATCAGAATAACATTGGCGTTGGCACCAACCAGGCTCTGAGGGAAGGATATTCCAAAACTTTTGCTGGTATTAATCTGTAATCATTTATGGGATTTGTTTCTAAATCTAGCACCCTTCTACAACAGAAGTCCAGATGTTCTTGGACTTCAGCTCCCAAAATATCTCACTATTGCTCTGCTGGGTGGGGCTGCTGGAAGTTCCATTGAAAAAACATCTCGCTGGCCACCATTACCAACCTGTGTCCTAAAGGTACCTTACTGGTCACTGGGAGGCCAAATTTAAGTAGGGGATCATCAGTAACCATTATCTTTCCTCAGAATAGCATTCTGGCAAGACCAGTAAATGATGATACCACTCAGTAAGGTTTCTGGTTATTATCTGATCTCCAGGAGAACTCAGATCCAATCAGGAGGAGGATGGTGCTGATTCCTATGCCAGTCATAACTATAGAAATGCGTACGTATATAAAATTGCAGGAGGCTTGAAATTAACCAAATGATCCATATATACAAATGAACATATGGATGATTTGGTTAATATCAAGCCTCCTGCTATTTTATTAACTGTAAACCAGAGATAAGAAGTTCATTTTCCCTTTGTAAACCAGAGACCCAACATGGTATAATGATTTGAGTGTTAGAGCAGGACTCCGGGAGAGCAGAGTTCAAATCCCCACTCAGCTATGGAAATCTACTGCATGGCTTTGGACAAGTCACTCTTTCAGCCTCAGTGGTAAACCTCCTCTAAACAAATCTTCCAAAGAAAACCCTATAATAGGTTCACCTTGTAATCACCACAAGGTGGAAACAACGTGAAGGCACGCAACAACAATAACAACAACAATTAAAGGAGTTAAAATGATTCCACCTCAGAGAACAGTCAATTTCTTTCACACTCATGGGCTTAGTCAATGTACAGATAACCATCCAAGGGAGAGGGGCCACTAGGAGACATGGCATCAGCTATGACTAAAATATGGCTTACACAAATTGTAGAAGCAGTTGTGGAAAACCTGACATTAGGATGTTGGTGACCATAGCATGTGTTTCATCAACGACAATTCTATAGATTTTGTTTCACTTTAAATTGGGTTCTCAGTGCCCTTGTTATCTTAACAACCAAGCAACCAAGCAAGCCCATGGTCATGCTATACAAGCCTTGTGGAGAGAGGAAGGAAGGTTGCAATAGTCCTAATATCTTGGCCGATGCTTTGTCATATCCAATCTCCAGCAGGGATTAAAATATACACACTGTTATCCAGACTTGCCCTTCTGTGAACTGAAGGTTCTCTTTCAAGGGACTGCAATTTTTTTACCAGTTCCCCCGCAGGCCTTTACACTAACTCCTACAGTGTTCTGGAGAATCATCCAACCTTCTGGAGATGTTTTTCAGAGGGCAAAAGGACACTGGAGAATTTGCAAAAATCACTTCCTCCCACCCTTCTATGAGACGTCTACTGAGAGTCTAAATCTAACCTATTGTGTTATTCCTATAGCTAAAGCAATGGCAAATTTGAGTCTTTCTTCCCTTCCCATTACATGAGCTAGAGAAGCAGATCTAATCTCGCTCCCTGCTTAGTCTGACACAGCCTTTAAGAGAAGTACACTGGCAAGACACTGCCACTGAGGCAGGCAAACAAATCCAGATAACATAAACTAGTCCCACCCATCATTCACTCCTGGCGCCCAAACAGTTTTCAAGCACCACAAGATTCTCATGTTCTCTAAAGCTCCAGCTTCTAAGAACACTATATTGATGTTAAACACAAATGTCAGCCCATCAGCATTCAGTACAACCCCAAATGCTCACAACACATATATTTGCAGAGAAGTTTAGGAGAGAAGATGTATACAGGAGGAGACAAGACATGTCTCTAAATTACACAGCAATGAAAACACAGGTGCTCATGTAGAAAGGTCTTCTGAGGAGAATGTGCTTCCTTTGGAATGATGAACATAAGATGGAGCCTTTTAATCAAACTTGGACATAAAGCCTTTCCATCTGTTAGGAAAGCTTAAGGCCATGAAGCTAGTGGCCTGGGTTAGGTCTTCTCTTTTTGACTTTGCCCTCTCATCAACCTAATGAGTTAATTGTACATGTCCTGTCTTATTTCTGGGTGGGTGTATGGAGAACCCCCCTCCCAAATATGGGAGTCTGAGTAGGAAATATTTTCAGAAGAGCCAGTTGGGAAGGAAGAACAGACTGAGTCCATGAGAACTCACTCATTCCTGAGCAGCCAACAGGCCATGGGTCTTCATGGGTGACTGAACTCTTCAGCTCTATTCATCCCCCTTCTCAATGCATAATAATAAAACAGCAGTGCTCTCATAATACAGGCCTCTCCATTCTTTCCTCTTTTATCATCATTCATATCTCAACTATGACATGATTGAAAGAGTTTCTGATGGGAAATGTGCTTCAAATTAGCATATTTCCCCTCCATACAATGGAGGCATTAAGCGGCTGCTTTTTGAAAGCCTAAACAAAAAGCAGCAAGACTTTTTAAAGCAGCCCTGTTTGAAGTTTAATTATCTGCCTGCCTATCTCTCTAACCAGTTTTCATTTCTTTCTTTCTTATTCCCTTTTTTTTTTTTTTTAATAAAGAAAGAGACACATGTTCTATTTGGAAGTTTTGCTACTAAGATGATAAACACTGCATGTTAAAATCCCAAAAGAATTGCTACGTCTGTAGACTGATAATTGAAACTGGTTGTTACTAACATCTTTGTTTCATTCAGTGCTGTAGCCCAAGTTTGGAACCAATTCATGATTTCACAATGTAAAAAGACTGGGAAAATCTAAATAATTCATTTTAATGCTTAGAGAGTTGTCTTCCTAAATGATAAGGTGCTGACATTCCTCATGGAAGTAAGTAGGCAGGTACAATGCTATTTAAATACACAGCAAGACATCCATTTATCTTGTAGCATCAGTTGGGACAGAGTGAAGGTATACCAAAGAGCAGAATATACTTCAAATAATTGGGAAATAAACAGATTGTGGGTTTTTTGTTTTGTTTTTTTAAATCTAACTGCATTGTGAGCATTTACATGAAAGACAACTACAGCTGCCCTGAATATCAATAATGTTGTTTCCAACGGGAAGCTGAACCAACATTGAGGTGACAGTGTATTACCAAACTTGAAAAGAAGATATTTTGGGAGATTTAACTTGAAAAGAATACGATGTTGCCATCTTATTTGATTTTATTCTTGTATGAAAGGTCACAAATTTTCATTTATGAGAAACCTAAAGTAATTGAAGAATGCAGCAGCAGAAGATGAGATGAGAAGCAGAAACACCTTTGGAAGACACACTGTAGCTGTACACAAATGTCTTGTTTCAATACTTAATTTCAAGGACCAATGGGATTTTTTGTGTATGGGAAATCTTAGAGGTTAGGCCCAGACATTAGTAGTTCTGCTCTTCGGGACAGATTTTTCATACTTTATTGTGGAGAAGGTTTTCCACCAGGAAGGATACTCTCTGGGTCCTCTTGGGATATACATTAATAAACTCACACAGCCACATACTACTACAATCTTTCTGCACTTCTCTACTTGAACAGATCAAGTATGTGGAAAGTCCATCCTGCAAGCTGTGTGCAGACCGCAAGGCTGTTTTTGAGGCCTCAAGCACCTGAGCACCACAATTTATTTTTGTTTTGTTTTTTCAAATTAAGATTTAATTTGCCCAAAGTGTCCTTGTGTACCCTAGCTGGCACAGAGGTAATTTCTGGGGTGTAGAAAAGAGACAAAGTCTCATGATGTTGGGGGGGGAGATGATTTTATCCTTTTTTAAATTTCATTTTAATGGGCCTTCTTCAGCACAATACAGCTTTAAAATCAGTCTATACGGATTCTAAAAGAAGAGTCACTAAAGCTCACGCCTGGCAACTGATGCCATGAAGAAGATCATGAAATATTTCTAGGTCAAAATGCACTGAGCTATTTTTAAAGATACAGTAGGTCCTCCAGTTTTGTAATAGTTAGGGGTCCAGGATCCTTGCAAAAGTGGAAAAATTGTGAATAAGATTTTCAAAGCCCATCTGCCTCCCAGGACTAGGCTGTCACCCACCACAGTGGTGGCCAGTCCAGCTCCTCATCCCCTTCTCTTCCTACCCCTCATTTCCCCATCACCTAACACACAAACAGCAGTAGCCCCTACCATCTCTTACTGCATACCTCACAATCCAGCTCCTACCCTCATTGGTCATCCTCCCCCTGTCTCCCATTGTGACAGACTTCCTTCTCAGTCTGGCTCTGCAGTTCCTAACCTGATGAACTTGTCACTCTCACCCTGTCCTCTGGTTCCCCTTTAAAATCCCTCCTTGGATCTGGAGTCCTAAGCCTTTGAGTGACCTCACTGTGGACTATTGTGTGTATTAGCACTGGATTCTTTTTTTGGTAATCATGATCCCCCTTCGTTAAGGGTTAATAATGCTGTTCAGAGTCAGCTGTATGGAATAACAGATAGGGTAATTTTATTTAATAACATATAGAATGACTTCTTAAGTTCCAGTTCTTAATTCCAACCCATTACCACTATTGCAATTGAATTATGTCAGATCTGTGCTTTGAATCACTCAGGCACCACTAATTCTTAGTAACTCCCTCCTCCTTCAAAGGTCTGGAGTAGAGCTGTGTCCCTGGCTCTTTCCAGGAGGACTGCAGACTGTTGTGTAAGCCAGGGGAACATCTGCATAAAGAGACCTCCTTATGCAAGTCAGTAAAATCGTGTAACTGGGCTGTTACAGGGGTTACCACATGTCCTCCTTTTCCTGGACATGTCCTCTTTTTCAGAGCTAAAAATTCTGTCCAGATAGATTTTTAGAATGTTCAGGGATTTATTTTAATTGTCTTCAGCTGCTTCACCTCCTGCTCATTGATACCACCTCTTCATTGCTGTCTTGCCAGCTTGATCACCTCTAAAGGGATGGAGGCCAGCTCAGTGGAGCACTAAGAGAGAGAGAGAGAGGGAGAATGCATCTTGGGGTGGGGTGGGGTTAAAGGGACACAGACCCAGAGGGGGAAGGTGAACTAGCTAAACAATGCTGCATGGGAGCAATGAATGGAGAGGTTTGCTGGAGCATGTGAACTGGCTGTCAGAAGAGGCAGGAAAATCAAATACAATGAAAGTTAGGAATATTTCTACTAGCAGTCATTATAGCAATCTGTGTTTTGAAGTAGTCAGTAAATGTGTCCTTTTTTGTTGTTGTTTCAAAATATGATACTTAAATAAATCTACAGAAAATGGTTGGACAAGTGTAAATCAAGACTCTAGCCATTACCTTGCAGAATTAAAGTAAGTTTATTTGATTGACAATACCGAATTATTTCTGGTATGGAAAGATCTGATGGTCAGAAACCCCAACATATAGGAAAGATTTCCCTAATCTGGGATCTCTCACACGGCTTGACTTTTACTTCCATCACCCCTGATGTTTGACCATGCTGCACAGGCCTGATAGGGGCAGTAGTCCAAAACTTTGGGAGGCTGCTAGGTGGGAAAGGTGATCACTAGCAGGGAAGGATGTGAAGGTTGTTTGTTTCAGTCAAACTCATTGCAGCAGATTCTTCATTTACTGAGAGTGCAATATACCACAAACATGATAATGCAGTTAATAAACAGCATTTTATTTGAAAGGTATATGAAAAGCAACTGAAATCAGTAAATTTAGAATTAATTTAGAGCTTTTTAGAAAATTTGCAGCAATCTAACTACACTACATATACACTAGCCACTTTCTCCATTTATATTAATGTCTTCTATTTTCTTTAGCTACTATAGAAAAATTGATTATCCTCTTATTAGTGATCCAGACTAGCTTGCACAGATGTAGAAACATAATTATTATGATCCCATTTTCCATAATGCCTCTAGACTTTTCCTCAAACCAAAAGCCATCATGCTAAGGGCTGAAAACAAAGATGAAACAAACTAAACATGACACTGACCACACTGAAAAGCCTTTATGTGGTTTGTTGAAAACTGGCTTGTTGTGAGGATATGCAAAGCTGCCTTTGCTTAACACAAACCACAATCTGAACCCATAGTTCTGCTTGGCTTATAAATCCTGACTTTTTAAAACAGTGTTGTTGAAGCATTCAAAGCCGCAATGACGTCTGTTCCTAGCTTATTTCACCATTTACCCACGTTGAAACAGGAAACGACAAATGGGTCAGGAAAGAAACAAACTAGAAATGGATGAGCAATATTATTGTCCATTTGGTCACCTGCCATGCAATTCATGACTTGGGGCTTTTCCGCACTACTGTGTTATAGTGTTATTATTCCACTTTCAGCATCCTACGGAATCCTGGGATTTGCAGTTTTGGGAGGGGCCTTTAGAATTCTCGGCCAGAGAGCTCTTTGGCCTCAGGAAACTACAAATCCCAGAATTCCACAAGAAGTTGAAAGTGGAATAATAGCACTATAACAGTATAGCGCAGAAAGGCCCCTAACGAACTAACCACTGTTAATACAAACCACAACATGCAAGCATACTTAGGTTAAAAAAAAACTTTGAAAAAATATTGATAAACTGAAAACATTCCATTTGTATTTTGGTTAGCTTGCTGTAATTATTAAAACAATAATATAGTATGTTAATATATATGTTAATATTTATTTCCCCACTTCTTCTGTTCCCATCCTCCCAACATATTTATATGGAGTACTATAAATCAAAGTTCTTGAACTTTGCAAAGGTTAGAGCTAGAGCCTATCTTGTGTTCATGGCTGGTAGGTAGAGAGTTCTACTTCTTGAGAAATGAAACAAGAAAATTTGTCTGGGAACATTGCTTTATTAGAAAGGTTGTGACAGTTTTTATAAGCAAGCTACATATGAACTTCCCTGGCTTGTTATGTGCCTTCAAGATGATTCCAACTTACGGTGACCTTATTACAGGGTTTTCTTGGCAAGATTTATTTATTTATTTACACCATTTTTTCCATTATTTACTCCATTTATTTCTCTATTGCCTTCCTCTTAGACTGAAAGAGTCTCCTGCCAAGGGTCACCCAGCTGGTTTCCATGGCTGAGGAGGGATTTGTACCCTGATCTGCTGGGGTCCTAGTCTAACACTCAGAGCACTACATCATGCTAGGTCTCATCTACAACTAGAGAATGTAAGGCATAACTAATGTGTCACAAATGCATCTTCTATCTGAAAACATGAGAAAAGGAACACCTTAAACAAAATAACTAATTTACTGTTAGTTCATCTAAACTTCTCATGAAATGCCCATTCTTCCCAATAATACTCACTCATTAGTGCCTCTCTAGGATTCTGTTCCCCTTGCTTGATATCACTGTCCTCTCCAGTATCAAATCTAAAAATATTTTGCTTGTGCATGATATGTACCAGCCCACACTTCTAGTTCTGCATTGTTTCTCCCACTTAAATATTTACATAGTTTGAATAACACATTGTGAACCTCCTCTGCCTCCACCTCTTCTGTGCTACAATATGTACAGAATCTACTTCTTTTGGTAAACATGTTTAGTTAATTCAGACAGCAAGAAATGACCAAGCAACAGAAAAGGGGAAGAGAACAGAAAATCAGAATAATAATAAAACAAAAACAGACAGGTTCCTAGCAGGATCTTTTTTTCAAGGATTTTTTTTCTCTTTTGAAAAACAAGAAAGCAAGCTTAATATGAATAGAGGAGAGCTGGCTCTCTTTTTTGCATGTCCTTGAGACAGAGTAATGTAAACTAGCCATCATAGGCCATTTTCCAGTGCGGTGCTGAGCTGTCTAAGAGGTTTCTTTCCTCGGTCCAACAGAACAATGACAATCATTCTGTAACACTTACATGGTCATACATAATCACCAACCCTTCCCTGTATAACTGCCCCAGAGCATCAGACCTTAATTGGTCACATGGTTTATATAACATCACAAAAATAAAAGGCATGCTGCAGGCTAAGCAGACTCTTTAGAAGAGAAACTTTTGTTGTTTTGAGAAAGATTATGGCGCAATGCTTCTCAAATGGTCATACACTGGGAAAGGGGGAATTACATAACGTTAATGTCAGTCCCTAATGGAATAAAATGAATTCCAAGCAAATTTATCAACTATATACATTTATATAAACTCACAGCTACTAATCCTGGATGTATGTGAGGTGGTGGGTTTCAAGCAATGGGGACCTTGCCAGTTCACACCCTAACTTTTAGCAAATTGGAAACATATTTAAAAGACGCCTGCTGGCTGGGGGATTCTGAGAACTGAAGTCCAAAAGTGTACCTTCTGAAGCTGTGGCTTAGATTCATGTTTTCCTACTGTGCAAGGACCAATACAGGTAATGATCACATTTCATCATGCCCTGGTTTATATGAGCAATCGGCAGGCATGGTTGATGGTTTCTATGGAAAACAAAATACCAAGCTTCCAGGACTTAGGGTCTGATGGAGAAAGCATTTTTAAAAAAGATGTTCCCATGCTTCCTTCAGCCACATCACCAAGTCAAGATTGACAAACTTTTATACGGCATGGACTAGGATTAAAATTATTTTGCTTTGCCAATTACATATTAACGATAGTAAGAGTGGAAGGCAATGAATTATTAATAAAGGTGGCTACCTGATGTCTGCTGGGTAGGAGAATTCTGGCTGGGTTTCAGAGATTATAATTTCTATCTAAGTTCACTGGGCGCACACAAATGTCTTCCACATTCAGTACATGAGCAGGAGGACATACACAAGCACAAACACATTCTTAGGAAGAAACAGAGTTACACAATTAAGTGGAGACAGACATCCATGAGACACATGCTTTGACAGAATGGCTGTTGTTTGCCAGTATATGAATATGGATAGGTTGGAATATAACTTTGTATCTCAGTTTGATGGGAATGTCACTATAAATTTGCATTTCACAGTTCCTCTGACAGTATCTGCTCCTTAACATACTCTTTTGGCCTTTCTCAATCATGCATCCATCTATTTTCACAAGCTTCTCAACTCTGCTTTTCAGGGGAGCTGTATTTCCAAGTAGATTCCATCATAAGATATTCTATATATTTTCACATATTTCCACTACGTGCAGTTCTGATCATTTTTACATACACAGACTACATGTATGGAATTAATCCAGGGCCCCACAGGGGCTTCATAGGGCAGATGCAAAGCTTGGAAAGGTTACTATGTTGGACTGCAGCCCTAACCAACATGACTACTAGGAAGATGTGATGTTGAGAACTTCATAATTGCCCTCCCTGCACACACATACATTATGGACTGTGCACACATGCCTCTCTGTTGGGCAATGTGGCGTGGCTAGTAAATATTAGGGTCCCTTTGTTTTATGGTGGCCTGAGACAAATAAGCACAGCATCCCCCTTCTGGGTACCCCTGATTTAAGCATGCAGATGATAAGTGAAAGAACAATTGTGACAGGTCCTTACTTCTCCTAGATGGGTGTGGCAGTTCCCAGTCTCATAAGGCATCTTGTCTTTACCACACAGCTCTGCCTCCCCACTTATAACACCACCTGTGTGTAAAAGGGTGAGGGTTTTCAATGTTTGATTAGAACTACTCAATAATTTTATGGTAGTGTGTTTTCTGTGTTATCTTATATACTGTAAACAACTCAGTTGAGTAAGCATTCATAAACTGTGACGTTTATTAAGATAACAATCAGAATAAAGTAGCATTTCAGATTTCAAATGCAATTCAAGGTTGATACTGAAGACTCATTTTTATCCCCGAAAAATACTGTTTGAAAATGGGATGTGTCTGATACACTGATGCCGGCAAATAGTATCTGTCAGTATATAAATGGGGTGTGTCTTATACACGGGTGTATCTTATAAACCGGCAAATACAGTACATTTTTTCAGTAGACTTTTTAAGACAGTTTCTTGTATCTTTAGACTCTCATATAAAACACAAGCATCATGTAACAGCCCTTTGAATATACTCCCAGCAAAGGCTCAACTCCCAATCTAGGTCACAGGCCCTCTCCACACGCGGGCGAAGAAACGGGGGAAACCACACTGAAACGGAGCTTACCTGAGTCCGTTGCCACGTGAAGCGGCGCGTTTTCGCTGCTCCACACTCCTCGGCATCCTGCAGCATCCTGCGGGGCCCAAAATGGTGGCTTACGACTGGCAGAGGCTCTCCACCAACCGGAGAAGCTTGCCAGCCGGAAAGCCCACCTCCGGCAGATCTGCAGGCACGCCCTTGCGCACGCGCCTGCAAATCCACACCGGGCACTGTGATGGGGCTGCATGGTTGTCCTTTTGAAAGACCATATGAAAAGTGGTTTTCAAAAAGCACATGGCGCCACCACTTCCGGGTGCCCTAGCATGGATTGGGGTGTGGAACTAGGCAAAAGTAGTCCACCCCAATCCACTTTACGGTGTAGACGACCTCCATCAGAGGTCGCTCTACACCGTTTTTAAACCCCCGTGTGGAAAGGGCCATACTCTCTGACTAGGCACTACTAGGGTCCAATTACTCTTCTGTCTCTCAGTAAGCTTCTACTGAAAATTAACCCTTCCAACGCAGTCACACTCTTTGATTGGTTAAGGGACTCTACTCCTTAGTTTTATGCTAGGCTTTCACTGAAAGAATGAATATCTCCGGATACTTGGATTTATATAATTTTTTCCCTCAGCCACCAGCCCTTCCCATGCATTACTGGCCTGGATTTCTCTCCTAAGAAGCTATTCTAGTTGCCAAGCAACCTGCTTCCAGGCTGCTTTGACACTTCAGATAGCCAAACTCTCAGAACTTCATCACAACGATCTCACTGGTATATCAAGGGACATTATGTGGTAACACTGCATCAAACCTTGGACTAACAGTCATACTTTCAATGATGGTCAAGAACATCATTTTCATTGCACCCCAACTTGCCTTATTTTATGATTCCAGAACAAAGCTGGAAAACATAGCCTGTCAGATGTTGCTGGAGTCCAATTTCCATCAGCTTCAGATGGCCTGGCCCTGAGGGATTATATAAGAAGTATTTCAGCAACCTTTCCTATTCACAGACACCCCATTCTACAAGAAACCCCAACAGGGGCTCAAGTTTGGCTAAAAAAAGTAATGTGTCATCCTAAGAAGATACTGCTTTTGTAAGGACTTGTATAGGAAACTTTCTGTCTTACACATATCACATAAAACTTACTTCTCTTAGGTTACCAATTTTTAATAAATAAGATTCTAAGTTGGAAAAGATGGTTTTAAGGAAGAAAAATGTACCAAGGCCATCACTAAAATGAGCCCTGAAATTTCCTGAAATTAGCACTGTAATTTCCATGTTGAATATTTGGCAAATTTTTAGTTGAAGACTTATGCCTGTGAAGCTCTTACACATTGCATACAAGAGACTGTTGTTTGTTTGTCTGTGGAGTGGGGTGACAGAAAAACACATATGAGACATGCATCTTTTTTGCATGTTTGCCACAATAAAACCACCAGTTCCACAATTCACACATGTAATGCACCCCATGAATATGTTTATGGAGCTCTACATCTTTTCCACCTGCTGGGAGGGAAGAAATGAAAGAATATAAACCCCTTTTCCCAAGTATGTTCTTAATTGTACAGAAAAGTGTTACTGGCTGCTGAGCCGAAGATGCACAGATTGGCTCACAACACTTTTCTGCTGAAATGCCTTTTGAATTAAGCAAAACGTGATTTCTCACATCAAATTCCCAGAGTTCAAAAGGAGAGACAAGTAAAGCAGACCGCATGGATCCATGACAATTTCTCTGGTTCTGTCAGGGTGGTGATGATGAATTTAAATGCATCTTATAGCTCCATACAGAAAAGAAGGAATAAAGGGAGGAAAAAGAATTTTTATTTCTTATTGCTGGGACCACAGTAAACATAATTGGTCAGTTCTGTGATCAAGTGCAGTTTAAAACAAGTGATCTAAAATGTTACATTATTCTAACAGAGAACTACATCCTTTGATAATAAACCCTCCAAACTGGCAGCCTGAGTGATGAGTGTTTGCAGTTGTCAGTTTCAGCTTCACAATGATTACTGATTTATTTCTGCACTCAGGGTATCTACATTTTGCAGCCCGAATGTGTTAACACAACATACTGAGCAGAGCCTGGGAAAGTGGCTTCTTCTTTGGACTTGTTAAGTGTTGCCAAATCAACTTCAACTGATGGCAACCCTATGAACAAGACAAGCGTCCCTGTTTTCAAGAGCCCTGTTAAGATCTTGCAGACTTGGCGGCTGTGACTTTCTTCATGGAGTCTCTCCATCCGTAACACATTCTTCTTCTTTTCCTTCTGCCTTACACCTTTTTGGACTACAGCTCCCAGAATTTGCAGCTCTTCCAAGTTGTGGTATTGAGACAGACTACTGACCCACCCGGCCCAATAGCATCTACTCTGACTGGTAGCTATACTCCTAGAACTCAGAGGCAGGTCCTCTCCAACAAGAGATTTTTTTTTCAACTGAAAGAGCTTAATTAAGTCAGAGATCTTCTGCATGCAAAGCATGTGCTCTGTCACTGAGCCACAACCACTTCTCAAGCAGTGAGCTGGATCAGAGATGTCTAATTAGAATTACAAATATAATCATTGTATTTACCATCACTAGTCTTAACCTTGGCTTGCCTTTTAATTTAATATTTTCAGACTGGCAGCAGAGTTTGAAAGGTTGGTTTATTGTATAGAGCAGGTAGGTCTCAGAAATCTGTTTTCCTCATTCTCTAGCAAATCAATATAGCATGTGGAATGGAATGCTTTTTCATGCATTAATTTTTTTAAAATGAAATTAAATGCCAGAACTATGCAATTATTTCTTCCCTTCCACTTTTGTGGATTACTTTCTTTTTAATATACATATACATATATACACACATACTTTCTTCATTTAGCATTTGGATAATTTGCATTCCTCAGACCAGGCTCAATGTACATCCATTGAACAGAATCAGTCTCTGTTAGTCTTAAGTACTAATAAAATAATTAACAGTAATGACATAAGTAACAATTAGTTTGGATAAAATACTTGACATCCATCTCTTTCATTCTTTCACTTCAGTCCACTATAAGGGACTGGTGCTGAATCAATAATCTTTATAAGTAAAGCAACGATCTTAGATTAGATGTAGGAGAGTGTTGTGAAAATGTATGGGAGAGCAATTAATAGAACAGAATGGGATTGCAGAAAGTGAAAGGGGGTAGAAAGCACACAACCCCTCAGATATTGATGGGCAGCATGACAGGCCTTTACTTCTCCCAGGTTGGTGTGGTGATTTCCAGTTTGAGAAGTCTTTACCACACAGCTCTGTCTCCCCCACTTATAAAGCCACCTTTGTGTAAAAAGGTGAGTGCCTTAAATGTTTATTTAGGACCACTTAATAATTTTATGGTAGTGTGTTTTCTGTGTTACTTCACATACTGTATACAACTCAGCCGAGTCAGTATTTACAAAAATAAAGTGTAACATTTATTAAGATAACTATAAGAATAAAGTATCATTTCAAATTTCAAATGTAGGTCAAGGTTGATACATTTCCTCAGTGCATTTTTTATACAGTTCTATTACATCTTTAGACTTGCATATTAAACGAAGTATCATATAACAGCCCTTTGGCTAAACTCCCACCAGACTCAACCCCCAAGCTAGGTCACACTCTCTGACCAGATTCTACTAAGGTTCAATTGCTCTTCTGCCTCTCACTAGGCTTCCACTGAGAATTAAGCCTCTCAACAAAGCCATACTCTCTGGCTGACTGAGGGACTCTATGCCCTAGCTCATTGTTAGGTTCTCACTGAAGGAATAACCATCCCCATTGGTACTTTGCTTTAGATCATTTTTCCTCTTAGTCACAAGTCCCCCTCACACACTACTGGGCTGGGTCTGTCTCTTGAGGTGCTATTCTGGTTGCACAGCACCTGATTCCAGGCTGTCTTGACACTTCAGATAGCCACACCCTCAGAACTCCATCACAGGCAGCAAATCTCATCAGCACCAGGCAGCACAGCTAATAGTGAAGAATGCTGGGAGTTGCGATCCAACAGCTAGATGACTGCATAATTCCAATCCATAATGTAAAGAAAAATGGCAAAGGTTCAGTAAAGGTTGTCTTGAAAATGGATCTGGAGGAGTAGTTTGAAGTAGGATGTGATTAATCTCATTATTCCAGATAGCTATCCCATAAAAGAAGTCACTATGGCCAAAGTGAGGGCAGTAAGAAGAGCAGGCATCGTCATAACAATCAGAACTACAGATATATAGAGGTTTTAAAACAAAACACTGGTCATTTCTGCACAACACTATTCTAGTGCTATTTATTCCACTTTCAACATTCTGTGGAATTCTGGGGTTTGTAGTTTACTGAGGCCACAGAGCTCTCTGGCTGAGAATTCTGAACTCTTCTCTCTAAATTGCAAACCCCTGGATTACATAGGATGTTAAAAGTGGAATAATAGCACTAGAACAGTGTAGTGCAGAAATGGCCACGGTCTTGGGACATTAATCCTCAGTGTCTTGAGTGGCCTTGGGCTTCAATATGTGCTCTTCTTCCCCCTTTTCAGAATGAGAATTAATCATTACATCCAAACCAGGCCAACTATGGCTTGTTCAAATCATTGCATGCCTACAAACCAGAGCCAAGTTGGTTGGGCCATTTGGGGAATTCTATTTTGAAAAATTAACTTTTATAAGTTCTTCTGAAAACCACAAAGTACAACCATGGTTTCACATCATCTTAGTTTGCAGGCCAACTGAGCTTTGCATACACCATGGTTGGAACCATTTAGACATTAATGAATAAATATAGTTTTCATAAACAGGAAAGGGGAGTAAAGGAACTAAAGCATATGGGAAATAATCACAACTCAATGACATCAAATGACTCATCACTCAACTGCTACATTGCCACTTGCTTGTATGTCACCACAGGTGCATGGAGGTTGCTTCCCATGACCTCTTTTCCACGCAGCTGGAAAAGCACTGAGAAATAAGGAATCACATATGCAGAGAAACTCTAGCAGTTCTCCAGAAGGGGAACAATCACATAGGATGGATCTATATGGTTGGTTCCAGCCCTGCCGCTTGTTCATGCCTTGAGAACATCACCACAGCTTCACTGAAAAAGCTATAAGGAAGGCATAAGGAAGCCACTACTGCCCTGCCATACTAAAATCCTTAAGACCAAACTGCAAAGTATGGCCACCTCTCAGAGGGGAACCACATCTGGGTCAAGTATAATTTTGTACACTACACTGTAAAGTTCTTAGAGCACGGGCTTTCAGGTTTGTCACAGCAAATTATTCCAAAACCAAAAGACAATAAGTAGAAGGTACATCCCCTTGTGTGACTTAGGGTTAAATTAGGCATTACATTAATTTAAGGTATTTGGAAAACCCTAATTTCTCAGGGGCCCACCTGTAATTGAACCCACTACACACTGACAAGGAAGTTTAAGCCTCTCAACTTGTGAGGATTTTCCCTTAAACTTCCCCTATGCTGCACACAAATGGGGCTGTAAAGATTGTGGTGGGGACACTGTTGGCACCAAATTTTGCTTGGCAATGTGTTCTGTCATTCTCAGCCTTAGAGAAGTCTGTGAACATCAGGAAGAAAAAGACCATGGAGCCAGCAAAGGAAATAAACATGCTGACCCCCTATGAAGAACAGCACTGATTATCAGGGAAATGAATGGAACACCCTACCTACTGTATTGTGTAGAGTGCTGGCATTCCACTTCCTGTCTTAAGGCAGTGCTTAGGAAAGTGAGGAGACAGTCCAGATCTATTCTAGCAACCAGATGTACTTTATTCTTTACCATTAGTTCTTTTTCTGTCTACCGGAGGAGGGGGAGGCAAGGGTCAGGGAACTATCTGCAGCCAAAGCAGTTATATATAAAATTATTAGAGAGAGAGAGAGAGAGAGAGAGAGAGAGAGACAGACAGACAGACAGACAGACAGACAGACAGACAGACAGACAGGGGGGGATTCAAACTTTAATCAAAATGCAGAGTAACTTATTGCTATGGATGATAGTTTCATTTTCTAATTTTATGTGAGAAATCATGTGTCACAGATATACTAGAAGTTTTCCATTTGTCTATGAGGCAATGATCATTGCAAATGTCACATATACACTGCTAAATCTTTCATACTGTAGCAAAAAGAGAACATAGACTAAGGATGTCATCTGTTGCCAATTTTGTTCTCGAAGGAAGCAATGAATAATTTTTGCATTCCCCTTTCTCACACAGACACTCTGAGAAAGTCTTCAAAAACGTCACAGTTTTTAAAAAAACTATTTATAATTTGGGACTTACTCTGTGCACAATTTGCAGATGGTATTTTTGCACAGAAAATATAATACTAAATATTGTTGTGCAGAAAATGTTATTTTTGCACTGGATTTTCCTGCACTTGACAAACAGACGTTTCAATGATTTTTTTTTAAATATTTCAGTATCTAACATGAATAGCAGTTTTATTTGTAAGTTGGCTAACATCCAGAATGTATTTACTGTTGAAATTATTTTGCATTATGCTATTTTGCATTTATCTTTGGACCACCTCAAAACATCTGTGTCACAGCACAAATTCTTGTGTACATTCTAAGTCTATTTTGTTGTCATATCATCTGGCTTAAAATAAGGTTTGAAGCAAACTGAGGCATGCAATTAAGTCTAATCTTAAAAGTCTTGCATTGAGGAGAGAAAAAACAAGTAATTATTTGCCTCATTTACATACAGAACTTTATATGGATTTCCTATTAGCATAAGTATAAAGTGTAAATGTGAAGAAATATACAGCACGAACTTTACACAAACATATTAAATGTTTTGGGCTTAGCTGCTTCAGCTTGACAGTTTCCTTTGGGGCTTGAATTAGCTAAGCAAAGGCAGACATTATGATATTTGATCATTTGGCTTGCCTGCCCTTGCTTCCTTCAGCAACTGTCCTTAAACCTTTACTCTCACTTGTAGAGTGCCCAAGCTGTAGCAAGAAACAGAACTAAAAGACAAATCTCTATAATCTCTCTTTTTCCCTCCTTTGCTAGATAGCTAAGGAAGGTCAACAGAACTCTATTTTTTTTTTTAACAATTATTTAGCTTGGTGGCTTCACCACACAGATTGTAACCCATGCATTTTTCCTAGGACTAATAATGGCTGGGTGGGTTGTGGTAAGTCAGAGTACAAAATCATGATTTGTTTTCATAAATATACACAATGCTATGCCAGGATTTAGTACTACTTGGATAAGCCTTGTTTGTTTGTTTTTTAATGAACCTCTATCTATCTATCTATCTATCTATCTATCTATCTATCTATCTATCTATCTATCTAAAAAAAGACCTTCTGGAAGATCTCTAGTGCTGATCCAAACAGTTGCTACAAAATAAACAGCTGGATAGATAGACTGATAGGGATGTGTGGACATGGAGGAGATAGAACACAAACTTGGAAAATCCAATAGACTAGACTGTGAGAACCCCTGCCTTTTTTTTTAGGCCAATCCGGAAGAGCCCTTAGTTGTCCACATGGAACAAAGAATTATTGCCAAGTCAGTCTCACTAACACCACCTTTGACGAATTTTCTGGAGAAAATGTAAATCGACATAAACTTTTTTTTTTGCCTATTGATAAACAATAGCAAAGGCATGTTCGAAAAAATATACCACAGCCAGATATACAGAGCTATAAGCCTTTGTTGTTCTTATCATGTGCTTTCAAGTCAACTCCAACTGCTGGTGACCCTACGATAGGGTTTTTCTTGGCAAGATTCATTCAGAGAAGGATTGCCGTTGCCTTCTTGTAAAGCTCAGCGAATATGACTTGCCATAGGTTACCCAATGGCTTTCCATGGCTGAAGGATTTGGACCTAGTCTCCCCCAGCCCTAGTCCAACACTCAAACCACATAGCCAATTATAATAAACTTCTATAGACACATATTTATAATGCAAGGAAACAAATTAATAATGAAAGAAGAAAACTCTTTTAGTCCCAGCCAACAGGGAACAGGGGATCAATAAGCTAAAGGAGATTTTTTTTAGAAAAAACAAACAAAACAGCTACAATACAATGAATAAAAAAATGGAATAAATACTTATTTTACAACTGTTGTATAAAGTCTGACATGAATCGTCAGACTAAAGAAATGGCTTGCCAAGATTAAAAAATGACTACAAATAGTACTGATTGTATTACCCAAAATGGATTAATTAAGCAATTCATTCAGGGGAATAGGACAATACAAACTCAGGATTCCAAGGAATGAAAATCATTTGTAAAGGTCTGAAGTTAAAGCAGGGAACTTCTCGTTCTTGACAGTGCCTAGGTTGACTGGGAGTGATGGAAGCTGGAGCCCAACAAAATCCAGAGGGCCACAGGTTTTCCAGCCTTGGGTTATGTATGGTTATGATGGTCTAGATTCCTGTTCAGCTCCATAAATCTGATTGGACACCTTTGAGCAAGTCAGTACCTCCCAGCACAAAACTTGTCTCTAAGTTGCAGTGAAAGTGAAATGCCTCTTTGGGCTTGTTGGTGAAAACAGCCCAAAAGCATTAAATAATTGTGTACACTGCCTAATGGCTACAAGAAGCTGTAAAGCCCCTCAGAAAATGCTATTGAGCTGCACTTAACAGACATAATGAACACAAAAGTGTGTGTGTGTGTGCATACAAAATTCTTGGAAGGGTCAGATGTTCCATAGCACTGAAAAAGGATGTGCAATAATTTTCAGTGCTTATTTTAAGATTTTCTCCAGCACATGTCATATGATGCTGGCTATGGTATTTAACATAAAGAGTCCCCACATCAACATAAAGAGACATGCCTATAATGCTGTGTTATTTATAGTCCATTCATAGAACAAATGTCAATGCTTTCTCAATAGATTTCCCTTTGTTTGCTTAAAATCTTAGGGGATATTGGTGTGTGTGTGTGTGTGTGTGTGTGTGTCTGTGTTTTAGAACAGGAATGGAGTCAGAAAAGATTAAACTCAACATCCAAAACAGAAAGTGAGCAACAGTCTGTGTTAGTTGAGATAACAGTAGGATTTTTTTGTAATGCTGTGCTGAAATCATGGCATTGTATGTACTGGCATTCACAAGCTTGGCTCAGGGCTGCTACTTTGCCACCTGAAAATAAACCACTGCCAGTGTGGGTATTGATCTACCATTACAAAAACTCTCCTTGTAGAAGCCCTTGAAATACCCTTTCACATCATGAACAGAATGATGAGGTCTCTTCCTCATTTAGATTCATGAGTTAGCATCTCTTTTCTTGAGGTGGTGGTGCAGGGAAGAAAAGATGTTCCTGGTAATCTTTACTTGGGTTCTCATTCAAACCACTCAAAGTAGAACCTGCAACAAAGTGTTGGGAGGATAGGCAGAGACAAAGGGATGGACGAAGACATCTTTGCCGGCAGCAACAATTTTTTTCTTCTCCTGTATTCCATTCTAACACTCCTCACCCAAATCCCCCACAAATTCAGATTTTTTTTAAAAAAAATCTCTCTGAAGCCTTGGCACTTAAGTGGTAGACTCCAGTAATAGTACTGCTGTGCTCAGAAAAATCAAAGACCGCTTCTTTCTGCTAGTATATGATTTTTTGTGCCCTCTTCTTTTCTTCCTTCCTTCAACCCTGCAGTAAGAAGTCCTCTATGCCCACAACTGTGTGTAAAGAGATCAAAGGCATCTTACAGGCTGTTTGTCCTCTTCCTTCTGACCTTAAGCAGAGGAAAGTTTTGCGACAATGTCTTCCCCTCTCTGTGTCCCAATATTGCATTATCCTACTTTTCAAAGATCATAGTTGAAACAGAGAAATATGGGGAGGGGGAGGCTTGACTTTTCCTAGCCCAACAACATTGCTATTGAAATTCTACCACTTTAGTACTAAGGCACTGGGGTTGATGAAACAGAGACAAAGTGTAGGGCAGAAATAGCCTGTAAATAGGGAAGAGACAAAGAACTCAAAGTACCCATTTGGATCATCACAACCCATGTGATGAGCAAATTGTACTGGTTACAGAAAAAAAATCAGCAGGGTTAGGTTCAAATACTTTGAAATACTGTAGGAAAAGGGAAGAAATAGCTCCAAACATCATGTGATTAACAGAATATGGTTTGCATCTTTGAGTCAAAAGCAGGACTATAAAAATGAATACTACTAGCACTTAATATTTTGTTTTCTCTAGAAGTTTTCTCAAAATTCAAAATGACCTGGATAGATTGGAGAGCTGGGCCAAGCCTAACAAAATGAAATTCAACAGAAAGAAGTGTAAGTTCCTACACTTAGGTAGAAAAAATGGAATACAGAAATAGAGGATGCGGGAGACGTGGCTGGATAGCAGTACGTGTGAAAGGGATCTACGAGTCTTCATAGACCACAAGCTGAACATGAGTCAGCAGTGTGATGCGGCAGCCAAGAAAGCCAATGCAATTCTCGGCAGCATCAATAGGAGTATGGTGTCTAGATCGAGAGAGGTACTGGTACCACTCTACTCTGCTTTGGTTAGACCTCATCTTGAATACTGTGTCCAGTTCTGGGCACCCCAATTCAAGGAGGACATGGTCAAGCTGGAGCAAGTCCAGAGGAGGGCGACCAAAATGATGAGGGGTCTGGAAGCCATGCCCTATGAGGATAGACTTAGAGAGCTGGTATGTTTAGTCTGCAGAAGAGAAGATTAAGAGGGGACATGATAACCATGTTTAAATATTTGAAAGGATACCATGTAGAGGAAGGAGAGGGCTTGTTTTCTGCTGCTCCAGAGAACAGGACAAGGAGCAATGGATTCAAGCTGCAGGAAAGGAGATTCCACCTGAACCTTAGGAAGAACTTCCTGACGGTCAGGGCTGTCTGGCAGTGGAATATGCTGCCTCGGAGTGTAGTGGAGTCTCCTTCTTTGGAGGTTTTTTAAGCAGAGGCTGGGCGGCCATCTGTTGGGAGTGCTTTGAGGGTATTCCTGCATGGCAGGGGGTTGGACTGGATGGCCCGTGTGGTCTCTTCCAACTCTACATTTCTATGATTCTATGATTCTGTGAAGTGGTTTCATTTTACATCTTGTGTAATAATATTTATAATGGGGGTTGTTTCAACTGGTTAATTTTATTGTTTCAAAATAAGCTTCACTGTACACTGCTAAGAGTCAGTCGTTTCCTCCATCTGTTTGTGTGGATTTCTGAAGCATTAATTGGCTTTCTCAAGGGCAACAACATGGATCCCTCAAAAAAAGTGAGTTTACTTTACTGGCATACAAGGGCTAGTGAAATTGTTTGCACAACAAAGAAGCTGCATCACGGTACTTTCCAAAATAGCTGTTGCAAAACTACATACTAAAGCACCCACATCCAGCTACCCACACACAAGTTATACACCAATGATCTCTCTATTTCACTAGTTGAATCTGGAAACTTCAATATTTGGGGAGGAGGAACAGTCAAGTTGAAAGCAGTTGTTCAATCCTAAAGAAGCTTAAAAGATAAAGAGGAAATGGCATGTTGACATTAGCTCGGAGACTCTGGGTAAAGGGGTTTCTATGCAACTGCTTGGTAGTTCTTTCATCAGCATCCTATGAAGACATAATCCTGTATACTAATTGCAGAGTCATTAATCTAGTGTAGATCCTGATGTATCCAAAACTGAACTATCCAGGCACAAGAGGGAGGTATTAGCAAGCTTGAAAGAAAGCTCAAAGTTTGCAAAATGTGTATGTGATGTGTTTTTAAATAAGTTTTTTTTAAAAAAATTATACATTAAATTTGATATAAACTAAATTAAAAGAAGTTATGTTTGTTAATGTCACTGTAAAACAAAGCCAAAAGTTTGTGAGGTGGACATTCTGGGTACAAATACTTCTAGTATACTCCCTTCCCCTTTCTCTCTCAACCTCACAAAGCATCACAGTCCACCAATATTCCCCTCCAGGCCAAGACATCACAGAGGAACACTGAAAGGAACAAGGAGATATCTAAGGGATCAAACACTGCCACTGATTCCACCTCTGTCAGAAGAAGCAAAGGCATCTATCCGTGGTGCGGCAGGGACAGCTGCTCAGTGAGTTGTCAGCTACCGCAAATGACAGCACTACAACAGCAGAGGAGGCTGGATGGGAAATGGAAAAAAGAAGCTGAGTATACTAATGCATAGACATCCCACTGTGCTGGCTCTCTGCTGTGTCATCATCACTGAAGGACCCAGGCCAGGAAAAAGGGAGGAAGCATGTGTGGTTGGGACTCTTGGTCAGAGGCAAGGAACCCCTAGCAGAAGTTGGACTTACCAGCATTTTGCTGTTTGCTGGGAAAGTGAATATTGGCAGCATTTAAAAATATTTTTATTTTTCCTCAGAGGCTTGGGCAGGCTGCAAGAAAGGCATACTAGCTAGTACTTATGAGGTGGAGGAAAAATGCAGTCCAAAACATATGAAGGAAATGAGAGTGACCACCTATAATGTAAGCAATGCTTACATTAATACATTAATAGTAGGCACGGACATACATACCAGCAGTTTCACAAGTGTGTTTGAAGCTGAAAAAAAGAATTGGGTAATAAGCAGTTACGCATCACCCCTGAATTATCAAATTCAACTTAAGGCTGACCAATATTTTTTTAAATTGGAAATAGCAAAAAATTGACACTAAAGAAAGACTCAGAATGCTCTATCAAATGAACAGCATGCAGTTAAAGTATGAATTACAGCAGTTATTTAATCTATGATGTGGTTACCAAATTTGGGTATAGAAATGTGTTTTCTGAAGCAAAACACATTCCCTTTGGCATAAGATTGGTCATTATACAGCTTACAGACCCTGAAGACTCCACTTACAACCCACATACTCTTCCGTTGATCCCCAAAACACCAGGTGTACTTTCATTTTCTACCCGCGTGTGCACACACACACACACACACCATCCCAAAGATAAATTTTCAGGCTTTCATTATTGCAAATATTATTTTGGTGGCAACATATTTCAAAGCTATATATAAAAAAAGAGGCAACTGGGAAAAGAAATTGCACTCAGGATTTATGCAATTCCCTCAATTTCTAAAGCCGATCAACAGCAGGCAGACTGTGTTGAGAGTGTGCAGTTCAGAATATCAGAGTGCTACCATTGTTAGAAAAAAATCAAATGCGTCATCCAGCAGTTGTGTCTTGGCATGATCTTTCTCACATCTATTGAGATATTTCTGGAAATACAGCCCACGCATTCCTACACTTCCCAATAAGGCCCTTGCTCTCTGGCACATTTTCCTCTACATCTCCTTTGAGATGTGTCTGCATCTTTACCATGCCAAGTGAGTGCATGTGTGTGTGCTCACATGTACAGATGTTCAGAAAGAGAACATGCCTATTATCTTTACAAATAAGTTTAATTCTGCAGGTCCTTTAGCACTATCAAACAGGTCTTCCATTTGCTTTAGTCCTACACGATGAAATAGAAAAACAATGTTCAACAAATTCATTCATTTGGAATAACCAAGAGCATGTGTCCTAGTTCATGTACTTTGATTTTAATCTAAGGAACTGATGAAGCATTAGATAGATATATGTTCAATTACCGTGTTCAGGAGAAATTTAAGGAGACAAAATACTGCAGTTCAGCAGTTCTTAACCTTTGATCCTCTAGATGTTTTTGGACTACCAGAAGACCAATGGGCAGGGATTCAGAAAGTCCAAAGCATCTGGAAGAGCTGTTGTAATGGCAATGCTTTTCAAAATAGCCTCCTGAAATACTTTTATTCACTATGCTAAAGTACTTCTGCTTCGGATGAAACAACCATTCCAGATCATTTTGATTGAAGTAGTAGTTTATAGAGTCAATGCAGAAATAAAAACACAAACCTATTTCATTTCATAACTGCAATGAAGAGGCAAGCCTGAGTGACCAGAATGCAGATAACAATGTCTATGTTTACCACAGATATATTTCAGATAGCTGGTTATCAGGAATGAAGCTGCAGGGTCAAGCTGAGTTCTACAGGATTGCCCTGTGAGAACCACAATGATCTAGGTCAGTTTCTAAATCAGTGCTTGTTGCTCTCGGGGACTTTGCATCTGTTTGAGAGTGACGCTTTAGCGCACTGACACAGCCATTAGCCTTGGCTGTCAGCCAAGGAGCGGGATGACTGCCCTATGCACCACAGGGAGTCATGCCATCTGTGCACAAATGTTGTGCATAGCAGAGGGCCTCCAAGCCATACAACATCAACGTTCACTCACAAAGGCCCAAAGATGTGTTTCGAGCACTCCATTACACTTTCGCAGTATGGCAAAATCAGAAAGTGGCATTTAGCACATCTATGTGTGGGTTGATGCTGCTGAGTAATGCAGTTATTTTAAAAGCTGCTGCTAAGCAACACTGATGAAGTTGCCATAGAGAAGAAGGGCTTTTTTTCTCCTTTTTAGTAATAATTATTTTAATATATGTTTGGAAGTTAACTTTCACATTAAGTTTCTACATGACACTGCCCTTGGAGATCAGGTTTGACGACATTTAATTATCCTGCTTATCTTCACAGCTGCCCTGTGTTGCAGAGTTGGTGGGTGAATAATCCCTGTGAAATTAAACCCATTTCGTAGATACAAGACTACAAGACAATGAGAATGGCTTTTCCTCTAGAATTAATTGTATGCATGGATGAACAATAGTTTGAATTTAGGTTAGAGGCTCTGTTGAGGGCTAGGTTGAATAAGCTCCAGCTTGGAAATCATACAGCTTTCAAGATGTCAGACTGTAGCTGTTGTAATCTCAGCCCAACAAAATCTGAGTGGCTTCATGCTTCCTATCCTTGAAAGATAAAAACACTTTTATTTGTTAAATATCCCACTGTGATGGTGTGTGTGATGTGAATGTATGAGTGGTAAGGTTAAAGATTTTCGATGTGGTTTACTTTCAGAATGCACTACCACAGTAAGATGACAGGACTACAAATGTAATGTAGGAACCCAAAATTTATTTAAGCAGATGCTCACAAAGACAAATACACCTGTTTCTGTAAAAGCCAAATGAGCTTTTGAGTGTCTGGAAATGCATAATGATTTTAAAATCACCCATGAAAACTGAACTTCAGGCAAATTCTCATGGTGTGCTACTAATGTGGTCTCAGCAAATCCACATAAAGTTTGGCATGTGGCAAATCAGTGATGTGCACAGGAATGTAGAAATCTTCCTTAAACTGAATCAGATCATTGATTCACCTAAGGCAGCACTGACAGCCCTGATTTGCTGCGACTCTGCAGAGTTTCAGACAGGATTCCTTCATGGTCCCACTGGAAGAACCAAGAGAGCTAGCTTGGTGTAGTGGTTTGAGCATTGGACTATGACTCTGGAGACCAGGGTTCGAATCCCCATTCAGCCATGGAAACCCACTGTGTGACCTTGGGCAGGTCATACTCTCTCAGCCTCAGAGGAAGGCAAGGACAAACCCCCTCAGAAAAAGGCAAGGGCAAATCTTGCCAAGAAACCCTGTGATAGGGTTTCTTGGCATCGTATGGTTCCCATAAGCTTGACAGTTGCTATAAGTTGGAAATGACTTCAGTACACACAACAACCTTCCTGGAAATGTTGAGAAATGAACCTTCAGCACTGTGCTCCATCTAATGAGGTATGGCCCCCTTCCAGGCAACTATGTTATTGTTTCAAGTGGGGGCATGATCCAGATCGGGACCTTCATGAAGTAGGGCTTTAATCCTTTATTCCTTCTCCCCCAAAATACCAAACTGGATCAAGAACATGTATCTATCCTTCTATACCTGTTGGCCTAAAATGTTTAATCCATATTCACCACTGCTAATTGCATCAATGGCATCCTCCCCAGTTGGGACTGAAGCCCAATGGTCTACCTGTCAGTGCGTATGTGCCTTCGAATTGCCTGTCAACTTATGGAGACCCCATGAACTTCATAGATTCTTCTTAGGCAAGGCATTATCAGAGGTAGTTTTGCCAGTCCCTTCCTCTGCAATACAGCTGACAGCACCTTTATGGTACAGCGCCTTTAGGGGATTTAGGGCTCAAATAAATAAACACTGAAAAGTAAGTCAGCTGCTCACAAATGTGGGGCAAACTGCAAGTGGCAGACATGGCAGACATGCTCATGGCTTGAGCTCTTTTGTGTCTAGATCGAGGGAGGAAATGGTACCACTCTATTCTGCATTGGTTAGGCCTCATCTGGAACACCACGTCCAGTTCTGGGCACCTGAATTCAAGAAGCATATCAACAAGCTGGAATGTGTCCAGAGGAGGGCGACCAAAATGGTGAAGGGTCTGGAAGCCATGCCCTATGAGGAGCAGCTTAGGGAGCTGGGTATGTTTAGTCTGCAGAACAGAAAGTTAAGAGAGGATATGATAGCCATGTTTAAATATTTGAAGGGATGTCATGTTGAGGAGGGAGCGATAGATTCAAGCTGCAGGAAAGGAGATTCCACTTAGACCTCAGGAAGAACTTCCTGATGGTCAGAGCTGTCTGGAAGTGGAATATGCTGCCTCAGAGTGTGGTGGAGTCTCCTTCTTTGGAGGTTTTTAAGCAGAGGCTGGATGGCCATCTGTTGGGAATGCTTTGATGGGTGTTCCTGCATAGCAGGGGGTTGGACTGGATGGCCCCTGGGGTCTCTTCCAACTCTATGATTCTATTATTCTTTTTATTACACATCAAACTGTATGTACAGTTTGTACATACTGTACATTTGTACATACAAACTGTATGTACAAAAACTGATTTCCACTAGCGCTTCTTACAGCTCACACAAAAACATCCAAACAAAAATTAGGTGAAAAGTACATGGAGTTATAAGTGAAAGAGTATGATAAACTGACAGTGAAAGGTTACTTTTTTAGTTAACTTACGGAAAGAGAATGGAAGTCCACTGTCTTTTCCCCCAGATTGATTTAATTATCTTCTTTCTTCCAACCATCCAAGCATTTTTCAAAACACAAGACGTTAAAGGATCAAAAAAGAAACCGCAATATATACATATTCATTGAAGCAACATGAAATTATTGGTTGTTTTATAGCAAACAACCATTAGCTGGACAGCTTTGACCTTTATTCGCTAATGTTGCCTTCTGTCTGAAAAAGATCTCTTTCAAAATCTGGCAGAAGAGCCTAATGCTAAGTCATTACTGTATATACTTGACCATAAGTTGATCTTGTAGATAACTCAAGGGCAGGTTTGAGGCCCAAAATTACAGAATCTGCTACGACCCATGGACAAGCTGATGGTAAAACTCAGGGTCATGTAACAAAAGATGTAAATAAAAGACAAAGCAAAGGCAAACGATGGCAAAGAACTTCCAAAATCCCAGCATGTGTAACTATGTGTGTTCACCCTAAAGGCTGGATGGATGAGGAAGGAATTAAATTGTGGCTGTGCGATGTGCGAGAGGCTTGCTTTGGACCACTTATATGTACATGTGTGTACACACTTCTTGCAAAATAAGCTGAGAGCAGGAAAAGGTGCCAATTCCACATTGGACTGCTGAGAGTAAGTCAAGGAGCAGATCATTGAAAAGCAACCCCTCAAACCCCTTCCAGGTTGAGGCATGAGGGGAGGGGCTCCCGGGCCTTTTTGGCAGCCTCAGCTACCAGTGGCATATCTAGCATTACAGCGCTTAGGGCAAACATGAAAGTTGTGCCCCTACCTTCTTACTGCCAGCCACAACTCCTACATGCACAGCTTTTTTTTTTTTTTTTGCACCACCCTGGCATTGACACTTCAGGGCACGTACCCTACTTGCTCCACCCTTCATATGCCTCTGTCACCTACTTCCATCCCTCTTTCTCAAGCTGGACAGGCTGGCCTCTGTGCACTTTAAGCCAGGAGAACTTTGCTGAATTGCTTTTCAGAGATCCACTCCTTTGACACCCCCACCTCCAGCAACACAGGCTCCTCAAAGGTTCCTTGAAGAACACCCAGAGCAATTGCCATTAACTTAACTCCTATGGAAACCTGCACTGACTTGTGGATAAGTTAAACCAGGTTGTCAGGGCAAATTTTTAGTCTAAAATTTCTCATATAGTTGAATATATATGGTATCTATTAATGTTATATCACACCATCTGCTTAGAAGATGCCTGTGCTGATGGACAATGAACATATTACACTTGAACATAAAACTAAAGAATAAAACAATATAAGAAAATGTGTATGCAGCATTAAAATTGAAGAGCAGCAGAAACATATTAAACATTAATAGCCTTATGGATTATCTTGAAGCTCCATCTAAACCATAGCAAGAAAGGGCCCAATATGACTTCTATTGAAGGGAGTTTCACTATCAGGGTGTTGCTACCTAAAAGGCCCTGTCTTGACTACCTGTTTCCTCTAGGGGGTGGGATTTAAAAGACATCAATGATATAATGGGCAAGTTCATGCAGAATAAAGATAACATGACCCTAAACCCTTAGTGCTTTCTAAATCCCACCTGGAAACAAAATGGAAGTGGCTTATAAAGCATATATTTTGGAACAAAAAAGTCAAACACACTAGCTATAGTTTCTGAATATTTTTCAAAGCCAGGTCCATCTATAGCATGTTACAATAACCTAAATTAGATGAAATTAAGGCATGAGTCACTGCGGACAGATCATCCTCTAAAGAAGATGAAGACTGGTACTTCAGGTAGCATTGATCAAAGGTACACATGTTCACTCCTGGCCAGAGCATGGAAATATAATTGTCTGGACTATAATTCCCAGCATTCCCAACCAGGATAGAGGAGCTCTGCTGCTGCTGCTGCTGCCGCCGCTAATCTTACAGGAGAAGCACTGGATACACAGTTACTCACAAAACAGATTATCTGATCTTTCAAAGCAAGTCTGTACTCCTAGTCCTAAATCAGGTTGTCTGGTGACCAAAGTATCTCCACTATGTTTGAACTGAGTGTCAGGGCTTCATACACGTTCATTGCACCAGTGCATCCAGACAGCCATTGAGGATAGGAGTAGACATACCCTTTTTGTACATTTCCTGATGTCAAGTCAGCCCTCCACATTTGCAGGTTAAACATTCACAGATTTGATTACTCATGGATTACTCTATTTGCCGCCACCTTTGGTGCTGCCCTATGCCATTTTTAACAGGGAATTTGATAACACTAGTGTCGCTGGGAGGAAATCAAACTGATTGGGTGACTGGGCCCAATCATGCAGGCAGGAGGGGAGGGAGATTGGGATGGGATGGGATGGGATGGGATGGGATGGGATGGGATGGGATGAGGGAGTGTGCATTTACTCACTCACATGGGCAGGAGAGTGAAAAGAGATGGGATGGGTGCTCACTCATGTGGGTGAGAGGGGGAAGGCAATGAGACTGAAAGAGGAAGGGCCATGCATTCACTCACATGCTTGCACACAAGGGGATGGGACAGGTGTTTCCTTTCTCCCTTCTTCTGCTCCCTTATCCCATCCCCTTCCTCTGAGCCACACAAGTGAGTAAGCAAAAGAACACACGCATAGTTGGGCCCTGTCACCTCACCAGTACAGGTACTTTGTGTGTGTGTGTGTTAAATATGGTTTCAGGAGGGCTTACAATATTCACAGTTTTTCCAATTTTGCAAGGGATCTTGCACCCCTACCTCCCACAAAAGTGGAGAGCTCAGTGTATATCATCAACCAAGAGGAACAAGATTGTTTGCATCCCAAAACTGGCTACAAATTTGGACTGAAAAGGAACCACATAATCAGCTCCATCAAAGAAAACGAAGAATCCTAGTACTATATTCCAGATAGGCAGATTTGAGACTGGTGGATAAATATCAAGAATGGTTGTGAAAGCCAGTGATAAATCCTTTAAGAAAGGCTTTACCACTACTTCCTTTAGAACAGGGGTAGGCATTTGTGGAAAGTGAGTGGGCTGTGTTAGAGAACTTAAACATACATTTCAGCTACAAAGAAGTCCCCAAATGCCCTCTAGGGGACAGAGGTTCGTTTTTCTCATTTTCTGGAGCCTTCCTAGGCCATTTTAGGCCCACAAGAAACATTTCTTAACAACATGAAATAAACAAAAGTAATCTCCCAGTTCCAAAAATTCCTTCCTTGGGACTAATTTGGCCAAGAGGCAAGCCAAACATAGTGGCATTTTGGGGCAAAATTTTTTTAGAAATTTTTGCATTTTTTACCTTGAGAGAATTTGGGGCCCTCCAAATGTGGTAGAAATGCCCTCCACACTCTCAGAGGGAATTTGGGGGTACTTGGGAGCATTTTTATCTGCATTTTTAACCCCTGGGGTTCAGATGCAGCCTTTGGGCTGCACTTTGCCTAACTAGAAAGATTTATCTCACACAGGGACTTACAACTTCAACTACCCGCTTAGCTGGTCCTTGCCTAGTAGCTTTTATAAACTAGAATGGGAATGGGTCAAAGCACATGTCTTTCCCTCATCCCTCCAAGCCACTTCTTCACATCCGCAGGAAGGACACAGTGAAATTCACCCATCAACCCAGTGTCTATTCTCAATATGGAGTCTATCTCTTTCAATACAAATCAGAGGTATACTTCCCATGCTTTGCAAACCTTTACATGTGAATTCACAGGTACTGCTGGAATCTTGCTCACCTTCAAAATTCCCTTAAAATGTACTGACTGTGATTTTAAGATTTAGCATTTAAGGTTTATGTTTCATTTCAAATATAAATGTGCAAATAGTAAGTAAGTAAAATTTACCATATGTACTTGGGTATAAGTTCATTTCATGGATAAATCAAGGGCAAGTTTTGAGCCCAAAATTAGGGTGTTTGCTATGATCTGTGGATCAGTTGACTACCCTCTCAAGCAGAACAGCCTCTCAAGAGGTCCCTGAAAAGCCATCCATACTTCTGGGAAACTCATGCTGTTTGGGGGACGGTGACAGTGTCAAGAGAGCAGATCACTGCAAATTCCCCCCAGCCTGAGAAGCTCTAGGGCTCTAGGACCTCTTCACCTCTCTCCCAGCTGGCTTTTGCATATCTCTTGAGACACACACACACACACACACACACACGTAGCATAGGTTCCTGGAGGTCTGGATGGCATTTCAAGGACTTCCTGAAACTCCTTTATAGCACATTCAAATCCTATGCAGAGCCATTGGCTCATGGATAAGTTGACCCGGGTTTTTAAGCTTGACTTTTTTACCAATTTTTTTCAACATATAGTCAAATATATATGATAAGCACTGTTTTCAGAAAATTGTATTATTTTCATCATAAAAATTTTCAACAAAAAGCTCAAGTTACCTAATAGTGTAGAACAACCCTGTAACACACCCTAATGTTTTCTATTTATGCCGTACTAAAAGTCTCTATTCTTTTATGGTGCTGAACCTATACATGTGTTTAGTGGAAGGTTTAGAATCACAGAATTGGAAGAGGACTCATTGGCCATCAAGTAAAACCCACTGTTCAGTGTGAGGTCACCCATAAAGCATGCCCACCAGGTAGCTGTCCAGCCTCTTTTTGAAGACATCCAGAATAGGAGACCACACCATCTTCTTAGGTAGTTGGTTACATTGCCAAATCACTCTCATTTGATTGGAAAAATGGTAGGCAAGTACATCATTAAACATTACTTGTTTTGTTGTTCTTTACTTCACTCATTTCTCCACTGCTTTCTGAGTTTCTCTGTTCATTAGATTACATAATGCAATAGAAGCCGAAGTTCAGGTTTTTGTATTCTATTAATTAACAGTAAACCTGAATCAAGGGAAGACAAAATTATCAGGGCCATGTCAAACTGAATTCTCATGAGGCTTTGTAAGTATTTGTTTTTGCATCAGAATCTTTTGTTTCAGGAAAGCAGAAGTCTCTGGTGGCTCATGAACAAAACACAGAGGGGAGGCACTGCACTACCAAATGATGGGAGAAAGCACTCCCTCACTTGGTCTGTGAGCTGCCTAAGGGACAGCCGTTGTCCTCAGATTGGTGGGCAAGTATCTTTGCCCACCAATTTATTTATTTATCTTTGCTTGAGAAATGCATACTTAGGCTGAGATTTGGTGAAATTCTGTGGCCAACTCTTTTAGGCTATCTTAGAAGGTACACAGAACCTTCAGAGTAAGGTTGGGAATTTATTATCCATGCAAAGGTATCTCAGATTTAAATGTGAGGACTACATACAGTTGCTTAACTCAAGGGAATCTGGTCCTCAAACAGGGCCTGGATAGCAAGCCACCTGGGAAACATACACAAACCACTTTCATCTTCTTGCTGGATCAGGATGCTGAAATACACAAATTAGTGTAAAAATAAGAACAATTTTTCAGTGCAGCCCATATTCTTTTTCACCCTATCCCTTCAAAGCAATCTAAATGGCATATGGTTAGGCAAGAGAAATCTTACGGTAACATATAGCATGATATAGCATGATATAGCATATAGCATGATATCTAGCTAAGGTCACCACAAACAATGAGTTGAGGAAAATCTATGAGGAAGGCTCTATGTACAGTACTATGAAATGATAGGTCTCCTTGATAAAAATTATATTGATCAGTACACAGTCCCGCAGAGAGGGAGAGAGAGATTTACTAAAAATATTCCCATATGGCGTCTCGAGTTACATAACTCTGCATCAAACCTGGAATTTTTAAAAATAAATGAAGCTAGCAGCCAATAAAACGCAGCAATACTTAGCATGAGCAGATGATACCTATGACTCACAACCCTCTAAGCTCAGGATGTACATATGCTACTGAGCACCATGTATGTACGCTGGGAAGGCGAATGAAAAATATCATACACTACAGCAGGTAGTGAGGCCATCCTTACTAGAGTACAAGAAGTTACAGCTGCACTTGGAAAAATCTTAAAATAGCATATATTAGGCTAGGAATATATACATGCCCACCAATGGCACTAGCTTTCTGTGGTGGTGGGACCGTGTGCTCCTGTGAAGCAAGAGGCTAGGTTGATGGTAGCAGCACTGCTGGTAGGATCTCTCATGTCAGACAGGCTTTTATTGAGGAGCCAGACTAAATGTGCCAAATAGCTCCTAGGCAGCAGCAGGGGTGGGAGAGGGGCACTTGCAGAGGATCTCTCAGAGACAATAGCAGTTGCACCATAGCTAACACTTGTTAGTAACGTGCAGAAGGAGGCACAGTAAACTCCCTTTTGAATGTCTTTTACCATGAAAACCCTATGATGAGACAATCCAAAATGAAAAAGAGATAGTGCCTGAAGGTCAGATGGCATTCAATATGCTACTGAGGTACAGCACAGGACAACTACAAGTAGTGTTGTGGCTAAAGCTGCAACTGGACTCAAGCTGAAAAAACATTCAGCTATTTATGTGCTCAGAGGTGAAAGGGAAGTCTGTAGCAGCACAACACATATTATAAGAACATGGAATGTGAGCAGCAAGAATCAGGGGAAACAAGATATAGTAAAACAAGAAATAGAATGTATAAACATTGTGGTACTTGAGCTGAGTGAGCTAAAGAGGACACGAATGGCATATTTTGGGTTCTAAAATTATTGTGACAAAATACAACCTCAAGAACTTCCCTGTAGAATTTAAAGATAATATAAAAGTAAGATTTACACTACTAAACCTAATTGACTGAAAGCCAGAAGAAGTCTAGTCTAAAGTGAGGGACACTGTCAGAAAAGAAATCAAGAAAACACTACCTGCAGCTAAAAAGAAAGAGAAGCCTCAAAGGATGACAGATTAAATTCTTCAAGCAATTAAGGACAGACAAGAAGCAAAAGTAAAAGGTGACAAAAACAGGGTCAGAATTGTGAATGCAACTGGTCAGCAACTTGTGCTCAGGGAGAACTACTATAACAGCCAATGCAGAGAAGTAAAATGATAGAATAAGAGACCTCTTCCACAAGATCCAAAAAATCAAAGGGAAATGTAAACCAAGAACAGAGATGCATATGACCTGCAGGGGAACATACTACATGACCAAACAGAAATAAAAAGACAGTGGAAACAATACACTGAAGGACTACACAAAGGAGATGAAAAGATGGCAGATTCATTCAAGGAAGAACCATTTGAAGATGAACCTACAATTTTAGAAACTGAAATGGAAGTTCCACTTAAGAGTACTTTGGGGGGAATAAATCAGCAGGAACAGACACCATACTAACAGAGTGACAGAAACAGAATCTATTCTAGTTCCTACTAAAATCTCCCAACAAATCTGGAAAACAAAACAATGGCCAACAGATTAGTAATTTTCAGTATGCATCCCAATTCCCAAGAAAGGGGACACCAAGCATTGCAATAAGCACAGGAACACTGCATTAATTTCTCATGTAACCAAAGTCATGCTCAAAATTATACCAAAGAGACTGTTGCCACATATTGAGTGAGAAATACCAGATGGGTTCAGAAAAAGAAGAGGCACTAGGGATCATATTGCAAACATAAGTTGGATAATGGAATACACCAAAGAATTTCAGAAGAAAATCAGCCTGTGCTTTATAAATTATAGCAAAGTCTTTGATTGTGTGGATCATAAAAAAAACCTTAGATCATTCTTAAAGAAATGAGTGTGCCACATTTTATTGTCCTGATGTGCAACTGCACTCAGGACAAGAGGCTACCTTAAGGACAGAATACGGAAAAATAGAATGGTTTCCCATTGACAAAAGGGGGTCAGGCAAGGCTTCATTTTATTACCCTATCTGTGTAACTTGTATGCTGAAACATCATAAGTAAAGCAGGATTAGATTCATAAGAAGGAGGTATGATTATTGGAGAAAGGAACATCAACAATTTAAGATATGCAAATGACACTATACTACTAGCAGAAAACCGCAAAGACTTGGAACAATTACTGAAGAAAGTTAAGTGCAAAAGCAGAATTAGAGTTGATTAAGAAAACAAATATAATGACTACAGATGATTTACATAATTTTAAAGCAGGCAATTAAGACACCGAAATAGTTCCAGATTTTCTATTACTGGGCTCAGTTATTAAAAATGGAGATTGCAGTCAAGAAATTAGATGAAGACTGGGACTTAGAAGGACAGCTATAAAGGAACTAGTCAAGATACTGAAATGTAAAGATACATTATTTAATACTAAAATTAGAATTGTCCAAGCCATTGTATTTCCAATTTCTATATAGGGCTGTGAAAGCTGAACAGAGAAAAAAGGAGATATCACAAAATCAAACTTTTTGAAATGTAATAGTGGAAGAGTTCTATGAATATCACAGGCTACTAAAAAGACAAATCAATGGGTCCTAGAGCAAATCAAGCCCGAACTCTCCCTAAAAGCCAAGATGATTAAGCTGAGACTGTTGTACTTTAGACATATCATGAGAAGACACGACTCATTAGAAAAGACAATACTGCTTGGTAAGATAGAAGGTAGCAGGTAAAGAGGAAGACCATAATACTGATGGATAGACTCTACCAAGGAAGCCACATCCCTCAGAATGTGGAACCTCAGCAGGGTGGCTAACAATAGGGTGACCTGGAGGTCTCTTGCCATAAATTGACGTCAGTTTCATGGCAGTTCACACATGCAAGCTTGCTCAAATCAAATGGCAGCAGGTCCGAACACTATGAAGATGGCAATAAAAGACAAGATGGCAGTCAGACTTTACTTTTGTCCCAGCAAGGAAGAAGTGGGGGGTTAATAGGATGCAAGGGAGGGCTAGGGATCCCTGCAATGTAATAGGGGACATGGAATGCAGTAATATTCTGAATGCTTTAGCATTTGGGGAACATAAGATCACTGTACTTCTACTGGTCAACAGGTCAACAGATAATGAGGGACTGAGGCTGCAATTCCATGTCTAGTTAGCTGGAGGTAAGCCCTAGTGAACTTACTTCAGTCTTAAGCGTTCATAGGATTGAGTTGCACAAGGACTTTTGTCTTTTAGAGGAGGGAGTGGGCAAAGTGCTGTCTTCCAGATGCTTCTGGACTGCAACTCCCATCCCAATAGTGATGAATGCTGAAAGTTGAAGTCCAGGAGCAATTAGGAGGACTGTACTTTTCCCACTCCTGTTTTTTTCCCCTCTCAGGTTTCAGGGAACCCCACATAAAATTATTATAACAACAGGTTAAAAATGTGCCCCTCCCCCAGGCCTGCTCTCCCATGTAACCTCCAGCAACCTCTCATGGAACCTGAGGGCTCTGGGAAACTCTGGTTGAGAAACCTTGTTCTGTATGTTTGATAAGTCTGATCATGCTTTCCACTTTACTTAGATGAGAGGTTACACTAATTGGCTTGCAACTGCCTGGATCCCATTTTAAAAACTGATGTTACATTGATTGTTTTTCAGTTTTTTCACACAGAGACAAACTTAAGTGACAAGATACATTTTTTTGTCAGAGGATCTCCAGTTTTACATTTCAATTCTTTAAGAATTCAATTCTCTGGCCATTTAGGTTTCGAAACTTGTTCAGATATGTGAACCTTTAATCTGTGTCTTTTATCTTCTGTAAACTGCCTAAGCACCAGGACTGGGAAAAAGATGGATAGATAGACAGACAGATAGATAAACAACAAGAAGGAATTCCATTTGTCAATAAGACCTAGATGACCTTTTTTTCTCTCTCAGTTCTTCAGACTCCTCAATGCTCAAACCAATTCAGAGATGGGTACCAGTTTCGGATCTTCGGTGAACACAAACTAAAAAAGTGGTGCCCATCACACACACGCACACGCACACACACAAGAAAGAAAGAAAGAAAGAAAGAAAGAAAGAAAGAAAGAAAGGAAGGAAGGAAGGAAGGAAGGAAAAAAACATTTTGGAACACTTTGGAACATTTTGGTAACTCTACTAACTCCCTCTTGCTTTGCCTTAAAATATAACTACATCACAGCTTTTCAGTGAGAACATTTTGTTTTACAAACACAAAATGTAACTGCATAAACGATATTAAGTGAGGACAGGATGGCATTCTTTTTACACGTCTGGCAGCACAACTTCCATATTAGTAAAGGCTAAAATAATCAGAATGTGTTAGCTCACAGAACACATTACTAAGGGGAATTATTACAGCACTGGAGGATATGCTGCATATTTAACTAAGGACAATCAAGATTCATAGAGAGGAATATCTGGAGTCTGTTTTCAGTTGTGACACACCAGACTGGACACAGAAAAAGAAAACAACATCTGAAGACCAACTCATAAAAAGCAAACAATCAAATTTGTATTTTGGCTCTCACTGGCAATGGCCCATATGTAACAGTGTCTTGTACCAAACAAAGCACTGTCATGAACAACCTGAGTAAGCTCATGGAGGGACATTCCACTGAAGAACTGGTACATGGGTGGGGGTGACCCAAGGTTTACTAAGAAGTGGACAGCCACAGTGATATAGTCACTTCTTGATGGGGTAATGAGTATTACTGGCATGGTGGTAGAATACCTGGCACTGACTGGAAGCTTGGGCTGGACGCAATGCTGTGGCACCCCTCAAAAGGCATTATACTGCAGCAGTTTGTTTTTGCCTGAATGTACTGAGAAAGGCAAGATTGAACAACTTCTCCTCTTTCTCCTGCTGAGTTAAATGTGTGCACACGATTTTTGTACTTTGAACCAGTTTGCAACAATTGAGGTAAGCTGAGGACAAAGGGGGAAGTGGGAGTTGAAGAGAAAAATGGGGACATTTTAAAAGCAGCTGATGGCATAGGTTCAACAGGGACAACCCCTGCCAAATCTGAAGAACTGGAGAGTATGGAATATTCTCCCTTTAAAGACCCAGTTAGTGCCAACATTGCTGTCATTCTGGCACCAAGTAAAAATATGACCGTTTACGAAAGTCAACATGGATTTCTCAAAAATAAGTCATGCCAGACTAATTTTATCTCTTTTTATGATAAAGTTTCATAGATGAAAGGAATGCTGTGGATGTAGCACATCTTGATTTCAGTAAGGCCTTTGACAAAGTTCCCCATGACTTTCTTGCAAAGAAGCTAGTAAAATGTGGGCTGGACAGTGCTACGGTTACATGAATTACCCAAAGGATGCTCACCAATAGCTACTTTTCACCCTGGAGAAAAGTAACTGATGGGGTGCTGCAGGATTCCATCCTGGGACCAGTGATATTCAACATCTTCATCAGTGACTTGGATGAAGGAATAGAGGGAATGCTGATCAAATTTGCAGATGACAGCAAATTGGGAGCGGTTGCAAAAACCCCAGAGGAGAAGATCAAAATTCAAAATGCCCTTGACAGATTGGAGAGCTGGACCAAAGCTAACAAAATGAATTTCAACAGAGAGAAATGTAAGGTCCTCCACTTAGGCAGAAAAAAATGGAATGCACAAATATAAGATGGAGGACACGTGGCTGGATAATAGTACATGTGAAAGGGATCTAGGAGTAGATCACAAGCTGAACATGAGGCAGCAGTGTGATGCAGCAGCCAAGAAAGCCAATGTGATTCTTGGTTTTATCAATAGGAGTAAGGTGTCTAGACCAAGGGAGGTATTGGTTCCACTCTGTTCTGCTTTGGTTAGACTTTGGAATACTGTATTCAGTTCTGGACACCTCAATTCAAGAAAGATATCAACAAGTTGAAATATGGCCAGAGGAGGACAACCAAAATGTTGAAAGGTCTGAAAGCCGCGCCCTATGAGAAGCAGCTCGGGGAGCTGCAGAAGAGAAGATTAAGAGGAGATATAACCATGTTTAAATATTTGAAGGGATGTCATGTTGAGGAGAGAGTGGGTTTGTTTTCCACTGCTCCAGAGACTAGGACAAGGAGCAATGGATTCAAGCTGCAGGAAGGGAGATTCCACCTGAACCTCAAGAACCACTTCCTGACCGTCAGAGCTGTCCGGCAGTGGACTTTGCTGCCTTGAAGTGTGGTGGAATCTCCTTCTTTGGAGGTTTTTAAGCAGAGACTGGATGGCCATCTGTTGGGAGTACTTTGATGGGTGTTCCTGCATGGCAGGGGGTTGGACTGGATGGCCCCTGTGGTTTCTTCCAACTCTAAAATTCTATGATTCTATAATTGGTTTTACTGAGGTTGGCACATGTGCATAGATTAAAAAATTTTAAGCCATTTAAACAAGCTTAATATATCTTCTTTTAACTTGTTTACTATGTTTGAAGATTTTTAAAAATATTATTTATAGTAGTCAAGTTGATTTTATTGGATAACTCCCTGAGAGCTTTAGAGGAAGACAGGATATATAGATTAGATAGATAGATAGATAGATAGATAGATAGATAGATAGATAGATAATCCCCCATCTCATCTCCACACACATGACACATGATCACTTAAGAAGATGGCTTCCCCTTGCTGCACGGTGGGGCAGCCCTAGGCAAGCTTTCTGTAAAACTAGTAATTAGTGTAAGACTGCCACCTGTTTGCCATGCCTGGTGTGCAGACCTTGCTAAAGATCACATTCACAATAATTCATCTCATGGTGTTGTTTTTGACATGTGAACTAGAACACAAAATCATACATTTGCAACTCTCCTGCCTGTTGTAAGGCACTGGTCACTTGGCTTCATATAAATACAACGTTTAGTATAGATCAGTCTAAAAGTGTGCCAAGTTTCATACTTTCTACCCAAAGTGCATGATTTCAGGTTTATCCACACTGCTGCTGCAGAGGAAAGGGGAACAGATGTCACTAAACTCCTCTAATAGTGGACACATTTCATACAATTTAAACCAATACTTGAAGGCTAATATAGCATGGAATGTTTCCCCTTTGAGCAAGATAAAATGTTTCTCAGCAACATGAAACATCCATTTTTCTGTAACAAATTAAGTGCTCTGAAAGAGTAGGATGGAAAATTATGCATCTTAGAGCCCAGGATCTATCTTTTGGGACATACTACAGGATACCTAGGGAAGGTTCCTTTTCTTTTGTTCAATCTCACAGAGTAGTCCATTTAACGGAAGATTATTCTCTTCAATTCAAAACAGCTGCAGCTTTGAGATGCAGAGATCCCTAGAAGAGCTTTTAGATGCAACACTGAGCAATCTGTAACTGGACCTTTCATCAGAGTGCCAGGTCTGGAGCACACCAGGTTCTGCGATTTCAGGGCTAAAATCTAAGTCCTACAGCCACCACTTGTTGATGTCACAGGGGAGAATCCCAGTGATGAAGTGTGATAAATTAAGCATCTATTAGATATCAACCATAGCTGTTCAGAGTGTATCACTCAAACAACATACAAGTCTAAGAAATGAGAAAATATCACTCTCCTGGAAATTAAGCATTTGGAGCTCTACTCTGAACAGGGGTGGCTGGGAGACCTTTTTTCAGTTCTGATTTTCACATCTTATTGATGTATTTAAATTTTCCTATCCCACCCTGTATCACAAGAACTCAGAGTGGCTTACCTGTAAAATCAACATTAGTCAATGGAGACAATAAAATAATTTCAATAGACTAAAATATATTAAATGAGTTCACAAGTCAAAAACAGGTTAAGAGGGTTAAAACTACTTGACACCATGTGCATAAGTATTTTACAATGAATCTGTTAGTCTCCTCAGGCTTTAATGAATAGCCATATTTTTACTTAATGTTTTAAAAAAAAAATGCCACTGTTGGTGTTAGCTGAGCCTCCAAAGGGAGGGCATTCCACAATTGCGGTACTCCAGCTGAAAACATCCTCTTCACACAGTATTGACTTCACTGGTGGAACACAGAGGACGGCCCTTTCTGAAGACTTCAGTTCTCAGACAGGGATGTGGATAGGGAGAGATGTTCCTTCAAGTATTGAGGTCACCATTTAGGGCTTTAAAAGTCATTGACAAGCACTCTGAAATCAGACTAAAAACAAACTAGCACCTGTGAAATTCTTGTCAAGGCACCTTTGCAAGCACTACTCTTAAGAATACATTTGCAGTGCTGTAGTCCAACAAAAGAACGTTTTCAAGGCTCTGCTTTGAACGTAAAACAATCTACATGAACCATTCCAAAGCAATGAGCTGCAAGGTGGGAGGTGAACACACAGGAGTGTTGCATCTGCATGCAGAAAGAGAGAGAGAGAGAGAGATTTTGAAGGTGCACAACAACATCAATGTTTTCACTGTAAGGACTAAAGAGCAAATTCTATGCCCTGAAGTCTGGGAAACCTATCTCCCACAGCTTTTACAGAGTTGAACGGCATTCATAAACCAGTGTACTGCAGAAATTTGAGTGTTGGACTAGGACTCCAGGTAACCAGAGCTCAAAATCCTGCTTGTCCATGCAAACCAGCAGGGTTATGTGGGGCAAGTCACATGCTCTCAGCTTCAGAGGAAGGTACATTCAAAACTCCTCTGAATAAATTTTGCCCAGGAAACCCTATCAGAGGATCGCCATGAGTCAGAGATTACTTGAAAGCACATAAACAACAGTAGCATTAACAGGGAAGGGACTGAAGAAAATTGTACTGCAATTACAGTACTGGGATAGGTCAGGTTAAACCTTTCACCTACATCATTTTGTCCAATGAAAATTACTGTCCCCATGACGCTGTTATTTCCCCAATGGTGGATTACATACAGAAATGTCAAATTTAATTTGCACTCAGAAGGAAAATGAAAAACACAGAGTTTTCAAACATTTATGGATTACTTCCAGATCATTCATCTTGCTCATTTCTTCCCTAAATAGCAGGCTTAGACTGCGGTTCTACACTCTGTTTCCTGGGAATAAACCCCAATGAACCCAAAGGGGTTTTAATTCGAATAGAAATGTATAGGAATGTATTGCAATTACTCAACTGTAAACTAATTCTAATAATGTCTAAATAAATCAAGCAATAATAAGAACTCCTATTTAGTGCAAGACATTTTAGAAAGTACAGCAAGTGGTTAACAAAGACTAAAGAGATGAGAGAAAGCATCTCTCTGTACTCATGACATGAAGCAAACAAAATTTTAAAAGCACCCAATCACAACACAAATGAATTAGCTTCTGACTGCCAAACTAAAATGGGAACAATGGACTTTCTGAGCTGCTTCTTGTTTCACAATGGAGCCTTGTCAACTTCTAGAAGCAGCATTTTCCACTTGCAATGTACTCTACACTCCCCATGTAAGCATCTAATTGTATAGGTCACGCAATTTTAGAAAGCCACACTCATTTTAAGAACCCAAAATGCAGTTGCACCATGTTAAGTATTCTTTCCAAAAAGCAAAATGGCAGCTCCTCAAACATTTTGGATGAAAAAAAATACATACAGCAGCAATCAAGTTCCATAGCTTTTAAAACAAACAACTCTTCATTTGAAGATTTGATTATCAGTCATCCAGTCTCACTGTTCTGTACCACACACAATTACCCTCATATTATAAGGGCTCCACCTTCCCTGTTTCTACCTTCCTATGAAAAAGCAAAAGTACAATTACTTGGTAAGAACTCTAGAATTGAGAAGCTTTATAGAAAATTTCCCAGTTCCTTTGCTCTCCCTGGTTGTAGTAAACACAGTGAAATTTCCAAATATGCCTAAGGCAGACACAGCAGTTAATAGCAGGCGACTCCTAGTGTTTGAATTTGAGTTTCTACTATTTCTAGTCATATGCTTCACATAGCTTTGAGAAATATCTGGAGCAGAAATAAAAACTTCAGGTTTAATAACATGATTAGCTTTTGAGTTATATTGTGTGTTCTATTGCTCAGCAAATTGTGAATTCCAGAAGCAATATTCCATTGGATTGGATTATTCTTCTTACTTGAATAAACATTAGGTTTACCAGTGTTCTACTGGCAAAGCAAATAGTGATTACTTTTAATATTCAAAACAACCTAATATGACTTTCCTACCCCTCAAAATGAAAAAAAAAAGTTGCTGTGGTACATAAGACAAAGAAAGAGACAGAATGACAGGAAACAGTGGAAAGAAGGAGAGGAGGAAACACATATTATATTACATGTTAATCAGCAAGAAAGGCATTTAACACAAGACCCAAGTGTCACATCATTCTACTGCTTTTAGTTATTCCCAACCTTCTTCCCCTACCTCAAAATATACACTTGCTTTTTGTGTGATTCAAACTTTTCTGAGGATGAAATGGAATAAGGTTTCTTAAATGCTTTGCCCATATAACCACGACAGCAGCAGCAGAGAATGTGTGGACCTCCAGAAGTTGTTGGACTACAACTCTCATAATCTCATCACAATGATTGACCATGCTAGCTAAGGCTGATGAAACTTCACTATCTGAAAAATGACAGAGTTCCCAGCCCTAAACTACAGAGAAGTCCTCTCAGTTGAAGGCCCAGAATTGAGTGATGATTTTGCTAAGGTTCAATCATATATAGATCAGAAAAAATCTTAAAGGATTAAGAAGGTCTGATCAAATAGTGTAGACTGAGGTGGGCCACTGAGCCTTCCAGATGTTCTCGATCTAGTCCCAGCGACCCTGGCCAATATAGTCAATGAGGGATTTGGGAGCTGTAGTGCACGAACATCTGATGGGCCAGAGGTTCCCACTCCTGTTCTAAACTGTTACAAGTTTCCATGTTGATATAACAACAATAACAATTTGTTTATAACATCCTTTACAACATATTGTGAATTGTAACTGAAAAATGTGAAAATCTTTTTCAGGATCTATGCCTGCTTGTTCTTTCAAGGTCTCTTGAGACCTTGTGGAGAGAGCTGAAATGCAATCACTGACACCTCCAACCAGTACTCTTCCCTCTGGCTACCAGTCTAATTTCATACTTTGATCTGCATCCCAGAGGCTGCATGAGATGACATTTGGGAGCTGAGATATTTGGGAGATCAGTAACAAATTAGGAAAGCTGCTCACCTGGGCTGTGGCAGCAGAAGTACTGCTGCTGCTTTTCCTCTTCCTTTGGAAGAGGAAGCCAGGAATAGGCTGTCCCATGTCTATGCTTTCTGCTGCCTTCACCATTGCCAGAGGTTTTGCATTTTACCTGTGGCCTCTTCCAAAACCACCCATCCACCCCCTTTACTACCTTCTTCCCATTCATTGGCACCTACCGTACGCTTTTGATCACCTGCAACTTCTTTCCCCTCACTTGCACCCCAGTCCTGCTCTCCCTTGCAGCAAGGGCAGACTGGCTAAAAACCTTCACAATTATGTAATACAGAATTTAGTACTCCACATCATTATGACTTTTTTAAAGTCACTATTGTTTATAATGGATGTCAAAAACAATCTACAAATAACTCTATTACTGAGAAAGACAAAAATATACACAATGGAGTCAGGACCTGGAACACTTCTAGACCTTTTGTCCTAGCAACTCGTACTACTTCTCCCCCTTATCAGCCTGTTAGTGAAAGTGATCTTCCCCTTAGATAGACAAGATTATTGCTACAATGGGTGTGTGACTGTCTTCAAGAAAGCAGTACAAAAGTGATAAAGACTTTACCAAGTGTCTCTGTGTGTCTACATGTCTACATGCAACAGAATAACAGCTGCGTAACAGGGAGAAGAATTCTCTCACACTTGTTGCAAGGCAGTCTCTAATTGTAGTCTCTCTCCCTTGCCAGGTCTGAGCAGCATGGAGGCAGAGATGAGCAGATGCATTCAATTACTGAGATGATACCTTAATGAGGCTTCTGAATACAGACCAATTCAATGTCCATTCAATGACAATAAACATAGCCATGCCGAGTCATACTTGGGGACACGCGATGTCTATCACGCTGATGCAATAAAAAGAATACAGTTTCTGCATTCTTAATATAATGTACTCTTCCAAAGACACCAATCTGAATTCTGAACCATGACACAGAATGTATTTTCAAGGACAGGTCAGCATGGAAAAATAAATCAGAGGTTTATTTATCAGGACAACATGGCTATTTAAATTGTTCTAACAGCTGGACTAAAAGAGGCATCTCAACACTGCCACATTGGCTGGGGGGTGGGAAATATCTTTCCTCATTATATACTGAAAAGAAAGTTCACACTTTGGAAGGAAAAAGCATATTTATACTTTGTTCTTTTTGTAAATATAGTGTAACTGACCAAAACCAAATAAAAAAATTAAGGTAGCTTAATAATGTAAAAGAAAAAATGTACTCTGGGGGAAATGTATACTTTCTGGAATTTTTTCTCCTTTTATTATGAATCACATGCTAAATATACGTTAATATATACTGTATTACAATGTTATTACAAGGATTTTTTTTTTAAAAAAAATGCCTTTTCAACCTATCCAAACCCCGCATCCTCCAAACAGTTTACAGAGGATCCAGACCTCTTTTGTATCGATTTATGTCAGAAAGCTTTTTCAGAGATATGGGATATAATCTTAATCAAATTAATCACATCATCATACCCTAATTTTTCTTTTACTTTCACAATCATTATTTTCCAGTTATCACTCCATGATTCTTTACCACCTTGGCCATATTTAACCTTCTTCCCTAAGAAAGTCAAATAACATAACTTCCTTTATATATTTTATCAAGTAAAACTCATTCCACATTGATTCATCCTAAAACAATAACAGTATGAGCTTTTTTTGTTACATAACTTTTATTCTTATTTAAACCTATTGTCCCTAAGTTGAGGGTTAAACAATTTTCCTTACTTAATTGAACTTCTCTCCCTATTATTATACTTATTTGTTTCTTAACTTCTTTCCAAAACTCCTGAATAAATGGACACTCCCACCACATATGTATATGAATACCTTTAGCTCCGCATCCATGCCAACATTGTGGTGAGAAATTGCCATTTATATATACCATTTGATGAGGTGTTCTGTACCATCTACCAATCATTTTCATTTGTTGTTCTTTTACATTTGTATTTTTATTTTTAGCAATTTCATGTAACCAAATTTTAATTTCTTTTCTATTTACTGATATATCTTTTTCCCAACTATTTGTCAACCCCTATATCATTCTATACCTGGCCATTAACAATTTTTTATAAATTTTCCCTATTAATCCTTTTTCTTCTTCTATTTCTGTTTTATTTTCTCTTTCCTCTAAAAATATATTCTGTTCTACTATGCTCAATTTTATTTCCTGTAGAAATTTAATAATTCCTTGTACCTGAATCTAATGCTGACCAATTGCTGAAATCAATAATTCTTCCTCTATTGGTTTCCCTGTGCTATCATATAAATCTCCAATAATTTTAATTCCATTTGTCTTTAGGGTTTTTTTAAAATATTTTCCCAAACTCTTCATTACTATGCCTATTTAAATATTCTATTGGTAACCATTCCCCATCTTTAATACCTAATTTTTTACTCCATTTATCCCATTCACCTTCATAGGTCCAATTATTTTTCTTTACCCTTCTTATTCCTTATCCCTATTTGAAAGATAGATGTTTATTGCTTTGTTTTTCTATTTTAACCCTATTTTTTGTTGATCATATTCTAATTCTAAAACTCTTAACAAAAGAAATGCATAAAAATATAGCTCAAGAGAGGGAATCCCCCAACCTCTATTTGTTTGATGTTCATATAACAATGCCTCAGGTAATCTAAGCCTTTTGTCTCTGGCTTTCTGGAATTAAATTTAAACTAGCTTCTCCATCAGTTTAGTCTTTCAGAAGCTTATTTGTGTTACCTAATGTTTCCGTAAAAGAGTGAAATGCAGTTAAATAGATGAAATATCCAGCACAGGAATATATACAAACACAGCACTGTTTGCTTTTCAGATATGGTGCTTTATAACATTTTGACAAACCCTGCAAAGCTTAACAAACATATTGCAACTTTCTTCAAAGAGTACAATAAGGTACATTTTAAGTTCTCCTAAACAAGAGTTACACAGAGACTATCCCTGCTTGCTAGTTTTAAGTAGGTATCTGGAGGCCCCTACTGGTGCACCTACACAGATGCCACAAGCTTTATAACCCTAACTGAACAGGGGCAAATACCTTCACCAAAGGCATAACGCTGTCCATTCTAGATTACAAATGGACACAGTGCACCACATCCCAACATCTAAAGAGAATTTAGATACAATAGGTCAGGCTAGCACAATCTGTGACACATGATTCTCAGCATGTGAGTCCACTGGTTTTACATGTAGTGTTCCTCCACAGGCATGATGAATTCCTAGCTTTGCTGTCTGTATGTGGATGCAACAAACAACTTGCATACCACAGTGCTGGCCTGATAGGCTGCATTTGGCTTATCAGTCACTAGTTTGAAGGTCTGCAATATTGTCCAAGCCCAATAAGCTTTCAGCAATTACTAATGCTACAAAACTTGCCAATGTATTTAGTCCTGATTTTCCTGAAAAATCACATCTTTTCTGTAATTCAGAACAAATCCATCCAAATCATTTGGTCATTATCAACATGTCTTCCACCTTCAGGACATAGGGATTTCCTGGTTTCTTCTTCCTCTAGGCTCTGTGCTGCTTCTTTCTAACAAGGTATACAGAAACAAGAAACTTCACTGAACTACACTATGTGGAAACAGCTGTCTTTTATATTCATTCTCAGAAAGGCCAAGAAACATTCCTACATATATAAGAGAGCTTCTTAAAGATGTGTTACATAATGAACTCATGGAAAACTTCTCCGAGCTGTATCCCACAGTGGTGCTTTGTCGGCAGAATGGCAGGATCCACCTGGGAGAGAACACTCAGCCTCCCTACTACAGCTCTCCAATGCATCTCAAAGCCAGCTTCCCTGGGGAAGGGTTGGAAACCCTTCATAGCTGGTTTTCAAGGGTCACTGAGAGTTGAAGAGTGGAAGGAATGGAGGTAGTTCCATCCATCTATCTATGCATCCATCCACCACTTCATTTATATTCCACTTTTCTCCCACACTGGGACTCAAGATGGCTCACAAAAGACAGAAAACCACAATTAAAACATACATAGCTAAAAACACACAAAAGCTGAGATTGAAAGAGTATTGAACTAAGAACAGAATTAAAAAAGCATATCTTAATTTAGAACAAAGATTAAAAACAGCACCATTTAAAGTCCTTCGCTTGTTAACAATGACTTTCCAAAGGCTTGCTAGAATAGAAACAACTTAAATTTCTGCTGAAATGTCAGCAAAAAAGGAGCCACCCTAACTTCCCTAAGGAGAGAGTTCCAAAGTGTAAGATCAGCCATAGAGAGGACCCTCTCCCATGTTCCTACTGAATGTACCTGTGAAGCTGGTGGGGTCAAGAGAAGTGCCTCCCCTTGAAGATCTTAGGTCAGGCTCAGATAGAACATACGGTGCTTCAGATGGCCAGGACCTGAGTCGTACAGGCTCAGGCAGTTCTGCTGTGTTCAACAACTGAACAATTAATTCAGCCTTCTATAAAGTGCTGACCATTCCAACAAAAATATAAGGAAATGGACTAGGCTCTGTCTTTCCTTCTTACCAGTATATGACAAAGGCATCTGATTAGCAGACATACTTGAATAAAAAGAGTAAGAGTAAGCTCTCTCCTCCAGCTCAGTATATAGCTTTGGCTTTCCAGGTATCATTTTGAATGAAATGTTCTGGGCTTCCCCTGCCTTGAAGCAGAGTTTAGCAAAAGGCTCATCCTGTTACAGGTTATTCTGGAAGCTTTCCCTGAAAGTTGCAGTGTCCCTGATGACCACAACTGTAGACCCTTCACTAAGAGAAGACTTCTTGGGCAACAGTGGTCCTAAAAGAACTTTATAGAGGTTCTGTATAATACCTTAGTTATGGACAAACAGGAAGGAAACGCCAAACCTTTTTTGTAGGACTAGAATGATCTTGTTGGGCTTAGTGAAATGTTTCACTGATAATGAACCCAGTATTGGGCTGCATTTCATATTCTGAATTAGGGGCAAGTCAGCCCATGGTATACACGCAGCCCCAAAGCTGTTTTTATGGTCCTCCCAGGACTTTCATCTTTTTTTGAAAACAAACTTCAAAAGGACTTTTTGGCCCCCCAAATCCTCCCCAATGCTCCCACAGGGAGTGTGTGAGGCAAGTTCTCCACATTTTGGGTCCCAGGGCCATTTTATGCCATTTTAAGTCCAACAGGAAATAAACAGCAAGTTGTGTCCTCCTGGAAAGAAAAAGGAACTAAAAGGGGCAAAATGTGGGGAAAAATGCTTTCTCGGGGCACTAAAAGGTGTTCAGGGGCAAAAAAAATGCTGATAAAAATTGTGAAGAGGGTATGGGGGCAGTTCTCCAAGGTTTCTTGGGGGACCAATGTAACCATCTAGCCTCCAAACAGTTGCCCACTTCTGCTCTAAATATCTGAAGATAACTCAAGTTCTATTTGTCAAGAAAAGCTGAGTCCTGTAATCTTCCTAAATCAAGTGTATGCAAAGTGCAGCTCTCAAATATGTTTCTGGACTACAACTCCCATGAATGGTAGCCAGTATAACCAAAAGTGAAGGAAGAGGTTGAAGGGAGGAAATGAATTCTGCATCAATAACACACGTTGCACTTTTTCTCTATTTGCATATAGTCGTAGATGGCAGACAGACCTAGACCAAAACTTATTCCCATAGGATCTAGGTAACCTTGGGGAATCCCTCTGGAACCTACCCAATATCTTCCACATAGTTCAACCATTTTTAGATGCAAGTGTCAAATAGCTTTATCCACAATGGAAAACAGTAGAATGTTATTAGATTTTCCCACCCTTTTTCAGACTAAAATACAGTTTGCAGCTTCTCCCATTTACTCTCCCAAGGAGGTCATTACATTCATAAGCATGAATACACAGCAACATATTTACATCTCCTATAAACTTTTTAATGGTTTGAGCAGCAATTTCCACTATCCTTTATTCCACTTGGTTCAATATTATGTCTATTAACAAGCTTCACTTTTGTGACCAGTTACTCATATATGCTTATGCCGTCTTTAGCCACATGGAAATATCTTCAAGATAATTTTTTTCCTACACCATGCAAGTTCATTCCTAATAACAGAGACAAGCCTTAATCAAAGTCAAGGTCACTTTAAGTGAAAACAAATCCAATTGTGTTTTAGTGCACTCTATTATATTAAGTTCTCAACAGCTCTTCACCTACCCTTAAAAAACCCAAACTTCTAAACTTGTAGTCTCATTTAAAAGTACCACATGTCTGTCAGTTCCATCTGTTTATCATTACTTAGACTTTTAAAACTGCTGATTATGGTAAATATGTATGTTTACAGCCCAATTCCCAAGACTTTGGTATGTTTAAACACCCATATAAGCCACCATCATTTAACACAAAATGGCTTAGAATGGAATTTTAGACAAGTAAGAACCCTGGCTAGTCAGAAATGAGTAGCATGCTGGTACATGGCACTTAGTGGCCCCCACTGTCTAAATAAATTTCATTCTATAGCTGGTTTATCACGGGTGTTGTCAGTGTGGCCTGCATTTAAATGTGGTACTGGACAAGAGTTCTAATCATACGATGGACTGCTAAAAGGACAAATAAATGGGTAGAGCAAATCAACTCTGAACTCTCACCAGAAGTAAAGATGAGGCTGTTGTACTTTGGATATATTATGATATGACATGATTTATCAGAAAAGATGATAATGCAGAAAAGCAGGAAAGTTGATGCCCAGGGCTCTTGGAGTTCTCTCATTGCTAGGGTTGCCATACTCTGAAGTTGACTTGGTGGCAAACAACAACAGCAGCATGAGGGAGAACAGTGTGACTCATTAGCTACATACAGTTCCCAAAGCACTCTCATCCAACCCCTCTCCCCAATTTAGTCCTCCAAATGGCCTCCGCAAGAGTATAATTTGCCCTGTAAATGCAATTTTTTACACATACAGAGAGCCCTTTTGTAGTCAGAAAAAGCCTCTTAAAAATCTGGCTGGTCTCCTTTTGTTTCTGAAAAAGTCTTTTTTGGTCAAAGACAGATCGGGGTGGAATTGAATTTAGAAGGCAAATCAAACCCATGAGAAGGTAAACATCTACTGGAGGTGCAATTTGCTATTTAGAGGTAAATGGTTTAGGAATTGAGGGAGACAGAGTAGGAACGTGGCCCACAAAGTTTCAATAGAGAGGAAACATGGCCTTTGGATCCTTTATAAATCTGCCCAGGGAGCAGTCAGCGCCCCATCTCCACGAAGAAAAGAAAATTCACATCCAAGACAATGCAAAACAGTTATTTGTGATCATTCAGGAAACCCAAGTGTTCCAAGGGAATAATCAAAATGATGATGCTCAGATTCAAGTGGTGCCCAGAGGAGGCCAAGTCCCCTTGGCTACTATTTTTGTAAAACTTGCAGAAGGGGCCAGTATATAGCTAAAACTGGTGGGAGAAAAGGAAGCTGCCTGTTGATTTGATTAAGGTTTCTCCCCATAGTTTAGGCAGTGAAAATGATACAAAAAACTTCATTCAATAGTCTGTCTATATATGGCTAATTTACAAATGTAAGCCCTTGATTGCAATAATCAAGTAATGAATAGTTTTTCACACATACACCCCATAAGGTAGGAACAAACAATTTTCCTACTTCAGCTTTCTGTTCTTTCTAAAACTGCAGTTGACTTTGGCCCTCTGCTTGTAGCAGAAGAAATTACATCAGACATATGGGCTATTACAAAAATCTATACACACCCTATTTTTCATGTTTTAAAAGTAATCCCTAAATATGAACTACAAATATATAAATAGGTTTTATATCCTGCATTTGATCGCCTGTAATCAAATTGACTACCTCTAGGGACGTATTCATATTAAATCAACCCCACTGCATCTTGGTCCCTGTTCACTCAACCTCCATACATTACGGTGGGTTCCTTTCAGCAGCAGACCCTTTCCTTCCCAGCAACAGCACATAGGCTGCCTTCTCCCTAGGCCCCAATATGGCAATCTTCCCCTAACCAAACTCAATTTTCCACTTCCCTCACACTAACGACACTGTTTATATTACAAGGGGAACTGCATGACTCACTTTTGCCTTTTCAGTCTTGGGAGTACTATTTTATTCCATGCCATCATAGCAGCTAGAAAGGTGGTTTCAGGGGGACTGGGACTCTTGACAGATAGGCAATAATGTACCTAATTTTCCATATTTATTGATTAAAATATTTATATTCCACCCTACATCCAAGGATATCAGGGCAGTGTACAATAAAATCACTTGAGAACAGTTAAAATAATAAAAATAATTTAAAAGAGTAAAAACGTATCAAACCATTTTTCACTTAAGACAATATAAAGCCAGTTAGAACAATTTAAATGAAGTAAACCATAACACATGGGCAAATAAGATAATATCAGCCATGCCTCAGAGGCTTTTTGAAAAACTCATGTTGTCGACTCGGAGCCAGAATGACACCAGCATGGGTGTCAACTGGGCTGCTAAGAAAAGGGTATTTCACAACCAATGTGCCACAGATTTTGTATACCTTTCGAGAAAGGGTAGACATCCTTGAAGGATCCAGCAGGTTGGGGCTCTGTGAGAACTGTACACACAGCCAATGAAGCTTGAAAGGGAAAACAAAACAAAAATCTAATCCTAGTTTTAAAAAATAACTACTTTTTAAAATGTTCAACAGGGATAGGGGCAGCTATGATCTATTGAAAATGTGAGTTGTCATTCCTGGCAGCTTCTGAGAGAGGCAACAGACTGCATGAATGTGTTTATGAAAAATGCAGTTTTTACAATTTCAAGTGCTGTAATACAGAGAATCTGGTGATTTTCAATATATCAGCTATTGGAACAGAATGTGTGACTCATCCTTCCCCATCCCCAAAAGGATCTAAGTTGAACAGAGGGGGGAAATGAACAGGATGTGCAGCTTAACAGATTGCACACATGAACAACAGACAGCACACTCCCTCAGCCACTATCTCAAGGGAGACAGCCATTACATATGTCCTCCCACATCATCTTTTTTCTAGTGAAAGTGAAATGCTGAAACTATACCATAGTATCACTCAGGCTCGTATGAAAAAAAATGTAATCAAAAGTTATTTTACAAGCCCTTCCCATGAGCATCTTAGTACTTTACAAAATGATATATTGTACTGGACTAAGTTTGCAGCCACAGCATTCAGCTCAAATGTTCAGCTCAGAGTGAAAAATGGGAACACAGCTATTCCACCTGGCTGAGTCTAGAATCTGTAACACAATTCACTACTGATCTTCCTGGCACTTCAATTAAAACTCATGATGCGCATCTACTGACCAGCACCTCTTATAAGAAATGGAAGCTTTTTGTTCTTTTCCTTTCCAGTAACCTTTTGGATTGCACAAGAAGTTTCACTCTACAGACTTAGAAGGTCACATGCTTTCTCTTGAAACCAAAACATGAAATTAGGAGTCCAGTGAACACGAGGAGAGATCTATGAATCAGTGATTCACAAGCACTGGTCCTCCCAATGTTCTTAATTTCAGCTCCCAGAATTGCTCATAGGTAGCCATGCTGGCTGGGTTTTCTGGGAATTAAAGTCCAAAATATGTGGAGATCCAAAGCTGTAAAACGGTTCAATCTGCTCTATAGATTCAAAAGGTTACACATACTGCATGTACAAACCTGGACCCTGGAAAAGGAAATAGTTTTGTTATGCACATAGAAGCCTGTATGCATTCAATTACATAACTGCAAGTGCTGAGCACACCACTGAACATGCGGAACTCAGGGGTGGTGCCACCATGTCCAATCATAACTGTTCTCTCCAGGAGTCATCTGCAATGGGATAAACTACTACACAGTGCTTAAAGCAGGTCACGCAAGAGCAACAGGAGAAAAGGAAGCTTTGCAGTAGTTTGGTTGACCTAGACCATCTTTCTGTGTGCCTTCAAGCTGTTTCCAAGTTATGGCAACCCTAAGACGAAGCTATCATATGGTTTTCTTGGTAAGGTTTGGTCAGAAGGGATTTTGCATTGCCTTCCTCTGATGGCTGAGACTGACTCACTCATGGTCACCCAGTGAGTTTCCATGGCCAAGCAAGTATTCAAACCCTGGTCTCCAGAATCCAACATTCAAACCACTACACCATTCTGCTTGACCTAGGCCATGCAAAACAGATATTACACCATTTGAAGCAAGCATATTTCCTCAACCTAGGCTCTGTTCAGAGATCAGGACAATTAACTTTTGGACAAATTCCAGAATCCCACCACAAAGCATGGCACTGGTGGAAGCTATAGTCCAAAAGTAAGTCTTTTACACTTTGGTTCTGATTTTAAAGAGCTCATGTGCTCCAAACACAACCCCAGAACCTTCCAGTTATTAAGGTATGAAAAATTAGAAGATACATGACAAGGTCACTACCACTAAGCAGAACCAGGGGAGACTGAAACTAAGTATCATTTCTAGCTAATCTCCATGAAAAACAGATTTTTTCATTTTGTTTCTCTCATTTGTTTCTTGAAATCAGGATTCCTAGAACAAACAAGAAACAGTGTTGCTTAGCAGTAGCTGCATTCAGAAAACATCCTGTAGTGGGCCACAGAGTGCTCTGAAAGTGTCAAGAAGTCAAAAGATCCAATCTGAAGGATGAAGCAATGGGAAACTCCGAGGATGCCATTCCTTTTCACGTCGCTTATACCATTGGGACCCATTACCCAATATCTCCACCATTTTGCAGTTCTGATACTATAGGAGAGAAACACATCATTGGAGGCTCAAACAGAAACCCTCATATTTGTGGTAGGCAGGTTGGCTCATCATTAATACAGAAACAAAAGGAACGAGAAAGAAAATAGAAATGAAAGGGAAATGAAACAAAGGAGACAACAGCAAAATGAAAACAAAAACAAATAAGGCTACCAAAAATAGAGCAGGAAGCAATTCCCTTCTCACTCACTCCCAGGGCACATCCTTATCTAGGACTATGTGTCAGCTGCTGTGAGCATCTTGGGGGACAAAGCAGATAATAAGAACAATTGAAAAAACCTAGTATGGCAAAAGGCATTATCTTCAACATTGCTGTTCTTTTACTATTACTGATGTGAGGTTTAAGGGACAGCCATAATCCTTGTTTCTCCCAGAGCTTGGAAATGTATTTTTGGAATAACAGCTATCAGAATCCTGCAGCCAGCATGAACAACTTTCCCAGGCTGATTCTGCCCATCAGTGGCAACTGGTGGTTCCCATCTCAGTGTAGCAGTGAATCCATTCCAGGATTTAATCTGAGTTTTAAAGGAGCCATCCAAGATGCTAGGTCAATTTTGGCAATAGTGTTGAGCATCTTGAATCACTCCTTCAAAATGCCAACTAAACTCTGGAACAGTTTCACCATCACCACTGGCAATGGAGCCATGAACCATGACAGCTGCCCATGCTTCTTCACCTACCCAATGGAGAGAGATGAATGAGTCATTGTTCTAATTCAGATCCACAGAGCATGAAAGAGAAGTCACACGCACATTCACTCCAGTCTATACTCATTTTCCGTAAGCTTAAGGCAATTAAGGAGTTTCATTTGCTATCATGTAGAGTTTGGTCACAAACAGATTTCCCATGTAAAAAGTACACTTGAAAGTGGACTAGTTAAGAAGCTCTTTGACATGAACGGAGAAATAAAAGATTCAGAAAGAAGTCAGATACAGAACAGTTGTGAGTGAAGACCATATTCAATTAATGTCAAATGTCAAATTAAAGCATACGGCCAAATGTGCTTATTCACACAATACTCGTAGTGTCACCGTGAGAAGGACATTACAAGATTATCATTAATCAAATTGAAGGTGTGGCAGGAAAAGGACACAGTATTCTAGCTGGATTATCATGCAAACACTGCACTTTTTAGACTCACACTTCACATTACAAAGAGTGTCAATGAACAGTATCTTCACTGTTTTAAGAAAAATTAAACAGTATCCCTTGGTTATTCAGGGCCATGTAGATGGGACTGGTGAGTAATTAATATTATCTCCTGAATCACCGTCTTTCTTTAAACTTACCTAACTTTTCCCATGGCTATCATTAAGTTTGTGTCTTTTGTTTTTGAGAAAAAAATGTTAAGAGATCCCATTTTATAGATATGCCATAGCACATCCATAGGTTCAAGAGGTCAGCATTCCACAACAAAATGGTACAAATAGGGAAACTATAGTTTGACTTAGTCCTTGGTCCTCATATACCAATGTACTGTAAAGCTGGAAAGTTGATGAAATCTTGGCTCAAGACAGCAGTTTGTGGGAAAAAGACACAAGAACTTCTTTCTTGTAGCTTAGGCGAGCCATGTTCAGCAGATTATTATATTTTTTTTATTTATTTAGAGCATTTATACCCTGTGCTTCAGCCAAAAAAGCTTTCAGAACAGCTCACAAACTGTGAATTTGACAGTCCCTTCTCACTTAGGTTTACATTCTAATAAGACACTTCACACAAGGAAAAGGGGATGGCAGCAGAAGAGATTAAGTCCAGCAGATGCTGGCTGCTCTTCTTTCCCTCAGAGGCCATGGCAGAATGGGGTGGGGTTTCTAACAGAGGTTAAGATATTATGTTTTCCCCTCCAACCTAGAAGTTTCAGTTAACATACTAGTTACACAAAAGGCATGCACATGTATCTCAGCTTCACGGCAGCATATGTGAACAGCTTTCTTTATAGGAATAAAACTGCATCAGAAACAATATAAAAGTTCTGTCATCTTTGACTTATGACAACATTCAACTGATCCTTGACGCACCAAATGGTGACCATGTCACTTCTTTCTCCATTTCAAGAGAAGCCTTGATCCAATGAAGGCTTCCAATGGAGCTACAAATAGCAGTTTCAGAGAGGAATTTTTTTTGTCAGGACTGTGGCAAGAAGACTATCTCATCCCACCCCACAGCTCTGGATTCCCCATGGCTGTTATTTGCATAAAAAAGAGCACGCTATTTGTATTCACGCAATTCATGCTGTATCTAGTTTGAGAGCAGAGTCAGCCACTAAAACCTGCTATGACTTCATCTGTCAGTAGGTGCATTTCCTTTGGCTGCATCTCTAATTCACAATATTGCGAGCATGTCTGTGAGAATGAATAACCAAAACAGGTTGGTGGAAGAACTGCATCTTCCTTGTGACACTGTCCACAAAACCATCTTCAATCATTTTATGGGGAGAAGGGGGTGGAGGAGGAAGAGATTGCTGGGAAGGACAGATCTTATTAAGGATGTCATGGAAATAGCTTAGAAGGTAACTGTGGGGAGTCTGAGGGCAAGCTTGCTGAATGTAGCATATGTCCATCATCATAGTCTGTGTTTTACTCATTCATCATGTGCTTTTAATAAGCATTTTACCATCTTCATTGGTGCTGTTAAGCATTGTGTACAAATTAAGGTTTAAGAATTTACCAAGCACATAACAGTAGCAGGTCTGTCCACCTAATCATCTAACAGAGCCCAGGATGAACATTTTACAGTCCTTTCTAGTGCTCCATTTACTGTATTATCTACCAGCATGTTAAGCCTCAGATGTAGCAAAGAGGATTACTTTTGGCCTCTCAAATGCTCCTGTTTTTAATTAAAATTTGAAGTCCCATCCAGAATGAACTTGAGCAGGAAAGCCAGAGTTGGGGTTTTTCATCATCAACATAATTAGACATGGATATTGGAATTAAAAAGCATGGGTTTTTATTTGGAAATCAAAATTAATATTTAATTATATAGAAAACCAAATATAATTTTACAGTTTTTAAAGGATGCCACATCCCTGTGTTGCAGCCAACAGAGATTCCTGCTACTTAGCAGACTCAGTATATGTGTTTTGATTTGATTTGAGCAATTTGATACTCTTGTACAGTTATTTTTAGCATTAATGAAAAGGGGAAAATAAACTGGACTCCTCTAATCTTTGAACAGCTGGCTGTCCATTTAATATAGCCCACACAGTTTCTTCCAGATAACTTGTACTTTAAACATTTATAGATGTAACTGAGCAGCTGAAATATCATTACTGCTTCAGCAGAGTGGATTCAATGGATCCATATTTAACAGGATGTTCTATTAAATATGCTTACTTCTTTTTAGTCAAGTAAATGATATAATCATGATGAAGATTTACAATAACTATCACATACAGGTCTATTGGCAAATAAATTCCATGAGGCACTGTGGAGCTCTCCTAGTTTAGTGAGTGCAAGACTGCAGCATCGAACTACTTTTTATGTCAGTGGTTCTCAATGTGAGGTCCAGGGACTCCTGGGGGTTTACGGAGCCCTCACAGGAACTCTGAGAAGCCCTGCTGCTGGGCATTAATAGCAGGTCTTGCTCAAGGTCACCCAGTGTCTGAGAAGCGATTTTAATCCTAGTCTCCAGAAGCCTTTCATAAATAAATATTTGAACATTTAAATAATATTTAAATATTTAAATTTAATATTTACATACTTAAATATTGAGTTAAGTCTCCAGGGTCTCTGGCAACAAATTCTGTTTACAGGGGGTTCGTGATAGAGAAAAGGTTAAGAACCACTTTTTAAGTGATATTAGGCCTAAATACCCTAAAGGTACCAGATCCTGTCTGATCCTGAAAGCTAGGCAGGGTCAGGTCTGGTTAGTACTTGGATGAGAAACCGCCAATTAAAACCACATGCTATAGGCTATATTTCAGAGGAAGGAACTAGAAAAATCACCTCTGAATATTCCTTGCCAAAGAAAATCCTATGAAATTTATGGTATTGTCTTAAGTTGACAGGCAACTTGAAGGCAGGCATACACACACACACACACACACACACACCAATATTGTTGGAATACCATTAGTATTCCAAGCCTATGAGCAACTGCCTATTTTCTTCAAGGATCTTGCTTCCATGGATTAGGAATGCAACACTGCTAGAATACATTTAGTGTTTTTTTGCCTCCTGCTAGAAACAAAGCTGCATTCATGAAGTCGGGGGGGTGTGTGCTACCCTTGTAATTTCTGCATAATAAGAACAGGACAGCATAGTGATCAGTAAACAACTGGAATCCTAGCTGGACAAGAATTAAGTGCTGCAGTTCGAAGCTATAAAGCAACGTTATTCAAGAACCTTGTACCATTTAAGAGGAAATACGGAATTTTAAATCGTTGCCTCCAACTTTTAACAGCTGGTGTGAAAGAATTCTTCCCCCCACACTCCTTTCATTCTTTCTCTCCCTATTTTTTTCATAGCAGCTGCTTTTTTTTTCTTTTTGGTTTTGTTTTGTTCCTCCCTGTCTCTTCAGCTCCCCAAGTTGGGGGTGGGAAGCTTGGGGATGCCAGCAAACAAAGCACTACTTGTTAAAAACTGAATATATCTAGGCAAATTGCCAAATTTAATTCCAAAGGTTCCGTCAGTTTCTCAGAGCTAGAACAAAATATTGCAAGGCTGTATCTGTTTCTAGAATAAACTGCCTCCTAAGCATCCTATATAAGGAAAAAATATAATTTTCACAATAGAAAGTAACTTGTCTTCGTATCTTTAATCACTGAAAATGAAAGCACAGCAGTTGGAAAGTAATCAGGCACAACTGTTTTACAAATGGGGCAAAACTTTTTTTTTATACACACATATTTTAGAGATGGATCCATGGTTTATAAGTTATTCTTAAGTGTGCTTTTCAGTTAGATACCATCATGATCGCTTTTGTAATTTAACATGAGAATATTTCATATATTTTGACACTTAGTGTTATTTTTTTCTATAACTTTGGCATAGTATGAGTAGTATAGAGAGGCAACAGACATATACACATAATCATCATGGTCATGCAAAAAACTTTTGGATTTAGCATGACTTGCTCACCATTACCAACTATTCATAGCAGGCAGCATTCTCCTGGTATAAATCTGACCCTAAATGCACTCCTACATGTAAACAAATAATAATTTTCACAATTACTTTTGGTGCTATATGCCTTCTGTTTGCCTGGATCAGATCAGGGGACAACTGGGCAAATTTGAATGCCTGCCATGAATTATAGATGCACACACAAGACCATGATCTTGAAAAACCTCAGACCACCTCTGCTTGTAAGCAATGAGCCACGTGGAGCCAGAGATACAACTGTCTTTCAGCAAGATTAGAAGGCAAGAACAGGGACAGATATTCACAGGAGGATCACTGCAGAGGCAGGGACAGGACAGGAATTAAGCTGAGAAGTCTGACCATCTAAAAAGGCTAGGAGGAGAAAAACACATGCAGAAGCTGAAGACAAGCAAACAAGGAGGCAGATGGATAAAGAGATTAGAGCAGAAACAGGCAGCAAAAACAAGATGAAAGAGTCTAGCCGCTAGATACTGAAATGTTCAATCATGGCCAGGAAAGATATATTCAGAAATTGGTCAGTGGGAAGAAGAAAGGCAAAAAGGCACACTTGGAGAGGACAATCATTGTTCTCCCTTTTTCATTCTGCATCTACGTATGGATCACCACAAGGGGCACTAATGTGCAGGCCAAGATGAAACACACACCCTCTTACCTGTCTGATTCCAAAACTAATACATCAGCATTATCTGCACCAGGCAAATAGCTGAAGACAGATTCCAAGATTATTTCCACAACTCACTGTGAGCAAATGAACAAAACTGCCTGGATCTAGAAACCAGCTTAAAAAACGACACACATTTGTGTGTCCCCTTGTTTGCATCTCTCATCCAAATATTGCTGACTACTGTTACGTTCACAGATCACTAGTTTGGGGACCAAACTATGTGAAGGGTTCTCACAGCAACATCTTCCACACAGAGTAGGTATGATCAATATACCTACACATTATCATGGTCTCCTAATAGGTTCAGAGCAAATTGTGTCCTGCTGAAATCAAGGAGAGCTGTTTCTAAAGAACTGGATTTTACACCTGGAGACACCAATGTTTTAGGGTAGATTCCTTGGCTGGAATGATACAGGACAGCTTCCCACAATTTGGTAACTTTCAGTTGTTTCTCAACTCTTAGTGCCTAGTATGATAGCTGTTGTAATGTGCCGTCAAGTCAGTTACAATTTATGTTGACCCTTTCATTGTTTTTCCCTTGAAAATATTTATTCTGAGGTGGTTTGTGATTGCCTTCCAGTATAGCTGAGAGTGTGTGACCAATAATTTAACTTCCAAGAAACAGGCAGATGAAAATCTGCACAATTCAGTTCCTGGGGCAGGACAAAATTATAGCAGGTCATGACACTGTTTCAAAAAGACAAAAATTAAGTTATACATTATAGATTATGAATGAACATAATCAGATCATATGTTTAAAAGATTCATCAGGGAATTACAATGCCAACAATTAGATGACCTACTCCAATCTCTGCTAAAAAGATGTTGTGGTGTCCAGCATATTTGGCACATTTTTGCTGAAGAAGTTATAGCTTAAGCTCTAAAGATACAGAGATACAGAATCTAAAGTCACAGTCCATTCATACAAATGTCTAGTCATAAAAAGAGGGCAGTTCAGGTTGTAGTTCCATTCATTCCTGAAACCTTGGTTGCTGTATTTATTAATCAACAACAAATATTTACAAACAAATATTCTTTATGTACTCTTCCACAACATGCAACAGCTTAGATATTAGAGAAACCAGCACAGAAAAGGGTTTTGTGTGAAAGCCACTGCCCTGATTAAAACTGAAATATAAGGGATAGAATCATAGAATCATAGAATCATAGAAATGTAGAGTTGGAAGAGACCACACGGGCCATCCAGTCCAACTCCCTGTCATGCAGGAACACCCTCAAAGCACTCCCGACAGATGGCCATCAAGCCTCTGCTTAAAAACCTCCAAGGTAGGAGACTCCACTACTCTCCGAGGCAGCAGATTCCACTGCCGGACAGCCCTGACTGTCAGGAAGTTCTTCCTGAGGTTCAGGTGGAATCTCCTTTCCTGCAGCTTGAATCCATTGCTCCTTGTCCTGGTTTCTGGAGCAGCAGAAAACAAGCCCCCTCCTTCCTCTACGTGGCATCCCTTCAAATATTTAAACATGGCTATCATGTCCCCTCTTAACCTCCTTTTCTGCAGATAACCACACTGAGACTATGGAAGCAGTCCTACTCCAGCGAAAGTCAATGATGCCTATTCACTGAATCAGGATAGATTGTTATCATGATCCAATGAATCCATATTATTGACTTTGGCTGGAGTAGGACTCCAACCAAATATTTGTGATAGGTTGTTTGCCAAAGACAACATTTTCAGCAAAAAAGTGTGTTTTTAAATATATATATATATATAAAGAAGTTACACTGAGTTATTTCACAGTTAACTAAATCCAAATTGTTAAATGCAGTTGAAATTTCTTTTAATCCATGCAGCCTTATGCTCTTTTTGTCAGCGCCATTCAGACAACTCCAAGTAAGCTTCTTACTATCAAAAGAGGGCTGCATCAATTCTAAACCATCTTAGGCATCAATCCAATAACTGGCAGTGCTAATGAAAAAACTCTGCCATGTTTCTGAACAAGGCAGAGTTGAAACAAGGTCTTTTCCTGCTTCAAACAGACATAAAACAAAGGCAGTAATTAAAATGCAAAAGGGTGACTACAACCAATGAAATGCTTTAAATTTGTCCACCCTCTCCAAAATATGGTGTTTACAGATCACAGAAGAATAAAGCAAGATTTCTTACTAACCAAGGAATATCTCTCTGAAGCTTCTCTATAATTTTGCAATTTGGAAGTTTCTACATGTTAAAGCTAGTGAAGAGAGAGCAGTATCCTATTTACAAAATAATTACTGTCATCAAAACATGCTGTTCCACCACAGTTAACCAAAGTTTTCTTTGACTTGATGAGGGAGTAAGTAACTTGGGAACTGGAACTGTGTGGGTCTAATGAGACATCATGGGGGGATTTGATTCTGTTGCCAATCTTCATCTTTGCCAGTAATTTCTCATCTACATGATGTCACCACATTCAACATTTCCTGCCCCTTGTAAGCAGTAACTGATGAACAAGAACATGGTTGTTCTATAGCTGTTTTGTGGAGCCTTTGGGTCAGTGGCAGCTCTGTATTTATCAGTAACATCTGTATATAACATCTGTAACATCTGTATAAGTGTATACTCCACAGAAATGCTTTCCTACACTTTTCCTAAATTAGGTGTTATGCTTGCAAAGGGAGTGAGTGGAAGTATAGAGACAGGAAGGCTCTCTCTGTTCAGTCTTCACTGTATTAAACAATGCAAGTAGTAAACATTTCCCAACAGTCAGAAGTTTCTCTCCTTCCCTCTTCTCCCACACATATTTATTTCAAAGTGAGCAGATCACACCTGGAGGTTATATGTATCTTCTAATTATAGATGCACATAACTCATGTATTCACTTGTGCAAATTTTAATTAGATTTTAAGTAACTAAGGAAAGATGCCAAGTGGAACTGGGTAGACTGCAAAAGCATAAGACAATTGGATACATGTAAATATTGGAATTAGTGCACTATACAAAGGGAAAGATGCAACTATAGAGCATGCAATAAGGCACTGTTCAAAACAGACCTTCAAACTTGGCTACCAAACTTGTTTCATACGCCTTTAAAACTCTAGGGGACAAGGGTTTGAACCTCTGCTCAGCCATGGAAATCCAGTGGGTGACCTTGGGCAAATCATATTCTCTCAGCAGACAGCAATGGCAAACTTCCTCCGAAAAAATCCTGCCAAGAATGCACATGTACATGCCTTACACATTCACCATAATATTTTTAATCTGGGGATTAGGAACTTTATGGTGCTGCACTGGTCTGTAAGAAGGAGGCCTGAAGATTACCTATTTCTGTAAAATCTATCTGAAGAGAACCAGGACTATTATATGTCCATCTGAACATATGTGCGATAGCATCTCACCCCATTGAAAGCACTGTCCACAGATTATAACAACATGTGACAAGAATGTTACTTCCTCCAATTCATCCCCTCGTTCCCTACACGTGAAAGTTACACAATAAAGATAGGAAGCAAGAACAACCCATGGAATAGACTCCTTCCTCTCCTTCCCTGTGAATGCTGCCATTGTTATGAGCCTTCAAGTCATCGTCAGCTTATGGCAACCCATTTATCAGGTTTTCTTAGCAAGATTTGTTCAGTGAAGGTTAGCCACTGCCTTCCTCTAAAGCTGAAAGAATGCAGCTTGCCCAAGGCCAGCCAGTCAATGGGTTTCCATGAGTGAGTAAGGATTCAAACCCTGGTCTTCCAGCATCCTAGTCTAACATTCAAACCCCTATACCATATATTGGTTCCTTCCAAAACTGTGTAAATCTTCAAAGTTCCAATTCATACATTTGTACCCATAACTCATAAGTTATGGCTACTAGACTCTACACTTTGAAAGTTTTCTTCCTACCAGCACTTATTCATTATCCTAGCAGCAGGAAAAAAGGACATACCCTGCTGTTTTGCTTCCTTGTTCTCTCTGGCTCAAACTTTTCCCTGGAGTTGGAAGTGGAGGAGATCAGGAAAAAGCAGCCAAGCCAAAGAAAAGGAGGAAGGAAAAGTACTTGTTGGCATCTGTCCAGAGATGATTACAAATAAGAGAAACATTACCAAGCTTAACTGAATATCCCAGAGGGACGAACACAGGCTCACATTTTGCATTTGACATGAAACCTCTCAAGGGGTCAGTGGTCTCCAGAAGTCCCAACCTTGAATCCAACAGGAAATGTTAGTTGGATGTGAACTTCATCTATTGCCTTGAAAGTAAAATATATAAGACCCAGAGGGGAACTAACTATGGATGATAATTGATCTACAAATATTTGATGTTATGGGAAAGCCCACAGCCTATGGTCCTTTGGGTAAACAGACACTTAGTATGGGAGTGTTGTTTCACTAAAGACAGTACAGAAAACACATCTGTACGTACATATAGCCTTTGTTGCTACTATCCATATACTGAGCCAGCTTCAGCATATTTTAGAAACTTTTAGTTACAGTGCAAAAAGAAAAAGAAAAGAAAAAGATGACTTGGCATATGTAACATGAATATTGTGTTTCACAAAATCTGAAAGAAACTGACTGCCAAATCTTACTATCTAATGTCTCAATTTAAGATTGTTTTAATATTTCTTGCAAATTCTGAGAGGAGAAAAACAGGATTCCAATTCTGTTCATCTCCCTTGCAGCGTAAGAATTTAGGCCAAAATCAATTTCTCAGCTGTTATAAAAACAAATGCTGATGAAAACCAAACAAAACTTATGTTCTACCAGGAGGCAACAAAGATAACACACAATTTCCCTTTGCTGCTGAAATACTAATCAGCCATTCAAGTGGAGTCACTATACAAAGTTACTTGGAGAACAGTCTCAAAATCTGAAAAGGAACATATAAGTGGAATACAGTGACTACAAGTGGAATCTGATGAATCTGCTCCATCAGTGGAGTTGGGTAGAAGCAATTCTTATCTTCCTACAGTCACCATAGGCCCTCAAACCTGCTCCAGGGGGTTAGAGAACACTTCTACAAGAGTAAAAGAAATTCCCACAAAAATATCTGACACACAACACTGGATTTTGTTCTGTTACACTCAAGTTGAACAGAGTGAGAAGGCTTAAAAACAAGTTCTACTGCTTGGCAAATGATATTAGCTATCTTCTCTCTCGATCTTCAAAGGAAGAAGAAATATGAAAAGGTACACAAGGGTGTTCTTCCTTCTCTGTTGAAGGAAGTTCCTCAAAATTTCTTTTTTTACTTCTCCAAAATTCCCTTCTTGGATTCTTCCAACTACTTATACTCTTTGTCCTCAGGGGACAACATAAAATTGTGTGGCTTACAGTTCTGCCTGTATTCTGAGCTATACCTATAGGGTGTAACGAGAATTCAAACGAGGCTGTTAGACTAAGGAAATACTATGAGGCACCTCCTTCTATTCCATTTGCACTCCCCCACCCTCTTCCACAGCAACTATGTCCCAATAATGGGTCCCTGGAAAGTAATGATGCTTTGTGACTTTTTTTCCAGCTTGGGTGATCCACAAGTCTTTCCAGCCTTCACTACAATCTTTTGCCAGTGTTTAATCCTGTAACCAAGATGTGAAACAAGGTGATTTTGTGTGGGTTTGAGACTTGAAGTAGAGTAAGATGAGCAAAGGGCATCCCTCCAAGTGTTACTGAACTGAAAATTCCATCAGCTCTATCAAGCTGGCATAGCCAACGGTGAGTAATGCTAGAAATTGTAGCCTGCAAAGGTACTTCAAATGATTGGACAATCTCTGTGGTTTTATGAGTACCTAACAATGTGGTTTAAATTATTTATGGGATGAGATCAATGCCACTCCCCCATCTCCTGCTATAACTTTTGAAACTAGATCTTCTTTAGTTCCATATAGTCCTGGAAGTCTAGCTTCCTTCTTGTCACTTCTACCTGGACATGTTTCACCAGTACCTCAGACTCAATATTTTCCCACAGTTCATTTCCCTTCCCCTCCAACAACCATTATTTTCCTTAGCCATCATCACCATTCAAACTGGAGTTTATCTTTTATTTAATATACATGCTGCCTTACTCCCAGAGTGGGATCCAAGGTGGCTCACAAAAATAATCAAATGAAATCTAGCAAATCATTTTTAGATAATTAACAGTCACCATATTAAAATAGTAGAAAATTCCATCCCAAGGGATGAGAATTTACAATTATAGGATAACAGTTAGGTTTAGGGAGGAAGTATGTTTATGTTAGAATTCTGGTGTTTGTACTGATATGCTTATCTATATTAGTACTATTAATTGTAGTTTTTCTCTCTATCTTTTTCTTTTCTTTCTATTATTTTTCTTTCTTTTTGCTTTAACATAATACGAGGTGTGTTTTGTTTTTGTTTTGTTCTGTTCTTGCTCAATAAATTTAAAAATAGTATAAAATCATTAAAAGGCAAACAATAGTTAAAAAAATAAAGCATATACCCTAATAAGAAGTCTCCCTGTGATCAATTATACAGTAAAAGTCTGCTTAAGCAAAAAGGTCTTTGCCTCCTGGCAAAAAGAAAGCAGGGATGGAGCAGCCTAGCTTTCTGTGGAAAGGAATTCCAGAAATAGGAGCAGCCACTGAGAAGGCTCTCTCTCTTGTCCCCACCAGACAAGCCTGTGTTGGTGGTGGGACTAAGAGAATCATTGAATCATAGAATCATAGAGTTGGAAGAGACCCTGGGGGCCATCGAGTCCAACCCCCTGCTATGCAGGAACACCCATCAAAGCATTCCCAACAGATGGCCATCCATCCTCTGCTTAAAAACTTCCAAAGGAGGAGACTCAACCACACTCCGAGGCAGCATATTCCACTGCTGGACAGCTCTGACTGTCGGGAAATTCTTCCTGAGGTTCAAGTGGAAGCCCTCCCCATGCAGATCTTTAAACTCTAGGAAGTTCAGATAGGAAGACAGAGTCTTTCAGATAAGAAGACATGTCTTCAACTTTTGTGACATCCTTTTTCTTTCCTTTTGGTATTCCACTTGCCATGAAGCCATGGATGATTCTACCAAAATAACTTCACAAAGATTCACCTTTCCTTTGATTCATCTTCCTCCACACCCATAAAGGGAAGTGCTAAAAACTCTTGTTCATGTTCTAGACCATCTACTGCAATTTTCATCTTGATTTTTCTCTGTTCTCTTTCTGTCCTTCCACAACTATTAAAAACCCACTACCAACACCAGTCACTTAGACCCCTTGATGATCTTCTGTGGGTTCTCCTACAGTACTGATTATCAGTAGAAAGTTCTTGTCCTTCAAAGGTCTACATGAGCTTTGTTTCTGCTCTTATTTCTATTGTGATTTCTATGCTTCTGCTCTTATTTCCTACTGTACTTAGGAAAGGGATCAAAGGGCATTTGTTCTGCCAACCCTACCTCCTTCCACTACCCTAAGAATCTTCCACTTACCATTACTCTACCTATTTTCCACTGCTTTCATGTCCCCCTCCCACCCTGACACCACTGTCTCTTACTGAAGTGTTCTCTCAAAAACCATCTCCTTTTCACTTAACTCTGTAGACTTTATTCCCAAGAAGTCCAGGGACAACTGCACATATTCATATTCAGCGCATTACTTCTGCTGTTCAGATTGTCTCCCTGCATTGTCACAACTTAGGGCAGAGTTTTCCAAACTATGCATCACGACACATTAGTGTGTGAGCTGCAGTGTGTAGGTGTGTCATGGGCCAGGCCCAAGTGGAGGGGCTGCCTCTCCCCTGCCACCACCCCAGGCTGAGGAAGACCCCAGCAAGGGCAGTGGCAGGCCAGGTCCAGGTGGAGGAGCTGCCTCTCCTCTGCTGCCACCTCAGGCTGAGGAAAACCCCAGCAAGGGCAGCAGTGGACCAAACTTAGGTGGAAGGGCTACCTTCACTTACTGAATTTCTTACTAAATTACTGTGTCACAAAATGATGCGTGTCTAAAAAGTGTGTCATCAAAATGAAAGGTTTGGAAAGCTCTGACTTAAAAGTATAAGCTGCCATGGCAAAATCATTTTTCCTGCCTCTTATTTAATATCATTTCTCATGCACTAATTATAAGAATTAAAGGGAGTTCAGGTGCCCATTTTGGACATATCATGAAATGTTAAGACTCAACAGAATAGATGATAATGCTCAGTAGAAAAAAAAGAGGAAAACTGCACTGCAGATGGATTTATTAAATCTAGGAAGTCACATGTTTTGCATACAGCCCTGTGCATACAAGACCTGAGCACAGCTGTTGATGACCAGGGCTCCTGGAGGTCTCTCTTTCATAGGTTTACTATAACCTGACATTGACTTGATGACAAATAACAACAACCTCCCATCATTTTGTACTTGAACTTTATCATACCAAGTGATATTTTAACCAAAATCAGCTAACGAACATAATTCTGCATACACTTTTGGAAAGCACTAAGAATTAGTATTAATGCTATGAATGGAGGCCATTTGAGCTGAGACAAGAAATTGTTTGAGGGAGGAGTAGACAGAGCAGCTAGAAAACAACTGTCCAATAGCAATTATGCAACATATTATATACTGAAAATGTATGATATCACTTGTATTGCTTGGGGTGTCTCCAAATAAGGCTTTCATTGCATAATAATCGCCTTCCTTTAAAATAGACCCAGAGGTTATCATCTTCCATTTGTAGCCCTGCTGCATTTTCCTATCATTTCATTTGTACAGTATTTTATTTTCCCAGAAAAATCAATTAAAGGAGGACAAACAGGAAATAACTGTGCACTGCTTGCTGATGTGTAGTGCTAGAAGTCCTCTGTTTGGCAACAGCCCTGTCTTCCCAATGAGGAATAGAGAAGGGAAAGACACAGCATAACCAAGGACACTATTACTGTAAGGAAACCTTTTCCATAACAAATCAATAGCCATTCTGAAGACTGTAAAAAGACAGTTCTCATGGTACATATCCATATTCTGGAACAGGTACCTCAGATCTACCAACTTTGTAGAAAGCTGAATGCCTGTCAGTATGTAAAAGACACATAGAATTGGAAGAAAGCTCAGATTTAAGTAACTGACTGAAACATTGGCAATAATGGAGAACTACATTATTTTTATAGTAAAATATTTACATCCTGTTGCATAACAAAGGATTTCAAGATTTCCCCTTTATTCCTTACAGCAGTGCCACAGAAGCCTCCTTCTGGTAGGATCATCCCACAAGACTATCACAACATTTTGAAGGACTATAACCTATTGGCAGGGGCAATCTCATGTGTCTTTCTTCAGAGATCAGGACGTAAAAAAGAAGACAATGATGACTTATTGAGAGGAAATGCTATGGCAGATTCAGAGGAGACATGGGAAATAAGCTTGGCTTAAAAGGAGATGAGCAACTGGCAGATTTCCTAGTGCCTCCATACATCGCTAAAGTTTGGCATCAGTACTTTTCTTGTAATCCGATAACACAATTGCTCTGTTTCTGTGTATGCGTCCCTTTCTGTGTATTGCTACATGTGAGTGTTGAATCAACAATGCACATCCAAGTAGCCACTGGCACCCAACACACCAGTGTTAACAAATATACCATAGGATACAGTTTCCTGAGTGCAGAAAGAGTGATCACTGTTGACAACATTACCATTCAAAATGAGTATGCGCCTCTCATTATTTGTCTTATTAAGCAAACATGAATTATGGAAAAGTATTATATGAGTTTACATTTTCAAAGAGAAAAAAGTCTAGACTAAGCAAAACATACACCTGTATTAAGCAGGTGTAAAAATACATACGTCATGCCTACTATCTCAGTTTTGGAGTTACAGTGCTTATTGGTTTCAACTCTTAGCCTTGATTTTATTTTATCTTTGGTTTGTTTCTCTCTCTCTCTTTCTCTCTCTCTCTCATGCACACACACACACACACACACTCGCACACACACAAACACACACAATGTGATGCTTCTTCCATGAACAAGTGCAGTCAGATACTGTACATGTATGCATGTCATTTTTAATACAACACTGTTAGCCTTGAATCCCGTACTGGGAGAAAGGCAGGATATAAATTAAATAAATAATAAATAAGGAGCCTTGGATAACTTTCCCAGGCAAAAGTCATTCAGTTTATATAAGCAACAGGGGAGTGTCATCCAGATTCTTCTAAGAAATAATCACACTTTTGTTTCATGATCTCTCACTCCCTCAAAACATTACAGTTAAAATGCTGGCTTCTGTCAGAGATTTATATGAGAGACATCAGTAGTGGTTTAATCCTACAAAAAGTAATCTGTACCCCATGTACTATAACACTGTCTTTGAGATGGACAGCTATCTTAGCATATTGTTTCAAGGAAAATACATCTGAGATGCACAGAAACTGGTCTACACTTGAATTTTGAACTTGTACCTGTATGTGAAGATTAGCATTCCACTCCAGCTGCATATATTTTGATTGCTCAATGCTCTTTAAAGTACAAATGTCATTGTTGTATGGGAATAAGTCACAAAAAGAGTAATGCTGTGTCAGCAGATGTTCTGGCAGAACAGTGTTTCTGCTAAAATAGTCTCAAATACAGAAGTCTAAGAATCCTTCACAGTTTTAGACTTAGTATCAACTTTGCTTGAAAAATCAAATCCTCTGGGAGGAATTTACTGCAGCCAATCAGAACTAGGTTGGCTGCGGTTACCCAGAGGACCTTTTCTTCTGTCGCTCCCAAGTTATGGAATGGCCTGCCGGAGGAGACCCGGCACATTACCAGTCTTGACTGCTTTAAAAAAGCAGTCAAGACCGTTCTCTTCCGACAGGCCTTCCCAGATTAGTGTTCCACCGCCTCTCATCATTGTCTTCTGTGTTAATCTTGTTTTTAATTTGTTTTAATTAACTAATATGTTTTAGGGGGATAGAAGGGTTGGAGGGTGGGGAGGATAGGGTGCATTTTAATGTTTTAATGTTTTTATATATTTTTGTAATGCCGCCTCAATCCATTGGGAGAGGCGGGACAGAAATAAATTTTATTATTATTATTATTATTATTAAATCCCTAACATTGACAATGTGAAGTAGTGGAGGAAAGAGGCGACCTGTGGTAAACTCTGACCAACTCCCAATCACAGGTGTATTTGAAAGGGTAAAACAGGTAAACTCCCATTCAGGTTTGCTGCAGTGAGCTGCTTAGAGCCTGGAGGAAAGGAAGGGCATAAAAATGAGAAATAAATAAGTAATATATATACAGGTGTGGCTATGATTCCAATATTCAATTGCAAGAGCTAACAACTGCAATCACACAATGTCTCCTACACCCAAAAGTAAGTGGCATTCTGTATGCACTGCATAGTTACGTCAGTTTCCTATCACTTTAACTGTCACTGTTTCACCCTCAGGCTTCCTAAAATTTGTTGACTGTTATGGTACTTGTAACTCTCTGCAAGAAAGCTTTAGTCCACTTTCCTGAATTACAATTGCCAAGGTAACCTGAGTACCTATTCCAGCTACAAAATTAACTGGTTAAATCTTCAATCCTTTCTCCCTAGGGTATCTTATCAAATTGCAAATCTCAATTACTTTGGATAGAGTAAAGACAATTAAAAAGGAATGAAACTGATGTAATTGTGTAATAACAACAGACCTTAACTTTCTAAGTACTGAAAACTGATCATTTTCTTGTACTGAGGTTTGGGTACAGATTCATGCAAAGCGCATGCCTTTTCACTGGAAGCTTTCAACTTAGGCCACTGTTAATAGGTGTCAAACATCACAGGAAACAAAAGCTCTCATTTCTCAAGCTCAGCATTTCAGGCTACTTTGATACAAGCGAAAATTAAGCTGCTTTTCTCCCTTAAAAACTCTGACTAGTTGACATCTTAGTTCCAGCAAAAATCACTAGTGCAGGAATGTTAAATCTGAACCTTTATTTCTAGAACAGTTACTACTGCTTTAAAACAAAACGAAACAAAACTGAGAGATACCAACTTGTTTCTCCACATAACCCCAGAAATTCTATGGATGTATATATTAAGTCTTCCCCCAATGCCAGGAAAAGGCAAGATCATGAACTGATCCACATGACAATAGCAGGCCAATACATATTGACATTTGTAGATAAAGCCCATCAACCCCTCATCAATATTGGGGGGAAAGACATGTTGTTGCTTGTTCTGGTGCTGGATAGTTTCAAAACTGGACCAGTCTGTCATGAACACTTTTGTTCACAGCAGTGGTTTTTTAAGACAAATATTACAATGTAAGTTGGACCAAAGGAACACAGAGATAGTATGTAGTTTCTTCAGGACACAAACGTGTGATCTGCAGATTCAGAAGAAAATGAGAAAAACAGAGTTGTTTAATGCATGATATTTTCCTTACATGGGTGACTTTGAAAGAGTAATAATGCAAACATATTCAATCACACAAGGCAATGCACATAAACTATGGCCATTTCCACACTACACTGTTACAGTGCTATCATTTCACTTTCAATATTCTATGGAATCCTGGGGTTTGCAGTTTAGGGAGGGGCATTTAGAATTCTTAGCCAGAGAGTTCTTTGGCTTCAGTACACTACAAACCCCAGAATTCCACAGGATATTCAAAGTAGAATAATAGCACTATAAAGAGTATAGGGCAGAAAGGTTCTATATGTTGTCCTAGCCATTCATACATTACTGCATAAGGAAACTATCATACATTTAAATAAAAAAATCCTATGGCAAATGAGCACTGGTAAAAATAAATTATTATGGCATGATTTGTGGCCCAGTTGTAGAGGATCAGTATCTTACTCCTTGGCATCATGGACATAAGAACGCTTCTCTAAGAACAAACACATTTTAGTCAATTTTGACATGCATGCGTGGTATGGCTTGAACAAGAGATATGGCAGGTTCCCTGCCTAAGGAATAGCTGCTTGCTCTGGATAAGTAAGCGTAGTAAGGTTGAGACCAGAGCTTGGAAAAGCCGGATTGGGGGACCAATTTCCAGAATCCTTTAGTTAGTGGCTACAATGACCTGAAGGATTCATTCACTTGCAATTCAGAAAGTAACTTTTTCAAGTTCTGTTCTCATCAACAGAGACAATACTACAGGTCTCCCCCCACATTTGCAGGTTTCACTTTTGTGGATTTGATTATTCGCTAAGTACCCGCTTGCCTCCCCCGCATTCTTCCCCTCCCATTCCTTGGCCATTTGGTCAAGATCATCACTTTCCTGCACTCCCTCACTGTTGCCTTCAGGGGTGCTCTGGCAGCGGCCGGCAAGAGCATGCAGGAGGGGGCAATCACCTGTTCCTTACATGCCCTAGGGCTGCCGCCACTGCAGGTGCTCCAGCAGTGGCCTGCAGGAACATGCAGGGCGGGTGATTGTCCGTTCCCTGCATGTCCTGGGCTGCCACCCGCACAGGCGTTCCACAGGCGGCCCACAGGAACACACAGGGTGGGCGATTGCCCATTCCCTGCGCACCCTAGCCTGCCATCAGCACATGCTGGCAGCTGGCAGGTGTGTGGAGAGGGCACCCGCCAGAAGAATTATTCGCAATTTTTTGACATTCGTGAGGGATCTCTGTCCCTAACCCTCCCGAATGTGGAGGGCCTACTGTACAATTTTACACATAAGCACAATGGCAAAAGCATGTTTTCCCTAAAAATAAACATATTAACAAATATATTCAGACACCATTCATTTTGTAATAGCTTATTTTCAGTTGGTTGAATCTGCTATTCTGCAAATGAAACTTTGGTCACAACATCCATCCATCAAAGGCCTGAGAGTGAATTGTTCTGTTCATTAACGTGAATCAGCCAAATCTTCATTGCTCACAGTCTATTTGTTTACTAGAAATATGAATTTGATTCATCTTGATTGCAATAAAGATTTGCATTGATAAAATATTTTTGTAAATGAACACTACATATTGTTGAAAATGGCACACTAAAGACCCCCCTGCCTAACAGTTCTGGCTGGAGATAACACATAAGTTAACAAAATCACTTTGTTTGGATTACAACAAACTCCCTCTCAGGAACTCCTGTCCCAGATTTCAAGCCTTATACACCACCACTCCCTTCTATGTCAAAGATGTCTGACAGTTCACTCAAGTCACCTGTTATAATCTAACAAAATATCTCTAACAATGACATGCTCAAGAAATGAGCAACTCAATTAAGAAGGAAAAGTCATGTACTCAGCACTTTCCCATCCCCTCCTTGTTTCTTTCAAAAGTTCAGAATGATTCAAATCTGCATAAATCCAATAAAGAGGCATTCATGACTCTGATCTGTTTGGACATGTATTTTTTACTTCCTCATCTGTTTATTCTTAAAATAATTCTGATAGCATTGACTCTCACCTAAAAACCAATCTGTAAATCAAAGCCTAAAAAGGAGGATCAAGGCTGCGGTCAGTTTGGCCAACAAAGTTACTGCACTTCTGAAGTTTGCTGGATTTAGCTGTGAAGGCAGCACGCAGCTTTTACACGCACACAAAATACATGCACACAAAACTGTCACCAAAGGTAAAATGTACCTCTACCATCACTGCTCTCATACATTGCCTCACCCAAGTAGTAAAAAGGAAACACATAGTAATCTTTCTATCTTTCACTGTGTTTATATTCCACCCTAGATTGAAATTCACCCCAGCCTCAAGCAGGGAGTTCCTTGTATCACCAACATTTACCGTGGCATAGATTCACTAGGTCTCAAAATTTCACAAGACAAACCCAACAACTTGGGTGGTATATGTCTACATAACAGTTTCCATCCTGTTAGGTAAACTTCACAATCATACATAAACAAATACTGGAATTCAGGCTCAATTCAAGATCTTTTTTAAAAAAGTATAGAATTTTTAAGTGTTTCAAATAAATATTATTGGATATTTTGGATATATTGAACAACCCACTTCATCTTGGAAGTAAGAAATACTGTACAAATCACTGTGATTTCCAAAAGAAACTCGGAGGTGTTAACATTAATCTGTAAAATTCTGATATCCATCTTGAAGAAAGAACTTAAATAAGGAAAAAAAGAAAGTTCAAGATCTCTTCATAATATTAAATTCTAGGATCCAGTATATTTTCATCATAAACCTTAAAAACATTGATTCATTACCTTGCATGAACAGTTTATCAAATGTGTTATATTTTATATACAGAAAGAAGTTTCAAAATTAATAAGCACAGTCTGATCACCAACAAGAACATGTGACTACTCTGTAAAAATACTCATTAGAATTCTCATTTTCTTGTATGTTTCTGTGGGAAAGAAATTAAAAATATTTCATCATTCCAAATATATCTGGTCAAACCAGAAGAAAAGGCGATAAAACTTCAAGATTAATCGATTTTTTTTGAGAGAGAAATTAATATGTTCATGTTTATCAAAATGGAGCATGCATATGAAAAGAGAAGATTTAAGAGTGGAATGAACTGAAGGATCCCACAATTGAAATGTAGCCAGCTATAATGACCAATACTAATCAGATTTGACCATTACTGTGTCTTACAAAGGCTTTTTAATCCTGCTTGGACAAAATGTACAGTTGAATAGGAAGAAAGAGGGCTGCTTTTCTTTCAGGATTTGCCTCCAGCTGTTAGGAGAAGAAAGAACAGTTTAAACACAAACACATTTGTCTCTTTTCCCAGTCCAAATTGTACGTAGAAGTCCCTATTCCAGACAGTCAAAAGTATGTTCTTGAACATCTGTGCATGGAGTTAGTAACTAATGCAAGTTCCCATCAACAGTATGAGAACTTGTGTGTTTTATTGTTTTTATTATACTGCACTAGTATGCTTGTGGGAATGTTTCACACTTCTCTACATCACATTGAAATATTTTTTCAATGAAAAAGTGGTTTAAGGAATATATTAAGCAAATAAATAAATTGCCATTGATGCTTTTGAAGTCACCTTTTCAAACTGTTGCTTGCATCATATCTGTCATCCTCTCTCTCTGGCTCTGGCTCTCTTTTTAAAGTGGCATTAATCTTCTCAGGAGAAGAGAAGGTGATGCAGAAAGCTAATGTTTGTATAATCAGCTTTCCTTTGGTATTCTCTAGCTTAAAGCCTTTTAAAAGGGGGAAAAACTGGCTTGCTCATTTCCTCTTCTCTTATGAAAACTTCAGTGTTCACTGGTTGAAGACCCATTCAGCGTAGCTGCTCTCATGCCAAGGAATCTGGCTACAAGATTGTTTCTCATGCACGTTAACAAGGTTGAGTCTGAGAAAGGAGGCGAGAAAGGGGAAGTTGCAAACACATGAACCAGTTAACCAGCAGCCAGATCCAACTATTTTCACTTGGCACAAGTACACCTTAGAGCGGTCCTTGCTTTACAGCATCTTTTCTCTGTCACAAGACAGTGATCCATGAAGCAAGGGATGGGGAATCAATAAAGGGCCACACACAAATAAAAAGGAGGGGGGAAAAAAACAACAGAATTTGCAACTGCCTTCATTACCTCACCTCCTAGTTTGTATGCATGGGCTGACTTTTACTGTTTACAGCTTGGGAGAAAAAGTGTCCCCTGCCTTTTTTTCCCTTCTGCAGCTGAAAATCTGAATAAGGCAAACTGAAATGAACTAATGACACTTTCTGCGAGCACGGTGCCATATTGGTGGGGGAAAGTGACACTTTTCAAATGATTATCTGTCAACAGGAACCTTGCCCCAAGGACAGATTCAAAGGGAGGCCCCTGTTTTGCCTTCTGTATCTCTAGTATGCTGCTCTTTTGCACTAGAGTTAGTTAAGTAAAGGTGCTGTGCTTCATACTCCACTGTTCCCTATGAAGCTTTCAACACTATCCATTCCCTTAGCAGCTGGGAGCAGGCAAGGGAATAAGGAGAAGCAGCTCCAGGAAGAGGCAGTCAGTGACAAAATGAAGCAACTATGGATGCATCTCCTGCCAGGCTATGGTCCCGTTTGGGTCTTTCCTGTAGTCATTGCTGAACTGAAAAGGAGGAGGACAAGGCAACAAGAATGGGAAGAGTTTCTCATTCTTTCCTTTCAAATATCATGAGTGGCAGGTACTGAACAGTCATTCTTCCTAATTCCTGTTCCTTCAGTCTCCCTTCTGCTGCTGGAGATGCACATCTATTCTGTCTCTCAGGTTCTATACAGCTCAAGTACAGAAACAGAAAAGGGACAATTAAAGAAGGCATGGTTTGATATGCAGACAGGCAAGCAAAAAGGTCTGAAAATTACTGCTGATGTCACCCATGACTTTGCCCACTCAGATCCTTTGCTTCAACCCAAAAATGGTTAACAATAGGATGGTCTGGCCTGGGAGATGCAGGTTCCCCACTTGCACTTTAGAAAGAAGAGCTGCATTGCAGAATCTTCTGAAACAAAAAATTATTTGGATTCATACATTACAGGCAGTGATGTTCCACTCTCATCAACAAAATATTACAGGTTCTTTCTTCCTTGTTGCCCTCTGCTTGTAAAATAACCAATAAATAAATAAATAAATAAAAATGTTACTGCAGAGTATCTATTCCTCATTCACACACCTGGGAGTCACAGGAAATGTCTATAGGAAATAACACTGATATAGAGCAGGCCCCAAACTATGGATGTTGGTTCAACAGCAGCTCAGGGAACCCTGGTAGGCCGTACTGCAACTTAAGAAAGGTGGAACACTCTTGATCCAGAGGGTATGGCTCAAAAGAGCATGGTGACTTCTGTTTTGCTACTTCGACCAGCCAGCCACTGTGCAAGTCAATAATTCTATCTGATTTAGTCAAAAGGAGATAGAGATTTATTTGCCAGCCACAATAGTTCCTACTATTAAAAATTTCCAAGATGATTTATCCATTAGCAAACACAGGTGTCTACACAGTCACAAAAATAATTTATCAGGATAAATACTTCTACCTTCAGGTGCCATGGGGATGCCTTTAATGTTATTTTGAATACAATTTGCACTGAAAAAGTTTAGAGCAACCTGCTTGAGGAACCACCTAGAGCAGTGGTTCTCAACCTTCCTAATGCCTCGACCCTTTAATATAGTTCCTCATGTTGTGGTGACCCCCAACCATAAAATTGTTTTCATTGCTACTTCATAACTGTAATTTTGCTACTGTTATGAATCGTAACGGAAATATCTGATATGCAGGATGTATTTTCATTGTTACAAATTGAACATAATTAAAGCATAGTGATTAATCACAAAAACAATATGTAATTATATATTGTGAAATATTTATTTCTAATTACAAATAAATGAAATTTTGTCTTGAAGCATGGTGTAGCATGGGTAACAGTCTTAATATAACAACAGTAAAGTACATTGCTACATTTTGCGACAGTATGCGTAAAAAAACAACGTCAGTGCGAAGGTTGAGATTGCTTCTTTCTCACCAGATCAGAAATTCTCAGGGTAGTCTTTGCAAGAGCACAATGAAGATCAATTATTTGTGGACTTTGAACTCAGTTTACAGCAGTGAAAATAAGCTAAGGACAAAGCAGGAAAATGGAGAAGGGGAGGGAGGGAGGGAGAGAGAGAGAGCAGAAGGAAAATGGATTTTTGACACAAAAAACTAAGAAATAGGTTGTTGTAGGTTTTCCAGGCTTTGAGGCTGTGTTTTATTAGTATTTTCTCCTGATGTTTCGCCTGCATCTGTGGCTTCAGATCCTTTGAAGATGCCAGCCACAGATGCAGGCAAAACATCAGGAGAAAATACTAATAGAACACAGCCTCAAAGCCTGGAAAACCCACAACAACCTATGGATTCTGTCTGTGAAAGCCTTCGACTTTACACTGAGAAATAGTTCCTACATGCAAATTTTAACTCTGCCACATGCTGGATGTTTCCTCACACAAAATTACTTGTGCTTCAAGACTAATGGCAAAAACCATTTGCACCAGAGTGGGCAACTGCAGCCCACTTTACATGCCTCTGACCAAGAACTCTTAGCAGCCCTAATAAAACTGTGGGTGTTGCAACCACTTAACAAAACCTGGGTGTTGCAGTCACTTAAAAAAAAAAAATCTGAAGCCACAGTTGCTCACTCTAATTTACTGTATAACAAATATTTCCACTTTTAATTTTTGGGGGGAAAGAAAGAAAGAAAGAAAGAAAGAAAGAAAGAAAGAAAGAAAGAACAAGCCAGAAGTCACTGTTAAAGTACATACAAGTAATATAGAAGGTCTTGAATTTTGTCTCCATTCTGCCTCTAGTGAACAGGTTATTAAGCAAGGAGATAGTTTTTATTTACAGTACTTTAAAGGACCCAATCAGTATTTTGCAATGACATTCCCAACTAAAACAATATGGTATCCAAAGGGAAAAGAGCCATTATTATTGTTGTTGTCATCATTATCATCATGATCACCATTATTAACTTTATTTATATCCCGCCTTTTCCTCAAGACTTCCAGACTCATTACTCCAGTTGTCCAGGCTGGGGACAAAAACGTAGAAAAATTCAGGGACAGCTGCCCTTGCCACTAACACAAGTGAAGCAGCTAGACTGCTATAGGGTTGCCAGTGGAGGGGGGGACGGACGGAGAAGCCTACTGTACCTTTAAGGGTTGTATAGAAAAGCGAATTTCACCAGGTGTTGCTTGTTACCTGGCAGCTGCTGAAATCCTCTCTTCTACACAGCCGTCTCCAGCTTTCAATCTGGCAATTTTAAGCCTGACACCCTCCAGATATTTCAGATTACAGGTCCCACAATCCTCCACCACTGGCCGCTCTGAGTAAGACAGGTGTCCAAAATCCTCAGAGGGAGCCAAACTGCCTACTCCTGGTGTCCACTTAGCCCCAAATCAGTTTCCACAGTGCCATTAATAGAGGGGAATAAAAAGAAACCCCGGGCCTATGGTAGTTTAAGAGGTTTCCAGGAATCTGCCCAATTGGGGGGGGGTAGGTGCACGTTAGGGCCAGTGAGGGAAGCCGAGGCCCTCTCCATCCCTCCATCCAGGCCACCACGGGCCGAGCCAAGAAGCCGCCCTCTCCTTACCAAGCATTTGCTCCGCGGTGGAGGCGTGTGGCGCCGAGGCTGGGTATCGCCTCCAACGCCCTCAGGGGAGTTGAAGCACACGACAGGGGCAGTGGCTGAAGTCATCCCCGCGGCACTTGCAGGAGAAGCCCGGCCCCACTCGCTGTCGTTCCCGCACTGGTACCTCCTCAGGAGAGGCACAAATTTCCCTCAGGATGCTCATGCTGTGGCGACGCTGCTGAGCCCCCCCATCTTCCCTGGGTGGTGGTGCGCAAGCGTGAGCCACGCACTTATGTTCTCCTGCCCCCTTTGACGGGAGCGTGTGTGGCTGCATGCACTCCCGCCAAAGGGGGCAGGAGGACGCAAGCGCGTGGCTTGCGCTTGCATACCACCACTGAGGAGGGAACGGAGCCTAAGACCATTGGAAATATGTGTTTTCCGAAGGTCTTAGGTGACCCCTGTGAAAGGGTCCATCAACCCCAAAGGGGTCGCGACCCATAGGTTGAGAACTGCTGACCTAGAGTCATAGAGCCCTGCCCAACAACTTCAATCAGCTATTGAAGAATTATGAGTGGTACTATAAACTGTTCACCTTGTGTTAATTAAAATGTGGTATTTAAGGCTATTTCCACACTAGACTGTTATAGTGCTATTACTTCACTTTTGACATCCTGTGGAATTCTGGGGTTTGTAGTTTACTGAGGCCAAAGAGCTCTCTGGCTCAGGATTCTAAATGCCCCTCTCTAAACTGCAAACCCTAGGATTCCATAGGATGTGGAAAGTGGAACAATAGCACTATAACAGTCTAGTGCAGAAATGGCCTAAATGTGCCCCATAAAGCTTATGGAACTCTCTGTTAGCTAATATTCAACAAGGAGAGCTGTGGAGTTTCCATTGCTTGTTTGTAACATTTCTTGTCATACAAACAATCCTTGATGTGATACCCTGTACATTTACTATTCTTTTGAGACTGATTTTTAAGGTTGTTTTATTTAGCTACAGAGTAACAGAGTGGTTTGTTAGCTAACAAGGCTTCTCAATGAATCCTCTTTAGGTAAGCATTTTCATTTGTTTTGCTAACAAACCTCTTATATTGTAACCAGGTAGTGAAGAATACAGGAAAGAGTGAAATTTCTGTAATGCAGCTGCCAAGAGAAACATTATCATCTGTCCATTCAACCAATGAAACAAACAGATGAGAAATAAATAATATAGGATCTAACCCACAAAACCAATGGGAAACAAACAGTGTGAGGAGATAAATTATACAATAAATCAATGAAATATTCATAAATTACAATTTTTAAAAGATATAGTGAATAAATAAAACAGTCTAGTATTCTTATATTTTAAAAAGCACAGTTCAAACTAATAAACAGCAATAAAGGTGAAAGTCCATAAGGCATAACTCTGTAGCTGAGCTAGCTGTCCAAGAATATTGACAGTTCTGTGTGTTTTCTCTCTAATACACACAGATACACATAATACACATAATATATATTTATAACAAATAGTTTGATAAATCAAAGAAATAATAAATTATTCCTATATAAATTATGTTCAAACTAATAGCAGTTAGGGTGTAGGTCCATAAAGCATAAATCTATAGCTGAAATGTTTCTCAGGATCAATCTGAAGGAAAAAGATTGGAACAATAAAAGAATTTTACATTGGCCATTGAGGAAGACCATGGGTCAAAATGCATCTGGTCTCTGCTTTACTGAAGAGTTGCATTCAAAGCTACAGCAAACCTGAATGCTTTCCATCCTGGGCTGACATCTGGTGAAGAGTATCTGACTGTGATATAAAGGTTCATCAAGTACACATATGAAGAGACTATGCTTCAAGTAATTCTTTGCAATGAAGGTAAGGAATCTGTGGCCCTACAAATATTGTTGCATTAGAACTCTCAGATTTCCAATCACTGGTTATACTGACTAGGGTTGATGCTAGTTTGAGTCTAAGAACACCTGGAGAGGTGCAATTTCCCCCACCCTGCTATACAAGTTAATACTAACACATTAATTTGAGTTCAGAAACAGACTGACGACCAATGCAGATGGAAATGCATTTATTTATTTATTTATTTATTTCTCCCTCACCTTTTCCCAGCACTTACAAAGTTAAGGCCAGTATACACAAATGGCATTAAATCATCACATTAGCCAGATCAAGCGTTGCTGGCCGACTGGAGTTTCTGGACCACATTTAAATGCAGCCTCACGTACAACGAATGTCAATAATCCAAATGGTAGGTGGCCAAGACCATGGGTAAATTCAGCAAAGTTGTCTCTGTCCAGACTTGTTTGTAGTTAACCTATCTGCCCGAGACAGGAGTGACAAAGTATGTCCCATGGAGCACAGGTGGTTCCAAGGCCATTTTTGCAGTCGCCCTATTCGTCACCATCCCCTTCCCCCAATATAGCCAAGAAAAGCAATTTTTGACTTTTGGAGTAGCAACAGTTTTGTGCTTGGGAAGGAGAGTGGGCCTAAAGCACTACCTCCTGAAATTGCAGAAGCTGAAACAAGAAGTGAATGGGAAGGCACTTTCAGGATTTTTCTTCCATTTTTAGTTCACAGAGGGTCCCAGAGGCTGAAAATGCTCACTGCTGGGCTAAGGGGACAAAATGTGCTCTGTTCCACCAAGGGCTTGGGCTCTCAGGGTCATGCCAGGCCTATGATCACCTCCAAACTGCATGTCTGATATTTTTAGGAAAATGGTATCCTAAACAGGTTGAACACCACTGCATTGTGCAGATAAACTACACATCAACAACACACAGAGATTATCTTATTTGAGGATCAATTTACTGTCCCTCATTCATTCCATTACTACACTGTGAAAATGTCTACTGCCTTCATCTTGATGAGATAACATGGAGACAGAACCTGCAGGTTATCCACATATTGACCTGGACATAACTATCATCAGTGGACAACTTCAGCATGATGAAACTCCATCAATGAATGTCACAAAGAAATATAATAATACTTCAACACAATCTTCTGGAACTGACTATATCAGAGCAGAACCACTTTAAAGCATGGCATCAATCACACACATGAACATCTTACCCAGGAAAGGGAAGTTAACAGCTGACCTAAATAACCCACATCTTCAAGGTGAAGGTTAAGTTCCTTCAGGGGTGGTCTAATAACTCACCAGCCTAATATTCAATCTCTGTTAGGCAAAACAAGCCATAAAGAGCAAAGCTCAAGTATATGGTGGGCTCACTCAACTTGGCCAAGCACCTTGTCCACATACTGAACCCCACATAATTACACCTGATCCAATTGAGCAGGGCCAGGTGTGTCCTTGGCCACTAATAGACTTTGGAATCATTCATGATAAATGACTTTATGTTCAAAGTATCTTGAAAACTGTTCATAGTATACAGCAGAGGATTCTCAGAGCCAGTTATGAACAGAAGGCCTCTGACTTCCTGATAAATTCCCACTAGATGATGCTGAGAGCTGCAACAAAATAGGCTTGATAACAAACTTTATCTCTTGTTTGATTGGACTCAGCATGTGTCTTTCTCAATCTGTGTTCCAGTCATATCCCATCTTGGTTCAGTGTCTTTAGCTCATCATACATATATATATTCACCAAAGGCTGCCATAAACTTGAACTTCAGCAAGGAACATTTTATAGCAGCCTTTTGTCTTGAAGTAGCCAGTTCCACTTCTTGCAAAGGTGATCTGCATTCAAAGCAACAGCAAACCTGAATGCTTTCCACCCTAGGTTAGACAGCAAGCTGTTTCCTTGCTCTCTTCCCATGTTCACAGTTCCAAGCAGGACTCCAGGGTAGGGCAAGCAGGCAGGCAAGTAGGCTATTATAGTACTCTTCTCAAAGCTGCTTATCTGACCAAGAACTGCCAAAACAACTATAACAGTCTTTGGATTAACAGCTGGAAATACTAGCTGTACTGGCTTTTTCCTCTTTCACAGCTCTTTCATTCTCCAAAAAAATGGAGAATTTGAATGTAACTGAAACATCTATAAGAAATCTGGACCCATCAGTCAGTGTGCAGCATCTATCAAAACACCATTTTGCTGCTGTGTACCTTTGTTCTTTATACTGTTTCACAAATATTTCCCCATATGATATAGGGCATGTGTTCATTATAAATATCAAAATAACTAAGCTCTAGCATCAGAACCAGAAGGTATCCCATGTATCTCCCTATCCTGCTTCATCATCTTGACTGTAATCTTTTTGGTTCTTTCTTCTCATATATTGTAATCAATATTCTTCAATACTGCTTTAGTCCCCTGGTTTAATTCAGCCAGTCAATAAACGTTTGCAGTCTTAATGTTTTGCAGCATAAAGACAATTTAATAGAACAAATGGCCCAGCATATTCCATAACAATTAATCAGTTTCAGACCCTGTACAGAAGCAATTAAAGAGGTACTAAATTAAGAAATACATTTTAAAAAATCGTTCTGAATTCTAAGGGTACACTTCTATGCATGTTTTCCTTGAACATATTGAGTACAATGGGAACTTTCAAATAAACATGCACAAGATTCCCTTGTGAATTATTTGCCTAGCAATATTTCAGTCTTCGAAAGAGTGTTTCCAAACAGGTAGCAATTACTTGCCAGATCTTGTCTGCTTGGGTGCTATAACCCAATCATCATAAACTTTAGTTTCTGAGTTTTAAGCAGCCCAATCTCCTCAACAGCTGCCAGGCCACAAAGACTGCTCAGAGATTGCTGACAACAATCTTTGATGAATGAACAGAAAGAATTTTAGCACGACAAACATTTTTCAAAAAGTCATCAAGAATGTCAAAAGAAACACTAAAAATGAGCAGAGTGTGCCCAAAGATAAAAACAAAACCAGTGAAGGATACTTATGTTTGAAAGCAAGCTTCTCTGTTTGCAGCCATTGTTCCTATACTGTTTGTATGAACACTGTCCATATACAGTGTGTGTATGCACCTCCAAGTCATATGTCAACTTACAGGGACCCCATGGACTTCATATGGTTTTCTTAGGTAAAGAGTACTCAGAGATGGTTTTGCTAATTTCTTCTTCTGAAATATAGCCTACTGGGTGGATTTTATATATATGCATCACAGGCACCCCAGGCTATTCTGAACTGACTGGATATACATCTGCCAATGAGCAGACACTCTTCCATTTGCAAATACTCATCGTGCATAACTGAAACTGGATCAAAGACAACAGGTGTAATATAAGTCAATGAATGAAAGACATCATTGCAGTTGACTTTAGTTAGACAAAAATGGCATCCATTGTTTGCCAAAGTTAAAACTGACAGACTTTCTCGTCTAAAGTTGTGCAAACACACTGCAATTCAGAAGCTTAATTTTCCTTCCCAAACTACTGAAAAGTACCCCGTAGGTGTCGGTTAAGTTTGACATTGTGCATCTGCAAGAAGTAATCTACTTTCCCCTTTGGCTTTGGCCAACCAAGACCATACAACTAATACATTCAAATCAAAACCAGATGTGCACACAAACTTTAAGATGTGCATACTAACACAAAGATATGAACAGAAAAGTAACACTCTTGTACTGATAAGGCATTTTGGCTAACAGAAAGTACAAAACTGAGCAGCTGGGCCATCTTAAAAAATGCAGAGCAGTGGCATATTCTAATACTGTCTTTCATCTTTAAAGCTCCCTTCTAGCCAGGAGCTAATGGAATTAATTTCAACCATGTAAACTAAAAAGGCTTATTGTAACCAAACTATACAACAGTAAGTCAGAAATCCATCTGTATGCTGAATCCCAATTATTCTCAGATTTAACATCTTGTATGCCTTCACATTTATGGCCAAAATACTGGGAGGAAGAAGCTAATGTTCTTACAAGAAGAAAACAATAATTACGATCTAGCAAACAAGCTATAAATAAAGTTCACAGAACTCTAAATCAGCTTTGTTATGTTGCTCATTTACATTTTCTCTTAATTTACTTTTCTTTGGACCTTGTTCCAGAAATGCATTGAGATCACTGTTACTTTCACAGTTCATGTCTTCTTCCATACCAATTTAAGAAGGTTTTCCTCCTTTTCTTAAAAAAGCAGGCTACATTTAAGAAGAAAATATAGATAATACATAAGAAAGTATTTTGCGGTGATTCCTGTTAAAATACCTATGGAACTTTGATAACAATAATAGCTGGAGAATGGAAGTAGCCTAAGTCTAACTTAAAGTAAAGTGTAAAACAACTTCCTTTGCTGTCCCTCATAGTACCTCATCCTTGTCTAACCTATCATTTGTACCCTGTATTGGTTGACCAACAGTTCCTCACTTTCCCTGTACTTGCAAAAAGCAGACCCCCCCCTCCACTCATGAAGTTGTATTATTGACAGATACAAGCGAATCACCAGTTAGTTCATAGCCCCATACACCAAATATATCTCTCACTCACTAAATCAGAGGTTTTGGTTGACTATACAAATATTAAGGATGTAGGTGTGTCACCGATTTCCTATACCATATCTAATTCTCACAATTACATCCAACAAATCCATGGGATCTTTTAAAAAGACAGTCTACAGCTGGAATATATTAGTGAAAATCTTTGCCATGCTCTTTCAGCTATAAAGGCTGAACTCCAATGCATTCTAATAAGTTGAGAGCTTTAAGGACAGTTACATATCCTTTACAAATATGAAAGGGGAAAAGGGGAGGGTGATTTTTTTCCTCCTCATTTGCACAAAGAACCGCAATCGTGCTCACAAGGACACCCAGCAGGTCCATGACTTTCAGAGCTGATCAACTGGCTGTGTTTAATGAAGCAAGCTTTAAGTCAAACAAGCCTAAACGAATGTGCAAGCCCAGACAGAGATGACTTAGAGCCAAGCGTAAATTCTTAGCTTGTGTTCAGTGGACAAAAATCATTCCAAAAAGATGATATCGTCCGAGGTTTAAAAGAGGTGAAGCAATTTCTTTACGTTTTGCTCTCCTAAACATCTCTTTTCCAAAATCTAGTTCCATCCTGGCTGAAGTATATACACACAGATTAAAATTATTTATAAAATAAGAGAGAGACATGGGTGCAGGGTGGGAATTACACACATGGCAGTATTGCTGAGTTCAAACTCAGGTTCCAAAAAAGCTTCAGCGTCTAGAAGTGTCTTCCTCTAAACTTCTTTGCGTCCAGACATAAGCTATAGGCAAGATGCACGCTTTCCAAGGATTCAGGGAAACATTTATACCAGCTAGGGCTTTAAAAACAAATAGCCTTGTTGGGTCTTCCGCAGAATCGGTCTTCTTGACCAGCTCCTCCCTTCCCTCGTTTTCTAAGGTGCTTGAGTCCCCCATCATATGGCCATTTCCGCACTACACTCTTATAGCGCGATTATTCCACTTTCAACATCCTATGGAATCCTGGGGTTTGCAGTTTCCGGAGGGGCCGGCTGGCCCCTCCGGAAACTGCAAACCCCAGGATTCCATAGGATGTTGAAAGTGGAATAATCGCGCTATAAGAGTGTAGTATCGTTTCCCACCTGAGCGCTTCGATCCGCCTCCCATCACGCATCCTGGAGAGTCCCAGGTCCGTCCGTGCTTCAGCCTCACCGGCCCTAAACCCTTCACCACTTTCCCGCAGTCCTCGCCTAGCCTTCCTCCCCCCAAACGCCAGCGCAGAGAGCACTCCTGAGCATGTCCGGAGTGCCTTCCCGTCAGCCGCGCCGAGGAGAGGACGGGGGGCTTCCCAACTTCAGACGCAGCCGCGCAGGGGAAGCATCTTTGCCCGGCTCTCTGTCTCGGGAACCACCCGTGGGGTTCGGAATGCCAAGTGTCACCCCGGCCGGCTTCTGCCCCTGAGGGAACGGGGGCTCCGTGAACAGAACTGGGGTGGGGGGCCGGACAAGAACAAACACCCCCCAGCACCCCGCTTACCCATGGCCTCTCTCTCTCTCTCTCTCCTTGGCGCGCTAGGGGCTCCCGCGGCGGGGTCTTCAAGGCTGGCTTCTGCTTCTCTCCCCCTCTCCGGGACGGTGGAGGGAAAAGACCGCACGCTCCCGCCGTTCTGCGCGGAAGAACGAGCCGCCTCAGCGCCCAGCCCCGCTCGGTAGTAGTAGTAGTAGTAGTAGTAGTAGTGGCGGTGGTGGTGGCTGCGTCCCGCCTTCCGCGCGTCCCTCCTTCCCTCCCTCGCCCCGCTCGCCCGGCCGCCTCGGGCTCGCTGGAGCAAAGGGGGCGGGGCCAGCCACGGAGCGGCGCGAGGAGGGGGCTCCAGAGGCAGCGGAGGGGCGGGGGGCCCGGCCCCCAGGTGGAAGAGGCAGCGGAGGGAGAGTGGGGCCAGACCCCCCCCCTTCTCCTTCTCCTCCCCGCGCGCAGCCGGGTTCGTTCTCCTTCCTTCCGACGGGCAGGTATCTGTCTATGCGGATTAATTTTATTGGACAGACATATCAGCACAAGCAGTATAATAACACAGCAGTGTCAGGAGCTGCAAACCCCAGGATTCCAGAGGATGTTGAAAGTGGAATCGTCGCGCTATAACAGGCTAGTGCGGAAATGGCCCAAGTGTGGAATTGAACCCTAATTCCACGTGTGGTGGAAATTTGGGCGTTGGACTACGACCTTGGGGACCAGGGCCATTGCAGCCCTACGCCCCTAGAGCATGATGATTCCACTTTCGACCTCCTGTGGAATCCTAGGGTTTGCAGTTTAGGGAGGGGCCTTTAGAATTCTCAACCATAGAGCTCTTAGCCCTCAGTAAACTACAAACTCCAGAGGTTGAAAGTGGAATGATCACGCTATAGGAGTGCAGGGCTGAAAGGGCCCAGGGTTCAATTCCACAGTTGGGCCACACTAGCCTGTTATAGCGCGACGATTCCACTTTCAACCTCCTCTGGACCTGGGGTTTGCAGTTTCTGGAGGGGCCAGCCAGCCCCTCCCAAAACTGCAAACCCCAGGATTCCAGAGGAGGTTGAAAGTGGAATCATTGCACTATAACAGGCTAGTGCGGAAATGGAATTGGACGTGGAAACCCACTGGGTGACCTCGAGTGTGTCACACACTCTCAGAAACCTCATGATAGGTTTGGCTACGGATCAAGTCTGGAACGGCTTGAAGGCACACAACAACAACAACAATGATGACATCAGGAAAAGGGCATTAAGAAGAGGAGAAAGACCCCCTCTCTGCCCCCAAAAGCCACCTTCACTCTCAGCCACGTCCCCATCACTCTGCGCTGGAGGAGAGGGGAGGTTGTATCAATTGAATTTCTGCCTTTTGAAAAGCACTGGGAACCACTGGGGGCGGGAATTGCAATTGGTGGGGTAACATAAGAAGAGTTGTGATGCTGCAACAAAAGTGGAGCTAGTCCAGTATTCTTGCCAGCATGGTACGGTGGTTTGAGCATTGGACTAGGACTCTGGAGACCATGGCTCAGCTCCCCATTTGGCCATGGAAGCCCACTGGGTGAGCCTGGGCAAGCCACACTCTCTCAGCCTCAGAGGATGCAGAAGGCAAACCTCATCTGAACAAATCTGGTCAAGAAAATGCTGTGATAGGTTCACCTTGGGGATGCCGTAAGTCAGAAAGGACTTGATGGCACACAACAGCAACAAATTCTTTTCCCATAGGGGTCAGCCAAGTGCCTATAGGAGGCCCCCAAGAAAGATAGGTAAGTGGTATCATCCTTCCTTTTGAGTTCCCCACTGACTGGGGTTGGGTCATCTACCACCGTTGAATCTGAAGGTTACGTACAGCCATCAAAGTAGCAATAGAGGAACTCATTTCCCCTGGATTTATATCCTTTTTAAGCTGTTCAGTTTTACAACCATTGCTGCATCTTGTGAAAATAACTTCCTTAGTTTTATGCACTCCGTGAGGAAGCATTTCCTAAAGTCAGTTTCCTTGGATGACCTGGAATTCTTTTATTATAAAAGAGAGAGAAAAGTGTCTCCGTGTTGACTTTACCTGCACCATGCATTCATTTATAAGCTCTCTGTCATGTCCACCTTTTGTCTAAGCTAGACAGCACCGGAGAGTTGCTGTGGAATCACTCAAAACTCTTAATCATTTAGGAAATACTCAGGCGGTATCTGTTTTGGACGTGAAACAAAACACAGCAAAACCCACAAAAGAGCTGTACCTTTATTGGCCAACCAAAATGCAGAAAATACATCATACAAACTTTCTTGCTTCTTCATCAGGCAAAGATATAGAAAAAAAGTGATGATGTTAGTGTCACGGGCCTACATTTTGTCTCGGATGTTGTTTCTGTTGTCTCTTAAGATGCTTTAGAGCAGTGGTTCTCAACCTTCCTAATGCCGTGACCCTTTAATACAGTTCCTCATGTTGTGGTGACCCCCAACCATAAAATTATTTATTTATTATTTACAATGCCTCCTCCCTGGCAAAGGCCGCCTCGCCAGCCAGGAATGGGGGGGGCAGGTAGGGAGGGAAAGAGGAGCTGCACGTCTCCCCCGGGAAAAAACTCCGAGAACCCTCCCCAGGCTCTGCTTCTGCTTTACTCTCATTTCCACTGGAGGGGCAGTGTGGGAAAAGTTTCCAGAGTGTCGACCCTGGCCAGTGGGGGAGGAATCCCAGCACCTTTGTCTTTTGCTCCAGGCGCAGCTCACCCCCTCAGAAAAGCGCTGCCTTGCAGCACCCCGGCCCTTCCACAGCACCCCCCTCCGTGGCGAGTGGGGCAGGGGCCGTGGCGAGGAGGGGGCCTGCCCCCCATGCTGCCACCGCCCCCCCCAAGCTGGCCCGTCAGACGGGAGGTTCTCTGAGTAGCGGAGAAGGAGGAGCAATTTCAGTCCCTTCTGAACAGGAGGACGCGAGGGCGTGGCTCACGCTTGCACACCACCACCCAGGGAAGACGGGGGAACTCAGCAGCGTCACCACAGCAGGGCCCCTTTTTGCACGCAGTTTCTTTTGTGAGAGGGCCCCTTGAGAATCGCATAAATGGGAGCGGCAGTCCGTACAACGCACTCCCATTTACGCGACACTCACGAGCCTAAAGCAGGCCGCGCATGGATTTTTTTTTTATTTTGGCTCTAAGCCGAAAATGCTGCGCGGTTGCACAATGCTCCCGGAGCCCGCGTGCACTTACCTGCCCTGCGGTACATCGTCCCAGGCGCGCTGGTCATGCTTCCTCCCCCAGCGCAGCCTACAGCTCCCAGGCTGCACTGCAAAAGGAAGGGGCGGGGCGGTCGCGCAACCAGGAAGCCAGCTGCGGGACGAAGGAGCAGCGAAGAGAGTGCCTCGCACAAGAACCTGCTTGCGTGAATGGCACCCCCCACCTCCGCGATAAGGTAACGTGCAGAAAAGGCCCAGGAGTGGTGGTGCGCAAGCGCATGGCTCACACTTGCGCACCACCACCAAGGAGGGAATAGAGCCTAAGACCATCGGAAATACGTATTTTCCGATGGTCCTAGGCGACCCCTGTGAAAGGGTTGTTCGACTCCCAAAGGGGTTGCGACCCACAGGTGAAAGCAGAGGCCACTCCCCTTCTTGGCCATCTGGGGACTGGGGACAGGGAGAATAAAAGCCAGGTAATAAAATTTCAATTCCATTAGCTACAGAATAACTTGACCTGAGATCCAGACTGCCTTTGTCCTATTTGAAGCTAACCCTCCCTTTTTCAGGGAGAGAACATTGAATTTCTCAAGAAGCCCCTACTATTACATCTGGAAAAACTTTTAGGTGCTCTGTAGGTAAGACTTACCAGTTGTAGTCCAAATGAAAGAGCTTTACCTTTGTTGGATATAAAAACCTCAAAGAATTAAGTCCCAATCCATTATTCCCCTTGTTAAAGTTTTCCCTGTTGCAGCAAAATTCAGTATCTTTAAATCCAGGAAACACATTCAGGGTAGCCATGTTAGCCATGCAGCAAAATACAGTTGGCCCTCCACATTTGCAGATTTTAGTTTCATGGAGTTTATTGCATGTGTGTTTCTCCAACTCCTGCCCCCTCACCTCAAGTGCTTCTTTTCCAGGGGAACCTCCCATCTTGGTTGCACCAATCAGGTTGTGCAGCCGTTTAAAAACCCACCTCTGGTCCTCCTCCTCTTCCACCAGCAACTACCTGGCCAGCTAAGGTTTGGTTGCAGCCTGATTTCTCAGCACCACAAACCTTCTCCTGATGCCCCTCACATACCCAAGGAAGGAGAGGGAGTGAAAGAAAAAGTATAGATCCACCATGCTGACCCAACCTGACCTGGTTTGGACCCTGGGTACCCCTTTCCTCACCATTCCTTTGCCCCCCTTCCTACACACACACACACACAAGAGAGAGAGAGAGAGAGAGAGAGATTTTGATATTTGCAGTTTTCCCACTTTTGCGGGGTCCTGTGCCCCTAATCCTAGTGAACGTGGAGTGCCAAATGTACCATAAAATCCAAAATCCACAAAAGAGTGATATCTAATTTCTATTTTGTAATCATTTAGGTCACCTTTTTCTGCACCTTTTCCAGCTCTCTGATATCCTTTCTGAGTTTCAGGGGTACAGCAAGACAGAAAAGAGCAAGAAGAGAAGTGAATCATTGGGTATGATGGCTAGAAGCAAAGATAGTGAAAAATAAATGATCTTATGCATCATTAGTCAAGTATGAAATAAACTATATGTGATTAATTGAGGGCTAAAATCCAGAAAGCATCATAAGTATAGATCATAGACATATATCAGCTAGGCCTGAAATTTACTGCTCATACTAATTACAAGTGTTACCAGAGAGTACTGCGCATCTCCTGATACTGGAAGCCCTGAACAGATGTCTAAGTCCTGGGCTGGAAGAAAGCAAATTTTGAGGCACTGTTTTAGATACACTACAGTCTAATTCACCACAGAGGTTCCAGATTGACAGCTGTCCAGTGATAGAACCATTGACTGTGACCCAGGTAAGTAGTTCTTAGAATCATAGAGTCTGAAGGGGCCTCATGGGCCATTGAGTACAACCCATTGCTCCATGCAGGATCTCCAGCTAAAGCATCCCCATCAGGTAGCTGTCCAGCCTCTTTTTGAGGATATCCAGTGATGGGGATCTCGCCACCTCTTTAGGCAAGAAGTTTCCTTCTAAAATTACTCTTCTGTAAATTCAAACAATTAGACATGGTCCTCTGGGGCAGCTGTCACTCTCTTTATGACAGCCATTTAGGTATGTAAACAATGTATTTAAAGGTATTTAAAGAGTGGTCATGTCACCTCTCAGTCTTCTCCTCAGCAAGCTGAATATGCCCAGTTTCTTCAACCTTTCCTCATACATTTTGTTCTCCATACTTCTTATCATCCTTGTTGCCCTACTCTGAACCTGCTCCAAGAGAAAGTAAAGGCTGCCATCAGTTTTCACTGCAAAAAAACCTATGAGTCACCATAGCCCACAAGCATGTTTGGAGTTTTCCAAGACTTTCAATAATCCTGGCTATCTTTCTTTCAAAAACAGGAAAAGAGACATGTGCCAAAAAGCTGACAGCATTATTCTCAAATGTGGACATTGAAAGGCATCCATATCACCAAGAAGCCTGCTACTGTTGCGGTCACAGTTAGAGTCATTAAAAGTATGCATCTCAGCATTCCAAAAGTTGTAGTGTTTCATACACTATGGATAAAATAAAGAAATAAAAATAAAATAAAGGCAGTGAAGCTTCCAAGAATGAGTCATTGGCCATTTCTGCATTATACTGTTATAGTGCTATTATTCCACTTTCAACCTCCTTTGGAATCCTGGGGTTTGTAGTTTAGGAAGGGACATTTAGAATTCTCAGCCAGAGAGCTCTGTGGCGTCAGTCAACTACAAAACCCAGAATTCCACAGTATGTTGAAAGTGGAATAATAGCACTATGACAGTGTTGTGCAGAAATGGCCATTTACTCACGTGTGTATCCTGTCCTTACAAGTCCTTTGGAGGTAAATTTCTAAAAGGCAAAAAGACCATTCCTCTCCAAGCCACAACTGAGGACAAAAGAGTCTTCTAAGGAATCCCAGTCTGTTAGATCACCATTCTGAGACAGGCCACACAAAGGGAACAGCACAATAGCTTGAAAAAGGTGGAGAATTACCTTAAATGTTTTCTTTTGGCAAATTCCGCTAGGAGGATAACCCAGGAGAAGTTCTGGGGGAGAGACTGCAGGACCTGTGGAGTGAAGTCAGAGAAATCCACACCTTAGTTTGTCAGGATGCCTTCCGTTTCCATCTCAGTTTTGCCAGCCTGCCCAAGACTTCAGGCCAAATGCCTGACAGCCAAATTATGCCACTCACCTACCCAAGTATACATAGCTAGTATCTGTATATCATGATCTGAATAACATACAAGGATGAATATTTTATCACTTCCTCTAGGCTCTGGAGCATTTGCCCTGGTGGCCCCCAGAAAGCTCTGTGTATATAAACCTGGCTAGTGTTATTCCTGCCAGCAGTATGTCCGCAAATAGGGCATTCCAGGAACACAGAAAAGGAGGCTTTGTATCCAGGAGTCCCAAAGTCCTTTCATTCTCCTGTGACTACACAAGTCTGAAGTAGAGATGTACTTCTTCCCTAATTTTCTTCTCAAAGGAAGCAATAAATAATTTTAGCCATTTCTTTTCTTGCTGCAAGAAAGTCTTTGAAAACCTCAGTTTTCAAAGGCTATTTGAAATTTCAGGACTTACTCTGCCTCAAAGTTGCATGTGGTTATTTTATACAGGTAATAGCATTTTCTGCATAGGAAATAGCACTTTTGGAACAGAAAATAATATTTCAATGTAGAAATATAATTTCCTATACAGAAGCTTCTGTTTCCTTGCAGAAAATGTTATTTTATATGCCATTGAACCACTGCAAATTTTACACAGAATAAATCTCCAATTACAGCATTTTTTTGTGCCAGACATAATATTTCAATCTAGAAATATTATTTCCTGTGCAGAAAATTGTGTTTTCTGTACAAAACACCCACATACAAATTTTGTGCAGAATAAGTCTTGAACTGAAAATATTCTTTTCTTTCATCAGAAGTTCTCAACACTCAGAAACATTGGGTCTTGTAAAAATAATTTTTAAAATATTTTGAATATTCTTTCCTTCTCTAGTCTGAAACTGTTGCAGCTGTTGCAACTGTTGCAGCTCTCTTTGCTTCCCCAGGCAGGGCATAAAAATAAAGTTTTCTAAGCAAAAACCCTGGTAGACTCTTCTCCCCTTGTTCGGTTTGCTGGTGTGATAAGAAAAGCTTTGGAAATGTTAGAGAATCTTCACTTTCTTCCACACACACCCAAATGAAGTATAAATCTACCTTCCTGTAATTTAAATGACAACTAATAGTTGCAGTACTGTTGAATGTTTGTTGGGCTGTGGGTTGTGAAGAACATGCAGTAGCATATCCCCTACCCAGAAGTTTTATAATATTTTTGCCTCCCAGTTGTGGTTTTCTGTCAACATCTGTGTTTTTTAGTCTTTCTTTGAGAAAAGAAAACGTTTTAATAATTAATTTAAGCATACTTTTTAGCTTCCCTGTCTTTTATAAGTTCTGTCCCTGAAGTTCATTTCTGAATCCTTTCTACTGTTCAACAGCCTTAATACAGAATACCACCCAGAAGACAACCAATATCATCTGGTTTTGGGAGCCAAGTGGGGTTGGGCATGGTTAGTGTTTGGAGAGGAAAGCAGCAGAGATTATGAGGGATCTCCATGGAGGGCTGGGAAGGAATCCTTCATGAAACTCTGAGTAGCTGCTGCCAGACAGAATTAACAGTTGTGGGCTAGAAGAACCAATTATCTAACTCAGTAAAAGTCTTTCTATGTTTCCTTACAGAGTTATATGGTTGACCATATTATGTGATTAGTGTAGATTCCAGAACATCACACTGAGACTGAACAGCTTTTTATGTTGAGGCCCAATCAAACTTGAGCCTGTTCACACTACACAAATATAGTACTATGATTCCACTTCCATTGCCTGAATCCTATGGAATCCTAGTGTTTGTAACCAGGTGATATACTAGAGCTCTCTAGTTTAAAATTTTCAGTGCCCTTCTTTGAACTAAAAATCCCAGGATTCCATGGTGGCAACCATAGTTCAAATGAATCATAGTGCTATATTTGTATAATGATAAAGTAAATTAGTAGTACAGAAAAGTTCCCAGTGATCATTGTGTACATTCTAGTCCAGTACTCTTAACTATACCACATAAATTCTCATATACTGAATGTTCCTGAATTCAGAGTGGTCACCCTCCATTGAAGTTCATGGATCAGCCTGGCAGTTCTGCATTTGTAAAATTTTGCTCTGTCAACTCTGTTTCCTTTGCTGTGAGACTGTACCTGTCTGTCTCATTAGATTCTTACACTTCACTACCCACTGTAGTTATCTGTCTGTCTGGTTCTGAATACGAATAGCTCCTGGCAGCAACTGACTTTATTTGTCTTCTTCTGTTTTCTAAGTGTCTGGACATATATCAGAATCTTTCTTTGAAGGAGAAGGTTACATAAAAAGCAAAGAAAAGCGTAGGGAGGGAAAGGAGATTTTAAATTAAGGATTCATATAGATAACCAGGAGAAAGCATGTGCTACAATAAGGAAGAACCAAGCGAAAATGTATGCTACAGCTACTTGCAAGTAGTTGTAGCCTGTTATCCATGCTTGGGTAGGAATCATGCCCCCTCCACTTCCAAACATTCCTCTCCATCCGCTATGTTGCCTACGGCTGCTGGGAGTTGCAGTCTACCAGTATCCAAATAGTGAATGAGTTCCTTCCATGATCTAGGCAATGGTTTATATGACAATATCTCTAGTACAGGGCTTTCCAAATTGTATGTCACCTGTAGTGCATTGGTGTGTCACCTCCCTGGCCAAGAAAGAGTCCCCCAAGCCTTTTCCCCTGTCCTTGCTCTCACTGGGGCCTTTCTCCAGCAAGAACGATGGCAGCAGGCAAGGAGTGGGTGAGGGGTTGCCTTTCCCTCTGTTGCCGCTCTCGCTGGGGTCTTTCCTGTTGAGAGGGATGGCAGCAGGCCGGGATTGGGGGAGGGCTGCCTTTCCTCACCCTAGATACGCCTCTGGGTACCTCTGGTTTGCTAGTAAAACTGAATTACTGTGTCGCAAAATGATGCATGTTAAAAAAGTGTGTCACCAACATGAAAAGTTTGGAAAGTTCAGCTCTAGTTCAACTGGGAGAGTACAAGACTGCTGCTAGCTTCTAGGAGAAATAGCTAGGACTATGTCCCAGAACTAGTGCTGTAATGTTTCTGCTTTAGTATTTAATCTTGGACACCAAGGCTAAATTCTCACGCACCCTTTCATGCAAATAAGAAATGTCAGTGTTTCATATTCTATAACTGAAAATAGACCTTTACGTCTGCCATCCCCTATCTATACACCTCCATGCTTTCATATGGTCTAATTGGCAAAATATGTTAATTGGCAGATGTGTTGGCATAAAATATAAATTATAACCCTTATGGCTGGAAAGGCCATGTGGAAAGGACATTTGCTGGGAGTAGGTCAGAGATGACCTTAACATGACTAAGCCATAAATAATAGTCACGAAAGCTTGACTTAATGGCTCTGAGCTAATCCTATGAACCGCGAAAACTAAGAAAACAAGAAGGTGCCCAGGTGCAGAGGCAAGGACCCCTGCTGTGTGCATATCCTACTGCAGCCTGGCCCAGAAACCCCCACTCGATCAAAACATTGTAACACTCAGTCCATTCCAGGCCCTATTGTCTGTGCTGCAACTCCCATTGTCCACTAGGCTGGGAGAGCAATTAACTTACACCCCTTCAGGGAGAGAAAGAGAGTATATAAACCCTTAGTTTTGAGAAGTCAGATGCAGTCAGATGAAATGCTGGACCCCACTATGTCACCCTGAATCCTGATTTGGTCTGCCCTTAGACTCAAGTCTCAGCCACATTTAAACTTCTTCACTGCTCTTCAGGACTGGTAATTTTAAACCCCCAAAACCTTAGCCTCTCTCTCTATTTTTTTCCTCCCTTTATCCTTTAGTCAGCTCTTGTGTGACTGTATGTATCTTGTGTGCATGCATGAGTGAATTTCCCTAAATAAAACATATTTTAGCTTTCCTTTGAATCTCTGGCTGGTTCTTTTCCTGTGTGAGCCTGTAAACACTGGTAGAAAAGGTTTTGTTAAATTACCCCCCAACAAGCTTTTGAGCTAATTCATTCACCACTTTTGCAAGGAGGTATTTGGCATCTCAGGGTGACCCTTGTGGCACCTATGTTTTGGGATAACATCACTTCCCTGGGAGTAAGTGCCACAGAACTTAATAGAACTTAGAGATGCATACGATTGTGCTGTAAATCCTGCAGCCTCAGATGTCTCAATCTACCTAAAGGAGTTTACTTTCTCATAAGTGTTTTTAATATTATAACCAAACAAACCCCTGCTTTGCATGTATAGTGAGAAGTAAGCCTCACTGTATTCAATGCAATTGACATTCATGCAAATATGTGCAGGATGGAAGCATTATTCTGCTTATTCAAAATGCTACAAAACATGGTTTTGTCTAGCTTTCATAGGACATCTCCTAGGTTAAGTGGAAATATTAACAAGCAAAAATGCTAAACAGTGCCATCAGATAAGGTCAATTAGTTCTTTTTATGTTACTTATTGGTTAATATTTTTCTGTGAAGTCAAAGAAGTGTGCAAATTATCAAACAGTCCAGAAAAGTAGAGTCAGTGCTGGATACTTTAGGTCCTCTGTTTCACTTTCTAGGTTTCTTTTTTAGTAACCCACAGAGAAAATACTAACCCCCTATTTCCAGCCAGTTACATATTGGAAACCTGTCATTTTTTTGACCACTGAAAACTACCAGCAATTTCTCTTATGGTAAAAATTACAAAAAGTCTCAAGCCTCCACAAGGCTGACATATTTTTCATAGCTATATCCTACTTCAGCAGTAGCTGGTAACATTTGGGAAGCTTTCAGGCTTACATGCAGTTTAGGAATAATAGTTTTACCCAGTGACACTAAAACAGAAGAGGTAACAGAGACAATATAAGCACTTCAAAGATCCAGATTCAGATCTATACTGAGTCATGTAAAATACAATGTTTGACATGAAAATTTTATTTTAATTTTCTTACTTAGATATTCTTAATAACAAAGAGGATTCCCAACACTCATTGTTGACAAGTAAAATCCTTCCACTCATATGTGAATAATTTGTGTTTGGAAAGATAAATTTCTTGTCTAACAAACAACACCCTGCCATGCATTCTCGTTACAAACAACATTCCCTCACTCACACTGGAGATTTATTTATTATTAAATTCACATATTTATATAAATAAATCATAAATGTATTTAAATTTACTTCAGTTAGTATGAAGTATGATCTGTAAGCCCAAAAATAATGGAGAATCAATTGTATCTCTCAACACAAATATGTCATTAAAAGCTTTGTTTTCCCATTGACTAATGTGCAATTACTTTCTTCTCCCATGGACTGTAGTATGTTTAGTGATTGGCTTTTGGATTTCAAAAGAAAACAGCAAGGCTGTTTAAAAAAAAGAAGTTATAGTGAGCACTGGGGCATTATGAAAATGTCAGCCATATCTTACAATAACATAAAAAGAAACACTGAGTTGGATCAAACTCACTGAAACCAAGCTAACCACAATTACCTTAAGTCCCAGTGACCTAAATCTAATTGGTAATCCCAAGCAGAGTAGACGCACTAAGTAAAATTCCCAACAGTGTGTTAATGCTGGTGTAAATATCAGTTTCAGCGGCTCTTACTGTAGTTGGAACAAGTCAGGATTTAAGTCAGGGGTGGGAACCAAGTGGCTCTGTTGTTGAACCGCAAGGTCCATCATAGCCAACAATAAGCGATGCAAGGAACTGCAGTCCAACAACACCTGAAGGTCACATGGTTCCCACCATATTCCCTCCTGATTTTCAAAGAAATTTGTTGAACCTATGTTTAAATAACATAGAGAAGATCTGGAGAATAACATAGAGAAGATCTGGAGAAAAAAGAAAGAATACCTAAATGGAATACCTTTCACATTCCAGAAAGAGGTCTAACACTCCTGGATCAGGTTTATCTTTGATCCAGCCCCATCAGCTCTAGCTAGCACAGCCAAATGTGAGGAATACTGGAAGGTGCAGTCCACCAACACCCGAGAGTCACGTGATCCTCTGCTCTGATTTAGCATGTTGACTCTAATGGGGTTTGGTCTGCATGATCAAGCTTGGATTAAACCCATTTAGACTATGTCTGTGGCCTGCAGCCTTAATAACCATGTGCTGACAGCACTGATGGCTAAAATAATAAATTAAATAGCAATCTATTTTAAAAAAAAAATTAAGAATGTCTTAGGTTGTCTCTCCTTCAATCATTCTCTGGTATGTAAATGTGAGCCATGATTGCTTAAAATAATTATAGTTGCACATTAAACAGAGTGCATAATTTTCACCCCCAATGAACCATAGTTAATTTTATCTGGAAATTAGTGAGTACCATTTCAGAGTTAATTACAGCATGCTAACTAGATTGTCACTAATAAGTGGCATGTCCTTATCTTTCCAGCATGCACTACAAATGGGAACTAAAACATTGTCTTTGTAACTCAGAATGTATAAAGACCATATACCTAGAAGAACATTCATAACTATAGCCTATACAAAATAGTATATTGGTCAGGTTAGATTTACATTTGAAAATTGTCTTCTGCATTCAACATAAAGTAATATGTGTGGCTTTAATCCTGTATCTACCTGCCTGGAAGTAAGGCTCATTGAATTCAATGGAGTTTACTTCTGAGTAGACTTGTATACGATTGCATTGTGTGCCCAGATGGTTTAATTGAGGACATTCTGAAAGGGTCACGTTCACTGTAGTATATCTTTTTCTGTCATGGACAACTAAGCTTGAAGTTTTCAGATAAGAAAAAATGGCTGTGGACAATGTCTCTTGGCAGTGCTTGTGCATCTCCTGCACATCATTAGAACTTTTGCAACTAGTGCAAATGTACTATAATATTTATTTATTTTGACCCATATCACACCTTTCTTCCAGAACTAGATCCAAGGCAACTTACAACAAGATAGAGAGGAAAGGTATGTACTGCACCATATTTTGCTGTCATATTTTAGAAACGTGGATTGCCCATCAACATGGGCAAGACATGGGCATTTTCCCAGAGGAAAGAGCAGAGGAGAGCTGGGCCTGTGAAGACGTCCTAGACCAGGTGTGTTTCACAGGCTTGTTTTTTTTGCTGAGCTTGTTTTTGCTGTGCTTGGGGGCCTTGCTTGTTTTTGCTGTTAATTGCTTGCTATTGTTTGCTGGCTACTGCCTGGCCGTGGGCTCTGCCTGATCACACGGTCTGACTAACGAGAGGGAGGAGGCAGCTAGCGGGGAGGAGCTTTATTAGGAGCTACCAACGGGCCTCTAGCTCATTTCCCAGAGGAAAGAGCAGAGGAGAGCTGGGCCTGTGAAGACGTCCTAGACCAGGTGTGTTTCACAGGCTTGTTTTTTTTGCTGAGCTTGTTTTTGCTGTGCTTGGGGGCCTTGCTTGTTTTTGCTGTTAATTGCTTGCTATTGTTTGCTGGCTACTGCCTGGCCGTGGGCTCTGCCTGATCACACGGTCTGACTAACGAGAGGGAGGAGGCAGCTAGCGGGGAGGAGCTTTATTAGGAGCTACCAACGGCAAGCGCCTTCGGCGCGCGCACTTGCACTCCTTTACTTTCTCGAGCTTCTCCTGTACTACTCTCTGTAGTTTCAAGGATGGAAGGTGAGGGAGCTGCTGCAGTCACCTGTAACGCTTGTGGCATGTTCCTTTTCTTGCCACAAGAGGTTCTCGGGTACACCTGCACCAAGTGCAAGCTGGTCACCTTCTTGGAGGAGAAGGTTCGCCAGCTGGAGGCACGAATTTCTGATCTCCATCTTATTAGGGAAGGGGAGGAGTTTTTGGATAGGGCAGAGAAGACCTACCAGAAGACCGAATGCACGGAGGAGCTGCCAGATCAGGAAGTCACCACACTTTGCCGGGAAACGGAGGTTTGGGCGAATGTCACACGGAGGAGTAAAAGGACCAGGAAGGTAACAGAGACTCTTAGCATACACAATCACTTCGAACTACTTGGCCTTATGAACAATGAGGAGCACCACGCGGAGGGAACAGAATGTCAACAAGAAGGAATCAAACTTCACCAACAGGGACTAGATCAACACTCCCAGCCTAAACAGAATGCCCAGGCAGTCCGAGTAGAACAGGTTCGCCGAGGAGCCCAGGACAAGTCTCAGAGGAGGCGAGTTCTGGTTGTTGGGGACTCTTTGCTAAGAGGAACTGAAACAGCAATCTGCAAAACGGACAAGCTCAATCGAGAAGTCTGTTGTCTTCCTGGGGCCAGGATCAACCACATAACGGAGAGGCTAACCAGGCTAGTCAAACCCACTGACTATAAGCCCCTCATTTTGGTTCATGTGGGAACCAATGACACTGCGAGGAGCAGCTTAAACCACATTGCAAAGGACTACGAGCGTATGGGGACCAAGCTTAAGGACCTTGGTGTGCAGGTGGTCATTTCGTCTCTCCTCCCTGTTCAAGGATACGGTGCATGTAGGGAAAGGGCAATAGTAGAGGTCAACAACTGGCTCCGCACATGGTGCCGCCAACAACGGTTTGGGTTTTTGGAACATGGCCTGAATTTCCATGAACATGGGCTTCTGGCAAGGGATGGGCTGCACCTCACAAAACTGGGCAGGAATGTTTTTGCAAACAGTCTTGCAAGGAAGATTAAGAGGTCTTTAAACTAATATCCACTGGGGAGGGAGACAATATTATTCAGGGCAAGGACTCAGAGAACACAGGGGGAAAAGGCCCAAATGATACTGGACAAGTAGTACAAGCGGCCAATGGCGGGAGGAGTAGAAACAATAGTACAGGACTTGCAGGAAGGGCCTGGGGACTTAAGTGTCTCTACACTAATGCAAGGAGTATGGGAAACAAGCAGGATGAGCTTGTACTCCTAGTACAAGAAAATAAATACGATTTGATAGGCATCACTGAGACCTGGTGGGATGAGTCTCATGATTGGAATATAGGAATAGAGGGGTATAGCCTATTTTGTAAAAATAGACCAAACAAGAAAGGAGGAGGAGTAGCCTTGTATGTCAAGGATGTTTTCATCTGTGAAGAGATCCTGGGCTTAAACCCAGAAAGCCAGGTAGAGAGCATTTGGGTAAGAATTAAGGCAGCGAGAAACAATAGGGATATTCTGGTGGGGGTTTACTACAGACCTCCAACCCAGGCTGAGGACTTGGATGACGCCTTCCTCAACCAAATGACTGAACATTCAAAGAGGAGAGATACAGTAATAATAGGAGATTTCAATTACCCAGATATATGCTGGCAGTCAAACTCTGCCAAGACAGCAAGGTCCAGCAAGTTTCTTGCTTGTCTTGCAGACAACTTCATGGTCCAGAAGGTGGAAGAGGCCACAAGGGGATCAAATATTCTAGATCTGGTCTTGACCAACAGGGATGACCTTGTGAATGAGGTAGAAGTGGTTGGATCTTTAGGGGGGAGTGACCATGCCCTGTTGGAATTTAGCATTCAGTGGGAAGGAGAAGATAAGGGTAGCCAGACACTCGTCTTAGATTTTAAAAAAGCGGAGTTCTGTAAACTTAGGGAGCTGCTGGCTGGAATTCCGTGGTCAGGAATAGTGAAAGGGAAAGGAGTTCAGGAGGCATGGGAGTTCCTTAAAAAGGAGATACTGACGGCACAGTCTAAAACTGTGCCAATAAGGAGGAAAAATGGAAGGCATCTGAAGAAACCAGAATGGTTGACTAAAGAACTCTCAGCTGAGCTAAGAGTTAAGAGAAACACGTATAGGAAATGGAAGAAGGGGGAAACCACCAAAGAAGAATTTAAGTAAGTAGCCAGGAGATGTAGGGAGGAGGTCAGAAAGGCTAAAGCACAGAACGAACTTAGGCTGGCCAGAGACATTAAAAACAATAAAAAGGGTTTTTTTAAATATGTACGCAGCAAAAGGAAAAAGAAGGAGACAGTAGGGTCGCTACGCAGAGAAGATGGCGAATTACTCACAGGGGGGAGAGAAAAGGCAGAGCTACTTAACACCTTCTTTGCCTCCGTATTTTCCCAGAAGGATACAAGCACTCAACCTGGCGGTAGGGGAGCAGGGGAGGAAGCAGAGGAAATGAGGCACTTAATAAGTAGAGAGGTGGTACAGGAATACCTGGCCGCATTGGATGAATTCAAGTCTCCAGGGCCAGATGAATTGCATCCTAGGATATTAAAAGAGCTGGCAGAGGTCATTTCGGAACCGCTTGCTATAATTTTTGAGAAATCTTGGAGGACAGGAGAAGTTCCAGCAGATTGGAAGAGAGCAAATGTTATCCCCATCTTCAAGAAGGGAAAAAAAGAGGACCCAAATAATTATCGCCCAGTCAGCCTGACATCGGTACCCGGAAAGATCCTGGAGCAGATCATTAAGCGTTCAGTTTCTAATCATTTAGAAAACAACGCAATAATCACGAGAAGTCAACATGGATTTCTCAAAAATAAGTCATGCCAGACTAATCTGATCTCTTTTTATGATAGAGTTACTAGCTTGATAGATGAAGGGAATGCTGTGGATGTAGCATATCTCGATTTCAGTAAGGCCTTTGACAAAGTTCCCCATGACATTCTTGCATCGAAGCTAGTAAAATGTGGGCTAGACAGGGCTACTGTTAATTGGATATGTAATTGGTTGACCGACCGAACCCAACGGGTGATCACGGATGGCTGCTTTTCATCCTGGAGAGAAGTGACTAGTGGGGTGCCACAAGGTTCTGTCCTGGGCCCAGTGCTGTTCAATATTTTTATCAATGACTTAGATGAAGGAATAGAGGGCATGCTCATCAAATTTGCAGATGACACCAAATTGGGAGGGGTTGCTAATATGCCAGAGGACAGGATCAAAATTCAAAATGACCTGGATAGATTGGAGAGCTGGGCCAGGGCGAACAAAATGAAATTCAACAGAGAGAAATGTAAGGTCCTACACTTAGGCAGAAATAATGGAATACAGAAATATAGGATGGGGGACACGTGGCTGGATAGCAGTACGTGTGAAAGGGATCTAGGAGTCTTCATAGACCACAAGCTGAACATGAGTCAGCAGTGTGATGTGGCAGCCAAGAAAGCCAATGCAATTCTCGGCTGCATCAACAGGAGTATGGTGTCTAGATCGAGGGAGGTACTGGTACCACTCTACTCTGCTTTGGTTAGACCCCATCTTGAATACTGTGTCCAGTTCTGGGCACCCCAATTCAAGAAGGATATTGACAAGCTGGAGCAAGTCCAGAGGAGGGTGACCAAAATGGTGAGAGGCCTGGAAAACATGCCCTATGAGGATAGACTGAGAGAGCTGGGTATGTTTAGTCTGCAGAAAAGGAGGTTAAGAGGGGACATGATAGCCATGTTTAAATATTTGAAGGGATGCCACGTAGAGGAAGGAGGGGGCTTGTTTTCTGCTGCTCCAGAAACCAGGACAAGGAGCAATGGATTCAAGCTGCAGGAAAGGAGATTCCACCTGAACCTCAGGAAGAACTTCCTGACAGTCAGGGCTGTCCGGCAGTGGAATCTGCTGCCTGGAGAGTAGTGGAGTCTCCTACCTTGGAGGTTTTTAAGCAGAGGCTTGATGGCCATCTGTCGGGAGTGCTTTGAGGGTGTTCCTGCATGACAGGGAGTTGGACTGGATGGCCCGTGTGGTCTCTTCCAACTCTACATTTCTATGATTCTATGATTCTAAGATGTATGGCTGAATCAGAATGTACCTATATGGAAAATGAGTTGTGAAGCTGGAATAATGCAGCAGGAGAAAACACTGCTGTGACAAGTGCTAGATTAGTCTTCATCCATGGTTTCTCCAGTTGATGCTGCAATGTTCACTAAGGTAATTTAAATAAACAGCTCTTTGACAGTAGCATCAAGAGTCATCTTGCGCCACTGCTTCTTTTACAGTAATCTTGGCTGTTGCCAATGGTGCAACAAAATCAATGAGCTAGAAAAGGCTGATTATTATACTAGAATTGTAAAAATTATACAAATGGTCAAAACTGCCTGCAATTTGTCTTCCACCCACCCATAGTTGCAAAGTGAAACCAGATTTTTCTGAGGGTCATAGATGCAGATTCTTTATTCTTTAACAATTCATACTTAAACGTAAACAATCATTTCTGGGAGTGGGAGATGAAAAGCTTTCTACTATTTTCTGTGATCTTTCAAAGTATCTAGTGAATTTAAGGAGCCTCTGAAGCTGTAATGTTATCCTATATTCTCTGTCAGTGATCTTATCTAGAACTTTGTGTGGATAGCTATAGTGCTAGCAGATTAGATTAATGATACAAATCTACTTAGCCTGACTTTATTGGAGCCACTAGATAATAATATCTGACACTAAAATAAAGAGCTTTCCATTATGTCAGAAGCAAAAGATTAAAGACCTGCAGAAATTCTTAATATTATTTATTAAACATTATTATGAAACTATTACAACTTGGATTGAATCCAATCCAGCCTCTCTTCTACAAGATTTCTGTATTCCCAAAACTAATAGAAACCGGTTATGTAAAAATGAAGATGCTACTGAGTGTTAACACATGTAGCGGGTGTTTCATAGTGAAGAAAGTCAATCACTTTCTTGACTGTTACCAGTCCTTTGGAGGTCATCATGTCCTCAAAGCCAAGTGAGAAGAAGCCAAAGATGTGGTTGAAACCAAGAAGTTACATAGGGTGCCCAGACAGCATGATAAAGAAAGCTGTTATACAAAGAAGCAACTGAAGCAAAATCCCTTCCCCACATCAACATTTTTCTTGACTAGGCCAAGATGGTGAGGATTGACATGTAAAACCCACTAGTTCTTGAAATCAAGCATGATCTCATTCCCTTATCTCCTGAAATGTTGAAATGTTAACTTGAAGACTTAATCTTGGCCTACTTATCTACCTTCAAAGCAATGTAGCCTATGGCCATTTCCGCACTACACTGTTCTAGTGCTATTATTCCACTTTCAACATCCCATGGAACCCTGGGGTTTGCAGTTTAGGGAGGAGCATTTAGAATTCTCAGCCAGAGAGCTCTTGGGCCTCTGTAAATTACAAACCCCGGAATTCCACAGGATGTTGAAAGTGGAATAATAGCACTTTAACAGTGTAGGGCTGAAATGGCCTATGACACCCATTCTGTGAACCAGAGAGGTGCCCATGGCTATCTCATTTGATGACAATTGACAGCTTCACTACATGATCACTCGTTTCAAAAATCAATCAATCTGTGGAGTTCTTCTAGAATTCACTGCATTTGGATCCATCATATATATGGCATGTTCCCCAAACAATCCTGGCAGGAGCCAAGCAGGGGTTCTAAAACATTTAAGATGACTTTAGTAATAGGAGTGACTGGTTAACAGCCAGAACTATTGATAGGAGTGATTGGTTAAGGACCAGAGCTTAGGGAAGTGCAAAGTTGCAAGTAATGTAGCTATCTGTAACAAGCTACTCCCTTTACTTTTTGGCGAGAAGAGTGCAATGAAGATACATTTCAAAAGTGACAAATAGAAACAAAGTTACTTTATTGGGGGAATGAGGATGGTTCAGACTTATTTCTGAAATTACTTTTAAAGGCTTTGTAAAAGCATTTTCACAGGAATTGTTCAAGTTTACGTAATTCCTTTAGTAATCCCAAGGAGGTGTTTTTAAAGAAATACAAAACCACAAAGTAATGAAAAATTAATAAGCAATGCAACGAATAATGACAGTTTTAAGACTTTAAGACTTCATTATGAAAACAAATTACTTTTTAAACTTTCTATGGTCAGTAAATGACATGAACCTTGTAGGTAGGTTTCCAGTCATGTGAGTATTTTCCAAAGAGTAAGGTACTGTTTTAGGGGGCAACCGGCCACAATCAATGCCATACTAAAGTACTACTTTTATGTAGCAGAAAATTTAAATGAATGCAAACCCCATTTGCAATGGATGTCACAAATTTATCTTTATGCAAAACGTTCATGTGACAGAAATCTCAGAGGTCCATCTCTGGGGATACAGTTATCCAAATTTTCACTTCATTCAAAGTACTGAGTACGTTCATGTACAAATTTTAGTGATAAAATTGACCCCGTCCAAAAAAAGTTGAGTTATCCACAGATCAATGTAAGCACTGTACCTTAATTCTTATCAAGAAAGGAACCATCTCTGAAAAGAGTGGCAAAAGGTGAAAGTTTCATCTTTCCTGGGATAAGCTAAAAGAAACACTGATCCCCTCTAGTCTCTCCACCATGGCACTGCTTCTGGCCTCTTTGAATGCCTGGGTGGCAAAATAGCGGTGGCAGCAGCATTAGCATCTCCTTGGTGCTTCCTCTCAAAAGAGCACTGGGAGAGTAGAGGAGGGGTCAGCGCTTCTTTCAGGTCCTGGGATGAACTAAACTTTCACCATTCACCACTCAAGAGAAATATATGGTTCACTTTTTAAAAAATAAGACTTAATACTGTACCTTTATCCAAAAAGTTTCTAAATGCCTGGGTGGGAAAATGGTGGTGGCAGTGGATGGGGCAGCTGGTCCTCTGAGGTGGCACTGGTGCCTTCCCTTCTTTGTGCGGAAAGTTTTGGAGCCTTCAGAGAGGAATTCTATACAAGGCAAAGTTTCTGTATGGGTTTTGGAGCCTCCAGTCAGAACTAGCCAGAGAGAGGGTGGCTTGAGTGTGATTAAGCAGCTGAAGAAAAGACACAGGGAATCGGTGGCTGAAGCAGGGATTGCTTGTCAAAGTTTGCCAGAAGTTTAAACTATTAATGTATCAACATTGTGCTATAACCGAACTTGAACGAGATATGTTATTTCCTGTGTTACTATAATAAATGGCCTGGGTTATCTAAAGTCACTGTAATAAAGAGAACACTGTAAATAAACAGTTTGGTTCTGAGGAACAATTATAACTCTAGCCTTGTTACACAAATGTTGGGATAAAAGGGTAGAGTCAAAATGCTATGCTTTGAAAATTGTCACGCACAAATATTCCAAGAAGAACCAAAAATGGAGAGTAGAAAAACAAACCTACTGAAACTAAGTAGGGTCTTTTCCCACTACACAATTATAGCATTTCGATATGAATTTAACCACCATGGCTGTCTACTGTGGAATTCTGAGATGTGTAGTTTAGAGCTCCATTGCTGAATATTCTAAATATTTCATTTAACTACAAAACCTAGAATTCTATAAGATGGAACCATGGCAGCTTAAGTAGTATCAAAGTGCTGCAACTATGCAGTGTGAAAGACACCTAGATCTGAAACCTACCTGACCCCTCACTGCTGGATATTGCCAGCAGTTTGCTAATAGTCTGTCTCAGTACCCTCAATTGAACTGATTCTGCAAAGGAAAAATACAGCTGCAGGCTCTCGTTTGTTTTGGTTCTTTTTCTACACACAAATAATATGACCTGCTTGCCTGATTTTGCTTAGTCGACAGCGTTCCTTCCACTGAGTAAAAGGAAAAGATTTTCCTTCCTGTACTGCCCAATGCTAAAATGCTGTTTCCACTGAAATGTATTAACATTTCTGCTGCTTTCATTTCTCTTGGAGACTGGGCAGACCTGCCTCTGTGTTAAATATCTTGGAATTTGTGGTTAAAATGTTGTGCCTTGAGGTGGAGATAGCCAAACCAGTTCATGTTCTGGGATGCAGTACAAATGCGAGAGCTGCAAAAAGGAATCACGTTCCTGTTTAAACTCTACAGCCAAAACTTAACCATGTCTGTTTATTTAGGAGTTAGCTTCATTTAACTTCATGGAACTTACTATTATCCTTCTGTCTTTGTAGATACTTACATTTATTAATTCAAGAATGGATTACACATTGCTGGAACACAAATCCCAATGAACTCTAGCCAGCACAATCAGTGGTGAGGAATCATGGGAACTGTACTGCAACATCATTTGGAGGGTCACTTGTGCATTTAAAAGAAAAGGACAAAAGGATAATTTTTATCATTCCCCAAATACTTTTAAGGGCATCTGCAAGACATTTTCAACAATCAGTATTGTGATTTTCCTGTTGGTGTTGTTTTCTCCAGAGTAGGATTCAAAACAATGACACTGGAAGGTTGAATTTTTGAATTGAGCCAATAGCTATCTGAAGAAACCACTTTGTTAAGCCTTGGACCAAACTGATACATGACCAATGCAGTCAAGGGATGAGTGAGGAGACTGGGTTAAGATTCAAGAAACAAATGAGAAGACTGGGTTAATATTAAAGCAGTAAGCAACAGGCTTCTGATGAAAACTGACCACCTGCTCTCTTACTCCTAAAAGGCTATTATAACTCTTGTTACCTAGGTTTAGCTGAAGAAAAACGGCAGCTTGGGTAAACAAAGCTGAACAAAGCTGTCTTGACTAAGCATCTTTTAGATATTTTTTCACAACCTTACTGTGTGACCATCAGGATTCGAAAAGAAAAGAAAAACTGTTCCTAAGCAAGCATATTAGGTGAGCAGGGTTTTTTTTGCTGAAAATATTATATTTAGTTCACAAAGGTTCTAAGTAGCTCTGCAGAGCTGATCATGAAGAAAATCATGAAGAAACCATTCCTCTGGTATTGATCCTATGCTAGTAGCAAATACTATTCATCAATCACTGAAGATGTGACATTTGTGGAATTTCAAAAGCAGCAAGTTTTCCATCTTTCACCAAGCATTTCATCACTTTTTGTCAGGAGAATCAGCATTTCCTCTAGCAAGATGTTCTATTACAAATGAACATCAAAAGCTCCCCTATGAAAGTAATGTTTGGAGAATGTTTTTGGCTAATGTGCTTTGATTTTACTTTCTCTCTTTAAGCTTCTTTTAGCTTTCTTTTCTAATTTCCTTTTTTTTTTTGGTGTAGGTGTTTGTATGTCAGTGTGTGAAAATCAAAATAAATACAAAATTAGCCAAACCTCCCTTGCTATCTTACCATTTCCTTGAGTTCTACAATTTTTAGCTATCCTATTAAAAAAGAAGTAGAAAAATTAAGCCCCAGCAACCTTATCTGACAGTAATTGATTCTCAGGAGAATGCATCCTCAAGCCCACTTGATAGAAATGTCACATTTAAAGCAGGATGGTGTGATGTCAGCTAATTTTACAAGTCAAAGCTGTGTTGCATTAGTGATTTCATACTGGCTTGCAAAGCTGTTTTTCATTACAGCAAAATGACATACGTGGGATGTTAGCATTTCTGATTAAATCATGCCTTCTGTACCCATGCAGATTGTTCCACTTAAAGATGGGTAGTTATGCAAGAAAATGGAGACAGTCTGCTTAACAGTATGCAGCATCAGGGAAGTATTATATTGAGGAAGATTTAACAGTGGTGTTTTTATGGAAACAACTTATTAAACCAGCATAGGGCCAGCCTTACCATTAGGCAGAGTGAGGCAGCTGCCTTCAGTAGCAGGTCTGGGGGTTGGTAGTAGTCATCTCCTTTCTGCCAAAAACCAAACAAAACACAACAAAACAAAAAAACCTATCCTTTATGTGCATGTGATGAGATGAGATGCTAAGTCCCAAGTCCCTCTATTCAATAAAGGGAATAAAGGGACATTCTAACAAAACATATTGGAATCCCAGCTAATTAGCAGAAAACTATTATACCCATTCATAAAGAAATGGGATGCCTACAAAAGCTTGAAGCATATTCCAACATGCTGGTTACTGTGATCTAAGCAGAACAGGAGGCATTAATATGCCCATTAAACTTAATCACATACCAGCAACTGCTGCCTAGAAGACATGCCTCTGGAGGTCCTGATCTAAAATAATATGTTTGGGGGAAAGACTCTGCTAAAGAAAGTACTTCATGAATTTCAGACTTGTAGCACACGTCTTGGCTTGCAAATACAAGCCAGGAAGCTGAGACAGCAAATGTATCTAAACCATATACAGGATGCTCATGTTCTCTCTCACTCTTGAGCAGTGGCGCCAGTCAGTTTTGAGCTATTGTATGTAGGTGTGTGTGTGTGTACGTGCGTGCGTGTGCGTATATAAATATGTGTGTGTGCGCGCACGTGTGTATGTGTTTAAGAAGTCAGGACTTTTCAGAACTAAACGAGTTTGTTATGCAGTTCAGTGGTCCTGCATACTGGTTTTTGGTTCAAACAACAGACAGTGTGCATATATGTATGCGCATGTTTGGAAAGGAAGAGAGGGGGAAGCACTACACTAACATATGAGAAATGACTCAACCCTCAGACTCCACTTCATTCCTGATTAAAATTGTGCTCCCTCTTGCCCATTATTTGCACAAGGAAAAGTTATCTGTTTGCAGCACCAAATCATGTGAAAGATATCACATCTACTTTGGCTTGTAGAAAGTTTGGCTTTCTGATCAGCTGTAAGCCATTATGAGAACCAACACGGTGCAGTCATTTGAATGTTGGACTGCGACCCTGGAGAACAGGGTTTGATTCACCACTTGGACATGGAAACCCACTGGATGACCCTGGGTGTGTCACACACTCTCAGTCCCAGAAAACCTTGTGATAGGTTTGCCTTAGGGTCTCCATTAGTCAGAAATGACTTGAAGGCACACAACAACAACTACAACAACAACATCCCATTTCATACTACATGTAAACATTCACGTTGATTTCATAAATGTTTATTACATGGTCACACTGTAGAGACAGACAAACTCAAATAAAAAAAAGAAAGTGAAGCATTTATACATATTTGCTTTGAAGCTGAAACGTTACAGGTTAGATTTCAGCCTAGAGGAGAGATTTCTTAAACTATTGGAATGTCTGAGAAAGAACTCAAATACCTATATTACAGTAACTGAATATACAGTATTCTGGCCAACTACTTCAGCAGCCTCCAGCATATTAAAGAAATGTGGCAAAAAAATGTACATACAGTTAAAACCTACGGAAAAGCTAGCATAATGCATAAAAATTACAAATTCAGTTTTGACCTGGACAAGCCTTCAGGTTTTTAATCTTTTTTCCTAGCACAACAAAGTGAAAACAAATGCTACTTCATTTCCTTGCAAGGCCAAGGCAGGCCAAAATTAAATTAGTTGAAGTATACTTTAAAAAGAGAATTTCCCTTATCCCCTACAGTACGAATGACCAATTCTGCTCTTCCTGTTGAGCTGGAATGGACTGTGGAAACTGGCAAAGCCATTCAGAGGAGAGTTGGAAAGGGAAAAGGAAAATAAATGAAGGGCCTTTTTGCTGACTCTTGATTCATTCACCTAAATCCTTCTGCTTGGTGGAGCATTAAGATATGCAGCTCTGAGTCTCCTAAAAGGAACAGAGAAAGACACACAGCTCAGAGTTTCAGAGGAATAATGGGCCAGTATTTGGGCTGCTTTTTATCACAGTTCCTATCAAAGCTGAGTTGCATAGTAGTCTCCATAGCCTGGATTTTACTGGCTCCCACACCATAGAGTTTTCTCATTTCAGCCATTCTCCTCTCACCAGGCTTCTCAGCAGGAGGTTGGACAGATCGACCTGTTGACAGGTGAAGATCATGGTCAGCTTCAACATATGTGTCTTGGTGTTCTGCCTCCAGCTGTTGCTGCTTTCCTAAATAAAACACAACATAGGTCATGAGTTTATCTTGTCAACTATGCCAACTGTATTAGAGATTATCTCAAAACCACATGCCCTGAGTATATGGGTATCAAGAAACATATCCCCACTTAGAACTAGACCCCCTACAAAAATGACTTGGGCACTGCTAGACTGTTGGTTCTTTGTTACAACAACTGTGAAGCATAATAGCCTCCTTGAAGCATAACAGCTCAGTTCTTCTCTGGGAAATATGCAATTATCTGTAAGTCCTATTAGGTTTGGTCCTAAAACATTAAGGCAGTGGTTCCCAACAGATCAAGGAGAGGCTAGGCTCATTTTATTCACCATACAATGCAACGTGCTTCAGCCAGTTGAGGAAAGAGCTGGACATACACAACAAATGTATGCAGAGCTGGTGGTGGAATATCCCAGCTAAGCATTCCAGGTGAATAATTCTGAGGGTCGACAGGAGGGGTGAAGGAACAACAGTGGTGGCCAAGACCAGAAACGGTGGGTAGGTGGGTGGGTGGGGTCTTGTTTGCAAGAAGGGAAATGGATGGGAAGATTGTATATATTACTAGACTGTGTATGAGAGTGGGTTCCCATTTCTCCTCCCCCTCCCACAGACAGGAAGTTGTTGCCATTTTTACTGTGTGTGTAGCTTCCTTGCCTCCTCTGTGTGAGCAGCACACAATCAGTACAATGCATCCAGCTCCTGTGAGTGTATTTTTTTCTTTTTCAGTTTTGAAAAATGTATGTATATATATCTACATCCAGTCCAGTCCTTTGTTTCATTGTTTAATTTCTGTTCACTAGCACTGTCCTTTAAAGTGATGTTCACTTGGGTATTCTCAAGATATTTGTGGTACATTCCTGCCCCCCTCACCCCCAGTGCAAGGGAGAAGCACACATTTGGGCCCCCAGGAGTGCTTTGATGTGTGTTCCTGCATGGCAGGGAGTTGGACTGGATGGCCCCTGTGGTCTCTTCCAACTCTATGGCTACAACTGTTTCTTTCTTTCCTGGAAACTTGTTTTTCTTGTTTCTTTCTTTCCTGGAAACAGTGCTGATGGCTCAAGGACTGGCATAAGTCCAAAGGCCACCACTTTGAGTAGCCCTAACCCTCATCATTCCAAATGATAAGGAAAGGTAGAATCACCCTCATCATTCCAAATGATATCGAAGGGTGGAATATAAATAAACTTAACAAGTACTTCTCATGAAAAGTGAGCAGGAAGTGAGAAATAAAAGGAACTGAAAGAGGAAAATGGTAAACATTTAGTTTTCTTTAAAAAGAACAAAAAAATTTGAACAGATTTTGTACTGAAGAACACGCATATCATACACATATCCAATAGTTAAATTAAACTTCGCCTCTTCCTATAAAATGGAATGAACAGACCTAAACTGTTTTGCAGCTGTGGCGATGAAATGATAAAACAGGACAATGTAACTTTAGCCGAAACTCTGCCAATGAAAACTGCTGACATTTTCCAGGGGAAGAAAAAGAACAAGTCTCGGCCTGCCATACATGCCTGAGCTAAGCTTGTCTTGTGAAACACAGCTGTTGGTATTCTGTTTAGAGACACCTGCCAAATTTACACACTACTGCATACTCACAGTGGTGCAATTCATTATTTTCCCCATTAAACACCACCTAAGGTAGCAACAGACGTCATAGAGCGTTAAACATGAATTACTGGTATTCAGACTGATTCGCTTAGTGTACTTTCTGCCTGAATGACTTTAATTTCTGCTTTCCACTGTGAAATATTTAGCTTTGCAGACCCTCAGAAATAGGTTCGGGGCAATTTTATCTGCCAGTTTAAGAAGTGAATAATTGGGACCAACAACCAGCCCCACCCACTAAAGCCAGCTGAAGGCTAAGTTTAACGAGGATGGCATTTAGAAGGCAATGACTGTAATTATAAAAAGTTGTCCCACTAAAAGATCTGGGGGAGAAAATAAAATCAGAAACCCCACCTTAATGCAAAACTGATGTTTGATGTGTTCCTGACATAACTTTTCAACAACACACACCCATTTAAGAGTCTCTGTCTTAAGTCTCTAGAAGCTACATGCTGCTCTGCTTTACTGGCTTGTGGTCTTTTGCCAAATGTGTGTCTTTGCAGGAAATGGCCACATGTGCAGACCTTCTTCAGCAACAGCTGTGTGTGTCTTAAGCCACACTGGAAACAGCCCATCTTTATTCTTCCTTACCAATTCCCATCTTCAACAGTAAATGTGGAAGATTATTATCTTCAAGGAGAACTACCTTCTTTTATCTAATTTGTTTTGAAGCTGTCAAACCGGCTGTTCAGCAAATAAGCTCTCAGAATTGCTAACAACAGACATAGCAACATAGTAAAAATAAGAGAAAAATTATCTAAAACAAAAATAGAACATGAGTGGAAGTTAAAACTACATATAATCTAATCCTATGAAGCCAGGGCATTTGAAAAGATCTTCACCTTGGGACTTTTCACATTGCACAGTTTCAAAGGCCCCTCCCTAAACTGCAAACCCCAGGATTCCATAGGATGTTGAAAGTGGAATAATTGTGCTATAACAGTCTTGTGCAGAAATGGCCATAGTGTTATAATTCCACTTCAACTTTATGCTTTTATCCATGCCTTGAATACTGGAAGTGGCAGTTTAGGAAGAGGCACTGAGATTTCTAAGTCAGAATGCTTCAATGTCTCACCAAGCTATAAATCACAGAATGCAGCCATGGCAGTCAAAGTGGAATAATAGCACTATGATTGTGCAGTGTGAAAGAGCCTCTTGTTCAATCTCAAGATCTGGCAAGCTTCCATGAGGACAGAGTTGCAAAACTAGAAGTCCACAACTAAGAAGCCCCTTTATTTACTTTCTGTCCCACATTCAAAGGTGGAAGGGGCTGCAAGAGGGCCTCTGAAAACTATTTTGTTGAGGCAAGGGTGTCAGAAGATCCCTCCCATGAACAAACTGCATTCAAAGCGTATGTATTGGGCCTATGAAACTATATGGTTTGATGCCAACAGAAACATATAAACAGAGGAGATATTGTGATCCAATGAAGATTCTCTCCTCTTCCATGAAGGTTCTCTACACAAAGTGAGAGTTTTCTCACATGTGACAAATGCAAGAGAAATGGCTGCTATGCAGACCTGGTCAGGCCTATTTTTGTATAGCTGCTCTCACACATTCTTTGAATGTTGAGAGAGGTTTTTGCCTAAATCTCCACAATGCCAGGGCAAGTTTATGCAAGAAAAGATAGTCCTAGAGGTAGCCAGTTCCCAGTTTAAGATTTTAAACCCATTTCTGCTGTCTCAGGTAGGTTTACATCTCATCACCCTGAGGGTACCAGATCCTACCTGATCTTGGAAGCTAAGCAGGGTCAGACCTGGGTAATACTTGGATGGGGAGGACTACCATGAAATGCTAAGTGTTGAAGGTTCCATTACAAAAGAAGGCAATGGAAAATCACCTCTGAGTAATCCTTGCTTAAGAAAAACCTATGAAATTAATGGGGTCAGCATGAGTCAACAGGCAATGTGAACACACATACATATACATAAAATATGTCTTATTCACCTCTAGCTGTCCTATTCTGCACCAGTTAAAGGAGGGATTGGCAATGGTAGCTTTCATAGACTGATGGACTGCAACACTATCATCCCTCAACACTGACTATATTGACCAGAACTAACAATAGCTGCAGTCAAATGCATTTGGAAGGCTGCAATTTCCTATGCCTGAACTCAAGCTTCTTTGAGAAGGTGTTAATGAGGAACAGAAAACTACATGCATGTTTTCTGGAAATTTTAAAAGAATAAATGCATTGGCAATGTTTATAGGCTGGATTTCACTAGGGTTATATATACAATATATGTTTCTATGTACTGCAAAAAGAACTGTCGAAGAGGATAATAAGACAATTAGCACACATCAAGCACTGTAGAGAGCTCAAATAATATTACACATCTTGGGCAACATCCAATAGGGTAGAGGAGACTTCCACTCACAGTGGAACTTCCCTTCCCTATCCCTCCTTGAATGACCTTTTATCTGCTCCAGAAGAGACCCTGAGACCTCTAGAGAAGGTATGGGGGAACAAGGGGAGAGGCTGAAAAGGAATGAGGAATCAGTTTTCCCAGTAGTATCTGTTTTGTTGACAAAAGGATATATAGTTGACCCTCTGCATTCACTAGGATTAGGGGTGCAGGACCCACACAAAAATGTCAAATTATGTCTCTGTGTGTATGTCTGTATGTGTGTGTGTGTGGGGGGGTGTTGGAAGGGGGCCAAGGTATGGTTGGTGGAACGGTCATCCAGGACCCAAACCAGGTCAGGGAAGGGAGGTGGGTCAACATGGTGGCCCTGTACTTCCTCTCTCTCACCCATTTCCTTCCTTGGGTGTAAGCAGGTATCAGGAAAGGGTTTGTAGTGCGGGGAAATTGGGCTGTGAGTCATCTTTAGCTGGCCAGGCAGCAGCTGGTACAGGAGGAAAAGGACCAGAGGCGGATTTTTAAAGAGATGTACAACTTGATCAGAGCTGCTGAGAGGAAAGGGTCCCCTGGAAAAGAAACGCTCAGGGGAAGCAGGAGTTGGAGAAACTCGCAAATAATCAAATCTCTGAAAGTTAAACCTGCAAAAGGCTGATTGTAATAAAAAATCGTGAAATCCTGATAAGAATCCTGTACGACAATAATATAATTTCCCACACATGATACAGAAAGAAGGTTCAGGTTGAGAACATGTGGCCTGTACACTGAGAGCAAGCGCAGAAACTGTAAAGACTGCAAGCATCCATGCAGGCCTTTCAGGGCCCAGTGTAGCTCTTGGGATCCCCAGTGAGAGCCCCAAAACCTGAAAATCTTTTTGGCCACACCTTTATTAGATGAAAGAACAGTCCAAGTATCTCTGGGACATGTAGAAATTCTTTCTACAAATCTCCATCTCATTACAATTCTAGAAAAATGTTGCTTCCACCTTCCCTACGAAAAAAGCAAAACAGTTCCCAAAGGTAAAGAAGAGTTATACAACATCATCAAAAATGGCAGCTGCAATGGCACACTGTAGCTCCCCAGAATGACCAAAAATCTAGGTACATGCAGCCCTGATCTAGTGATTTAATGACAGGAAAGATATTTTAATCAGAAACATTCTGATTCATAGTCTGGTCATATAACTACTACTCTTAATTTCCAGTAGAATTTCAGAAAATGGTCACATATACAATAGCATACATTGACCCAATACAAATGAAAGGTACTATGTACCCAATCTTCAAAACATGTACCAGCACTAGCATGTAGATATGCACAGGATTCTGTTTAGCTTGCAATAGCATGCAGTTCTTTAAACTCTTTGGATTCCTTGGATACACACCACTGAAATCTTCTGCAGACTGTATAGCAAAGTTAAGCATCTTGCCATATCTGCTTCAGAACATCTGCAGTACTGTGTATTTTATGTCTGCAAAAAATGTGTGCGCGTGTGCATGTAGCAGCTCAATGATAACCTGTCTAGCCCAAAAAACAAATTATTTCTCATTCATGGAAAATAGATATTTAAACAGTACAATCTGGAATTTCAATTTCTGGATTCATTTCTTTGTTGGATTGCAATGCCAGCAGACACCAAGTCTTGTCTCCCCATTAAAGTTTGCCATAATTTATTCTATTTCCCCTGCATCAGCATAAACAAGTAAAATTATTACTTTAGATGTACTTTAGATGGTGGTGGAAAATGGGGAGGCCTGGAAAGTCTTTACATTTTCATCCCCCTCCCCCCAACATACTACTTCTTACTTTGCCAGGCTTTTAAAAGAAAAGAAAACTAGAAGAAAAGAATTTTCCTGCTCACAGCCATCTCTACAACATGCTTAAATGATTTCTGGATGACTGAACATTTTTTTTGTGCCAGGCCAAGTTCACAGTCTAGACAACTCAGGGGTAAAAATGCATAGCTCATGTATCAGAATAAAGTCCTAAGCCTTCTACAGCTTCTGCCTATTGTGGCTTTTTTATTTATAGTCCTTTAAAATTGTTTAATTGTGCATTAACTTTTACAGTCGTCATTGTCATCATCACAACTTCTTGGTGGCTTTTTGTCCTTTTGAGCAATGTTTGTAACTGGAGGCTGTTTACAATAGAAAAGTGGTGTATAAATCTTTTAAGAGAAGGTATATATTCTGTAACTGCAACAAGAAACTGAAAATTACTGTATAAGGGGAGCCAATGGGATTTTTTAAAAAAATATCTCTTAACTGGTACACTGCCGTAAAATGGAAAGCTGGATTCATTAGTTTAACAGTTTCTACTTACATTATCCCTCAGTTCAGTCTTGTTTCTGGTGAATCACTGGCAACACAGAAATTAGAGCAAATAGGCAACTTTGAAGCATGTGATTTATATCCAAATTCTTCACTTTCTGTATACTGAAATACCTTACAGCAAAGACTCTTCCTTTATGCAGATCTCCATCTAATTACAATTATGCAACAATGTTGTTTCCAGAAATCATGAAAGGGACACTTGAAGTTTCACATTTAGCAGGAACAAAAGAGAGAGAGAGAGACTTCTCAGTGTCTGTATCCAAGCTTCAGACCCTCCCTGACACTCTTCCACCATCAAGCAAACTTTGTTTTAACATATGCCTTTGTGCTGTTGAACTGGTTGGATTTTTGATTGATAGTTTGTTTATACATTCTAGTACAGCCTCTTACCCTTAATTGTTTTGATCTTTAACTGCTTTTATCCAGTCTTCTTTAAAAACAACAACCACCTTGGCTGGTATCCAATGGTGTACTTCTGCTGGATTCTTCTCCTACCACCAACAGAACTGGCATGTTATACCCATTCCCTTCTCTGCTACACACATGGGATTGGGGTTGGACACATTCTGCCCTCCACATGCTTCCTCGGATTCAATCACTTCCTTCCTCTTTGCTGTTGCCTCTGGAATAGCAAACTATGGTTTGTTCTTCTTTTAAAAATTATCATTAACTTTATGTATGCTTTACCTTTTCCCCAAACTGAAACCCATGACCTCATCACATGAACCTGAGAAATGCTTCTGATCCTCTAAAAGAGTTTAGAGCTATTGTGGGCAAACAGATCAGGGGCCAACTGTCTCTGCCTCATGCTCCAGGGATGCATGGCCACATTTTTGGCTGAAAACATGCACCAGAAGGGACTGGAAGTCCAGTTCTTCCTTACACATATACACACTTACTTTCACCAATTTTACAAGCTTTTGGGGAGGTGGAGCATAAGGAAAAGCAAATCACAATGTTCTGGGGTCAGTTTTGCTACATGCTATATTTAAGGTAATTTTCAGGCAGTTTGTTTTAAAAGGGGGAAAAGGGGGAACACACACACACACACACAAAAAGGACTGCGGACTGCATGTTGCCCACAGACCACACTTCCTCCACCTAAAGATGTAAGATTTCCAGCAATTTTAAAGTCATGGGGGGATTTTTGTTTTCCCCTGACACAAACTTGTTTTCAGAAAAATGAAACAAAAATGCACTATTAGCAACTTCTACACAGATACCCCGAGTAGTGTGGTGGTTTCAGCATTGGACTATGACCCGGGAGACCAGGGTTTGATTGACCACTCAGCCATGGAAACCTGGTGAATGACCTTGGGCTACACCACCACCCCTCCCTCAGGATTGCATTCTACTGTTGAAAATAATTGAACCCACTGATTTTTGGTATGAGAAGATGTTGCATGTGATAGCATGCTTTAGTTCCCTTCCCACTTTTAACAATTTCATGCAGTTTTTAAGGACCCTCAGAACTTTCACCCAGCATCACACCCACTCGCGGTCACGCTGAACTTCATGGCCTTTTAACAGTCTACTGAATGACCTGAGGATGGTCACAGTGTTGGCATAGGGACTTGACGAGCCATTAAATCAGGACTGTTGGAGTGGCCTGCAGATCAAGGGAAAAGAGAAATCCCCATCTTCCCTGTTTTGGCTATAAACCTTTTCTGCTGTTATTTCCAGTCAGTAGCAGATGATTAGATAAGAGGCTAATGCCTGGGAAGCTGTTGCATGGAACTAAGCTGTCCTTTGAAACCCAGGAAGCTGTTGCACTGGCGTTCTTGCTCCTAAGGAGACATGCACAGAATTGCCCTCCACTTTAAATGCTTGGTGACAAATGCCCAAAGTGGAAAGAATTACACCTGGCCCACCAGTGTTCTTTGCCTTCATCTATGCCCAACTCAGGCATGTTCCCTAGCCACCAAGACCTTTACCAAATTTAGTTCCAGGCCGAAAAAGCTTCTGCACCCCTGGCACAAAATAGATGGGCTAACCAGGATGATGAGAATAGTGCAATAGTAGCCAAGTATCATCAAAAGCATAAAATTCTCAGAAGGAATAGAAGCAGAGGTGCCTTCCTCCCCAGACCTTTCCTTACACTTCAACACTTCCTGACATTGTGGAGTATGCTGTTCATTTTACCCAGGGAAAAAAAACCAGGTAAGGTCAACAGGCAAACAGGAATGTATTCTCATGTAAATCCTGGTGTTGGCTAGATTGGAGTCCTTCAATAGACAAACAAGCAGGAAAGATTTGTGTGTGTGTATCTACCTACAGCTATAGCCATCTAATACCACTTTAACTATTATGACGCTGTTCTTCCTGGGAACTGTAGCTTGGTGAGGCTAGTGAATTCTATTACTATAGTTCAGAGAAGTGGACTACAGCTCTCTACCAAAAAAATCCCCATCAAACTATAAATCCTAGGACTCTACAGGCTGGAGCCAGAACAGTTTAAAAGTGCCATCAAACCAATACAACTATGTAGGGAAGATACACTATCATAGTAGAGGGCGACTTGACAAAAATGGCACAGTTGTTAAAGAGGCAGAATGTTTTGGATGAAACATAAACATACTGTCTTAATCAATTACATCTAATGTACATTATAGCACATCTTGTAAATCAGAAGGGCTTTTCTAGAATAAAGCAGACCCATAGAAATCAAGTGCAATTGGAATCAAGCCATAAATGAACCTCTATATTGAACATATCAATTGCTGGAGAGTCCAAGAGGGAAAAGAGATGGCAGTAGTTTTGCGTCACTGCGTTTTGATCTGTAAGGACAATGCATACCTTCCAAAATCATAGGGTCTTGGGAAAGATTAATAAACTAATGGCATGGAATAATTTAAAGATCTTTGGATGAAAAAGATGCCATGCAGAAGCAAAGACATATGACTGTTTTCTTTTCAAAAATCTGCCACAATCTTTTTTATAAAAACACATGACAAACAAATGGCTTATTTCAGATCTCTAAGTAGTGTAATGACACTTAAAATGGAATATTGTTGGGGGGGGGAATCCAGTTTCACCACCAAGTTTATATTTGTCACAAACTTCAAAGCATGTGTGAGTTTGCCAGAATTTTTCTCATCTTCTCTAATAAGATGTTCCCAAACAGGATCTCATTTTATTCTATTTTTTTTAAAGGAATTAAAAATAAATTCCTGGATAAAATAAGCTAGTTTGCTTGGCAGTATCTGAGAGCAACTGTTTGTAAAAGACAGGCTGAATGCTTCTTCCACTGGAATAAATGGTGTGCTTAATTTCAATGTGATAAATAAAAAATCTACTACTTCTACTAATGCTTCTACTAATGCTCCTTTCTTAGTACATTAAGTGTAGGTACATTGCGTCGAAAGCACGAAAATCCTCTTATATTAGTCACATCTAGCTGCTTCTTTCGACTATTTTCATGATGAAATAATGAATTCATTTCCAGATTCTGGTAGAGGCTAATAAACTAGTTATCTACTTCAAGTCTTCTTTCCAGATCAGTCCTTTCAGATATCCCAAGAGGGCAGTTTCTGAAGTATTAGGGATTGCAAAGCCTATTATCTTTTTTATCATTTGATAGACAGATAACAGTGGGACTGAAGTCTTTAAAACAAAACAAAAGCATAACATTGTTTTATCCCACAATCAACCTATTCAACATTAACAGTTTCATAAAATTCTCTTCCCACTTGAAGTTGAAATTTTTATTCACTCAATAAATCAAGTAATGTAATTTACCTACTAACTTCTTTAGCCTAAGGGACAGTATGAGTCTTCTACTGACATTTTTCCAAATGTTTTCCATAACCTCTAGATCAATTTTTTCATAACATTCAAAAATACCACTCCCCGTATTTTCCTGTTGTTGTGTGACTTAAATTCACTTTCAACTTACAGCAACCCTAAGGAGAACCTATTGTCTTCAGGCAAGGTTTGTTCATAGAGGATTTTGCTTTTGCCTTTCTCTGAAGCTGACAGAATATGACTTGTCCAAAGTCATTCAGTGGGTTTCTGTGGCTGAGTGGAGACTCAGACGCTAGTCCAGAGTCAAAATCCAACACTCAATCCACTAACCATACTAGCTCTCATTTTCCTACTACCTTCCACTTCTTCTGACATGTCAAAATATTACTCTTGAGGAGACTAAACAGTAGAAACAACTAAAACCAAACTAATAACTGAAGCCAAACAAGGCAAACCAGTCTGATGTACAGATACACTAATATGATGGAATACTTCTGCTAGTGGTGATGAGGATAGACTAGGAGTAGATGTATGCTGGGGATTGGTGGGCCATTTTCAGCACCTCCAATCAATGTGTGGGCTGCACCACATTGACATTTTCCATAAGCAGAAATGATGTTTCTATCAATACTGGTCTTTTGGGGAGCATTTTTAGTTTTTTCTTTTGTTGCTATTTCAGAGAGAAACCCCCCAACAGAATTTAAATGCAAAACAGTGTCCCAAGAGGACTTTCCCCCTGTAAAAAGCACTAAAACCATTTTTAATGGGGGGTTATGGGGCTCAAGGGTACACTTAGACCTGTATAGGACTCCCCTTTGCCCACTGGGGCACATGTGACTCACAGGTTATACAAGTACTACCTGTAAGCTATACTAAGCTCCCATTAAGTTGACTCTGATCTTGAACTTCAGTTCCTAGATATCAAACTGTTAGGGATGGATAAACAAACCACTCCTCACCGTATCCCCAAGAAAACACGGAGCTGACTTGAACCCCCAAACACAAGGTAGGAAGGTAGAAAAGAGAAGGAAAGAAAGAAAGATACACGCACGTGCACACACACACACACACACACACACACACACAAAGCTTTGGCCAAAGGATCCATCCCGGGAAGGAAGGATCATTTATTCTTTCAAGCTTCTCTTCTTATACCATTTTTATGTTTTATGTTTATATTAAAGAATGCTTACAGAAAGAAAATATTCATGCATCAGCATTAGCAGAGTCACAGTTTGTACACGTATTACATTTTAGCTGACCCTTAACTTCCCCAGTCTGCATGACCTTGGGTCATCCCTGAAAACATCTCTGATGTTACAAGAGTCCTTTGCTTGTACATACTGATCATTGACATGTACGAAGCAGAACAAACAATTCTAAAGAAAGGTTGTTTGATGAGCCTTGAGTGTCTAAAATGCCAATTAATATCACAGTTAATGATTACCAAGTATTAATTCTATAGCAAGTTAGAGAGCACCAGACTTCATGCCTAACAAAATGACTGTGTAATGACAAACGGAATCTTTGAGCTTTTCTTTTTTGCCCTTTTTTCCTAACACGAGCCAGCTGGATGTTGCTGCTGATCTTGAGGCAATGTGATATACTCTGATCAGTCCTTGGCATTTTGTCCTGCAATATAAACGTTAATTGAATCCTTTGCCCAGTCTGTAAGCTATCATGAAATTTCCATGGGTTCTTTACCAGTACAACTATCAACGGGCTAATGTGGTCGAGTGTTTAGAAAACTGAACTGAGATTTGTGAGATCTAGATTCAAATCCCTACTGAGTCATAAAACTCACTGGGTGACTATGAAACAATGTCTCTGCTCTGTCTTTCAGCCTGACCTACATCACAAGTTTATTTTGAGGACAAAATAAGGTGAGTCACACACACACACACAGCCTTGAGCTTATTAGAAGAAAGACAGAATACAGATGCAAATAATAGATAAATAATAGATAAATGTAATCCCCAAGAGAGCCAAAATAATATAGTGGTTTGAGCATTGGACTACAATTCTGGAGACCAGAGACCCTGCTCACCATAGAAACCCATTGAGTGACCTTGGGCAAGTCACATTTTCCCAGCCTCAGAGGAAGGCAAAGGCAAACCCTCACTGAACAAATCTTGCTAAGAAAACCCTGTAATAGGTTCACCTTACAGTTGGAAACCATCTGAAGGCACACCACAACAAGTACTCTCCAAGCTCTAGGAGCACCTTAAGTATGTAAGATTGAAATAGTCATGAGGGTGTGGACTCCAAAGTCCTTGTTCCATAGGTGCTTGTAAAAGAGTGGACTTGTGCCATATCCAAACAGCCAAACAATAGGATGGAAAATAAAAGGAATATGTATCAATGGCAATAGTATTATGGAGAATAAAATTAGCTAAGCACCAGTATGACAACCCAGTTGTAAATCATACAGATATAAGGCACACAAATGACCTTCTTTAGTTTGCTAAGCAGCCTAGTGTTGCCTTAAAACAGGAGGGGGAATATACAGAGAAGTTTGGCAAACCAACTTTGGCTCCAACCCTAAGTGGGCTGCAACACATCAGCGAGATGGTTGTAAAGACATCTGGGGCAACTAGAAAACTCTTCTGGTTGCTTTGGGACTGCTTTTCCTACGTTTTTCTTGCTGTTTTAGGGTGATTATCTTGAAACAGCGCTGAAAATCAAATTCTTATTGCTAGAGCATGGCTTTTTTTATGGGGGGGAACAACACCTTTTGCACAAAACCCTCACAATTTGCAGGAGAGGATCTTGGGACACATGGGATGCCCACCCCACAAAAAACCCTGCATGCAGTTCATGGACTGAACATTCCCCATACTGGACTTGAATAATCAGCCTGAATAGATTAAAAGATTCTTTAGTCTGCAATGTTATTTTCCACAATGGTCAATGAGGTACCTCCTGGAAACACACAAACTAAGCTTGAAGGCTGTTGCTAAATCTATTATTTAGTAGTATATCCCACAGAGCTGGATTTCTGGGGGCTGCAGTTCCAAAAAGTAACATTTGTAAGCTCTGATTTCAAGAGTCGGCATGATGTAGTGGTTTGAGTGTTGGACTACAATCCCGGAGACCAGGGTTAATTCCCTGCTTGGCCATGGAAACCCACTGGCTGACTTTGGGTGCATCACACAATCTCAGCCCCCAGAAAACCCCACAATAGGTTTGCTTTAGAGTCGCCATAGGTTGGAAATGACTTGAAGGCACACAACCATGAAGCTCTGATTTGCTACTCTAAGCATGGCTCTGATAATGAACAGACTATTATCTAATTCCCTTTCAAAGCCACAGTCCAAACGACAACCATGACTTCCTGTGGCAGCAAATTTTAAAAATTAAATATACACTGTCTGTACTATCTTCTGCCTTTCTGAAGTCTATCACAAATCAGTTTCATTGTGTGACCGCCCCCCCACTCCCAGCTCTAATATTAGAATGAGAGAAAGAATTCTCTTTCCACACCAAGAATAATAATACTGGTCCTATCAGTCTTCTTTTTTAAAGCTGAAACTTTCCAAACTTTCTAAACTTTCCAATAATGGTATTTCAATTCCTTTTGGTTGCTTCCATAGAGGCCAAAAGCAAAAGTGTCATTCCAAGTCATTCTCCCTCAATCTAGTAGTCATGATGACTGGACATGACAAAAGCTGTAGTACAACAGACCTGGAAGTCAGCAGGTTCAAGAAATCTGTTTGAGATCACTGAAAATGGCTAAGTACCCAGACCACACTCTTTGATTAAATGAAACAATAACAACCCCACAATGAAATCTATAGGACAGGAACACTGCAACTGTTCTGAAATATTAGAAGATGACTGACAAAATTAGGGCTCAGCATCAGACAGGGCCAGTTGTTTCTGGAAAGGATCAAGTCTACAGCAATAAGATTACAGGGAGACCAGCTGACTCTCCATGGTCTCTCTTCCTGCAACAAGGCTCCAGTGGGTTCCAGCTGACAAAAATGACATCAGACAAAGCCAGTATTTTTGTTTAATGGAGGATTAAACTCAACACATTTTGCTCTAGGGTCATTCACACAGCCTGCACATATTTTATTAGGATACCACATCTATTTACTGAAATAAAAATATTAAAATCAAAAAAAATTTTGAAGAAAAATCTATTCTTCTATTTGGTCAATAATCATCATTTTCCCTACAGTAAATTATAATTAAATTAACCACTTATCTGCTATCACTCTATATACATTCACAATGAAGCAACTGATCTAAACAAAATATAACTTGAAAGGAAGATGTGCCTGATGGCATCAGTTCAGGACAAAATGGGATAATAAACTGAAAAATATTCATATATTCTTTCAAAGTTTAATGGAGAGATAAGATAAAAACAATATTCTTGACCAAAATTCTATTTTTGAAGTTCTCTTTAATAAAGTAGCTTTTTAAAAAGTAAAAGACAGTAAGTGTTAAACACACTATGTTAATATCAAGTTAGTTTTTTCAAAAATACAAGTGTACCACTGCCAGGAATAGTACTTCCAGCTGTCTACCAGTTGTCCGAGTAACTACTGGTACAGAGACAAAGAATAAAATAAGTTCTGGATAAAGCTGGTCTCAGAAATTGTTTCCATGCTTCCTGGCAACACAGCAGGCTGTGCTGTCTATCAGTTTTTGAAGGGGTCCCTCAAGAGCATATTGATAAAATGAATAACTTTCTACAGTGAAATTCTACTTCCTATCACTTTCTTCTAATTGCTACACCTCTTTTTGCTTTACCCTCAGATTATTCTTACCAAGCAAACTGTGCAAAGCTCTATGTGCATTTAGGGTATTTAGGCCAATACATTAATTAAAATTAATTCAAATACCTACCATCCAATAAAATTACATCTATGGGGCTGAAACTTACTACTCATCTACTCAAAGCCTATGACTGGGAAGTGGAGAAATAAGGGTATCAAGTATTTGCTTTGGCTGGCTAGTACTTTAATATTCTACCTTCCTTACTAAAAGAAAAGGGGCCAGATCTGGTCTGCTCACCTGGAAAGCAGTCCTCACTAATGCTATTTGCAAAACCTTATTTATTCCATTGTTGTAACCATATCTTTTAGGGGTAATTACAGGAATGGATGGGGATAGAGCCAAAAATGGAGTTGCCAACTTTGTCTAGCACCTCCCTTACTCACACATATCAGACATCTCCCATTTTTACATTTATCAGATACCTCCCCTGTGATAATGGGGTTTCCCATTATCTTGGCCAACACAGCTGAAGGTATAGTCTCTCATGCAAACAAAGGGTTAAGGATGTGTTGGTTTTAAGTTATGTTTACTGGGTGCCAGCATCACAGAAGAGCAATACAGACCACAAAAGACAGTTGCTCAATGAGGATAACTAGCATGGGGAGAAGTGTGGAAGCTCCGAAATGCTTCTAAGTAAGATGATATAAAACCTGGGGTGCAAAGAGAGTCTGAGACTGAGACTTTGGGGCTGATGGGATGGTGGTGGAGTGCTGCCTGTCTCACCTTCCCTAGGGAAGCTTGATCATAAGCTGGACACAGGGGTCCACAGTCCCAGCTTCGCATGACCATCTAAGACTTGGAACACCCTCTATCTCATGAGGAGAGTAAGAATGTTCACCCAGTTTTCTTCTAACCTCGGCTGAACATGACTCAGGCTATTTTTGTAACTTTGTAACTAATCCTAAGTAACATCTGAAGGAAGGTGCTTTCACATACAACCTAGTCTTTGGCTAATGTAAGATAGCTTGCCTAGAATAAAAGCTTTCCTTTAAAGGTCTCTGTTTTTTCATGCTGTCTATATATTCCCTTTTGCAGTATGTGCCTATGTATAGGATCCTCATCTCCCATGGGAGGGGGAGAGAAAGTCTCTGAAGAGTCAGAGGTGGAAAAGGTCCAAATTAAACCCCTTGGTAACTTCCATGAGTTTACTGAGCCACGTGTAGTGAAACAGTGGTGGTGGCAGTCTTTTGGGGTCCCCTCTCCTACTCAAGAGGTGAGATGGGCCAGAGCCCCTATACCTCCTATATTCAGATATATCAGATACCTTTCACATTTACAAAGATCAAGAGAGAGCAAAGTGCTACCTACAGGTAGCACACAAGACCCCAACCTCTTCCTAGCCCCCACTACCTCCTCTACATCTTGGAAAAATGACCGAAGGTTTAAATCATGCTCTATAGAGGTGTAACTGACCATTTTACCACATTTTCACAACATCTGGAGGGCTACACGTTCTCCACCTTTGCTCTGAGACGGAAGGAACCTCTTTTTTAAACGTCCCTCTGCAAAAGGGATGACAGAGAGAGCAAAACCAGCAGAAACACAGCTGAAGAATTTTATTATAAAGACATAAATAAAGAGAATAGGTCAGAACCACAGAAATCTCCCTGGGAAAAATAAAAGATGAGTGTTCCCACTGAGTAGCTGTTGCATTTCTATACAATGCAATTACGTAGCAGCATTTTATAAGGGCAACATGAGCCAACCAGCTGTGCAGCTATCCAGCTGTAGCATGAAGAGCCAATTATTCTAAGTGACATTTTTATCACTAAGTGGACCGCCTCAGTGGTATGTTTCAGAGTACTGCTAATGGGCTTTCACAGGTCCGACTGATTTACTGGTCTTCAGCCACAGTTTCCTCACAAACTCTTCCCAAGGGAACAGCATCTTTTCAGTCTCCCTCAGCTCCCTTCATCCAGGTGCACATCTTGTGCTTGCCCAGCAGTCCAGGTGGGAATAACCATCTAGTAACAAACAAGTTGACAAGATTGAATGATGTGTCACAAAACACAGCATTCACTTAAAATGCCCATGGGAGCCTGTCGGGGGGGAGGGGAATAATGCAAATATTTCAGTCCTACCTGTTATTATTTCAACAAAGTCTTGCAAAGACTTTTATTTTCTTTCCGAGATAGAAGCAATAACTGACAGCCAAGCTAGACATAACCAGACAGCTCTTTACACACTCACCACATTTATATTTAAAATGGCAGATTTGGGCAGGGGTGTGTGTGTCTACATTTTACACACACATACACACACACAATGTATGGCAGAGCAGAGCAAGTCTGCCATCCTATCTTGAGTTTTTATTCCTTTTGCACACTGGTGAACTTCCATGACATTATAGAGAAACATTCAGCTATTCCTTTAATGATGACCAATTCTTTTAGTTTATTGCAATATAAGAATGCTCTCCAAATATTTTCATTTCTCACTTGACTCCCATTAGACAATGGAATGACTTGCACGACTGCCTTAATTTATCTTCAGAAATTATAGAAATATTTGTCATAAATAAAAGGTCAGTGAGGATGAAGAGAATCTAATGAACCACCTCAGATGAATTTTCTGAAAAACCTATTATTATAACAGTATGCTCTAATGTCATAAGAATCAAGGAAATTTATGGACTCCATATGGAGCTGTAGGAGTTTAGTGTCACTTCTTCTACCTTCTATCTCCCACATATAAAATATTTATACCAGGTGATAATTCATAATTTTTCTTTCAGAAGCAGATACATTAATTCATATGCCATCTCCCTTACTGTGAGCCAAAGGTAAGTCTGCCTTCAGTTCTGCAAAGCATATAAGTACTTATCTAACTTTAAGCGCATGAACCAAGCAAACAGTAGCCTGCTGATCAGAGTCAGCTTCTCTGCAGAGAACAGAATGGCCCTTTGCTTGTCACCCAAAAGACAAAAGGCAAACACAAAAAGAGGTGAAGTGTGGAAAAGGACCCTTTCATAACTCCCAATAACTGTTGGTTTCGGATGGATCAATAGAAACCGAAAGTTTCTCTTCACCATGGAGACAGAAATGGGCAATTTATGGCTCTCCAGATGTGATGACCTGCAGCTTCCATCTGCCCTAGCCAGCAATGGTGTAAAAGGTGATAGGAACCAAGTTCTAGGATATCTGAACAGCTATGTATCAGCAGCTCTTGGAGACACCTCACCAGAGAAGTTGAAGCTTGAGGGAAACTGAATGACATAAGTAGACACACTTAGTTCCTCTTGACTTGCCATGTGTAATCTGTGTTTCAATATACATCCAAAACAGAAGGCACAGGATATGTCTGGCTGTACCCATATCTGACTCTTAAGCCCAACTCATGAGAAAGAAGTCATGTTCAACTTCAGGGCTCTTGTATGTGCTATAAGAAGGACAAGGGCAACAGGAAATGCTACAAAGATTCCCAGTTTTTCACTAATCATTAAGAAGTAGAACCCCCTGTGCTCCTTTGGGACTCCCTAATGTACAGCTCCCTTGATAATCTGAAAGCCTTGGTCTCTTAGAAAGCTGAAGCACAGAGTACTGGAAACAGGACAGCATCTAAAATGGCAATCATTTTCTATGCCTCTGACAGCTTCTGCTGGGAATAGACATGTAGACGAGCTACATAAACCACTCTTCATATTATGAGTGCGATGAGAAGCAGTCATCATGTGGCAAATCTGCCAACAGTCCTTAAGAACTACAAACTATAATGCAATTAAGTAATAGCTGTCTTCTTCCATTTCAATTTCTGTATATAGTTTTCCCCCAAGAACTTTCTACAAACTCAGTATGGAGTTAAATCCCTTGGATGTCTGGGGCAAAGCAGATCTGAATGACACGGAATGTGTTTAAAGCAGTAGTTCATAATAAATACCTAATGACAGTATCTGAAAGAATTACACAAACATAACCAATCAACCTTAACGTTATTTGATCCACTAGATGGTGTAGTGGAAATCCTAATTTAAGATTAAATTCTTAGTTATCTCCCACAACTTGTAGAAATAGTTAATATTATCAGGTCCCAGAGAATAAAATGGCTTGGGAGGCCAGATGTGGCCTACCAGATGTTATTAATGCCTAGCACCTAACACAAACCTTAAAAGAAGGTAATGGGTAACAATTGCAATATAATAGAAGTTACAACACAACTCATAACTTGGATCAATAATTAAGAATTGGCAAACAAATTCTAATGTAGTTCAAATGTTTGCCCCAAAGGGGTTTCAGCCTTATCTTCCTCTCACAAAACCAAGCTGCCGTGTCACCATCACCATCATAATCATCATCTAAAGCTTGAGAAGAAGCTGCAGTTTCTTTCCTGAGAAAAACACAGGAAACAGAAACAGGATTTCCAAGCTATGAGAAGATGGCTGATGTGGGGGGGGAGGCAGATGCTTCTGAGAAATCATATAGGAGGACGGTTTGACTTTTCCTAAGAGGTGCTCCTGGCAATAATATCACATGTTCCTTTTGCCAACAGCTGTTCTCACAGGATCCCCTGGAGAAGATAGATAGAAAAGAAGGGAAATTACAGACGACATGAAAGGCAGCTGTAGACACCAGCAGAACAAATCCATGAAGAGGCCCAACCAAGGAACAATATTTACAGTGGGAAAGTCCAGAATAATGAGGAATACTGTCGTTTACAGCTACCAACAAGTAGGTCCCTATGCCAAGTTAGATACCATGGTTTGTTATTTTACATTACTGTCTTATCTCAGAAATTAGTCTTATTCACAATTAAATCTTCTCCTGTCTAGTGCATCATAAGTTCTGAAAGCTTTCATAATATCTGGGTCAACTTCATTTTCTTACCTAACAAAGGAGGGAGCAGGGTTGGAATATAAATAATTTCTCTTTAACCCTCAGCATCAAACCCCAGCAATACAAATTCTCCCCCTTCCCAGAGTCCTTTGATTCTGCAAGATCTTGTAGAATTTTTAAACTGATGTTCTCAGAAAGGACTAAGTACAAGTTATTTCTTTCTTTCTTTTTTTATTTGTGGAAAATAGAAAAATCACTGAGAAAGCTATTGGTGGAAAGAATGTTGAAGAGATATGTCGAAAGTTCTAGGATAAGGCAAAAAACTGTTTGTGGGAATGACCACACAGTGAAAATAGTGATTCTGAATATCTTCCCAAGTTTCTGTTCTCCCCCTCTCAAACAGAGAGCTGGTCATCCTAATCCTCCTTCATTTCTCCCAGTACAGTGGCACTTGTCAATCACTTGTATTTTGCAACATTTGCCCAATTCGAGAAACTTGAAAAGTCTTCCTTAAGTTTAACACATTTTCATCATCCTCAAGACAATCATATTGTTTCACAGACAGATAGATAAACATACTGAAGCCAAAAGTAACTCACCCATGAAATCTCATTTTTTTAAATTGATGTACATACTTTAGAATGTCCAGAAGATTTGAGCCATGGTCTTCTAAGGAAAGAAAATAAATACTTCCCATCGTGAACAGGTTTGGGTCTTACTTCCTCAGAGTAAGCACTGATTCTTATTGCTCAAATTCCCCTATTGCAGTGTGTATCCAACTACAACTCCAGGGCACATTTTTCCATTGCCCTGGCTTTTTCAAATGTCCAACATACTTATGCTTTTTAAAATGTTTAGTAGGCATATTTTAAGTTTCTTTTTTAAAAAAATAAATATGAAATACTACTCTTGCAGGGGTTCAGAATAGTTTAATGATTTTCTTAAGGGCCAGCCTACTATCAGCAAAAACACTGGGAGGTGGCTTCCCAGTTGTAAGAAGAGCTAGCCAGTTACCATTGTGCACAACCAGCTTTTCAAGAATATAGGAAAAACTCCTAGCTCCTAAACTTGATTCAGTTTGGCTCACTGTGCAAGGCAGGCACATCTGGTGTCAGCCCTGTTTCTCCATAAGGCATGAGAAGAAGACATAGACCTGTGGCACCATCTAGTTGGCATATCTGAAGAACAGAATGCATGTAACTACTTACAAACCACAACTTCTAGTTAATTCTTTTCCCAGTTATGAAGCCATAAGCAAATTACGTTACACTGAAATGTAACAAGAAATAACTTCACACATTTTGCTATTAAAGGTTACTTTCAGTTACTTTTATAATTACAAGGACAGAAAGCGGGAGCAAAATATCACCTAATTCAAGAGTTACCTCATTATATTTTGTGAGTATTGAGGAGACAGCAAGGTGGAAAAGAAGAGAATGTGTTTTATACCAGCAGTTTGTAGTATTCAGGTTTTCTTTAAAGAAAAAAAACTCCATCAATTACCTCTGAGAAGGAGAAAAGGAAATCCCACTGTCAGTTCCAACTAGAATAAAGTCACTGAATCAACAATTTACCTACATGTTGATCCACCATTCAGAAACTGATTCAGAAGGTCTACTCTAGTTGCAACCAGCCAACAGAATTCCAGCCTAAGAGGTGCTTTCAAAAATGGCAGAAGTAATCATAACTTGTAACTACTCTGCTTTCACTTAACACTGTAGACGTAACTCTTAACTGTAATTACTTCAGGGGCCTTAAGATTCTAACTGTGACTGAAAATAATTTTCTAAATGCTGATCTGAATATGGTAGATACTATACTGCTTCCACACAAAAGAGACCATTCTCCCTTCAAACATAACCAAGAAGCTGTCTCCTGTGAAATAGTAATTGGTTTAACAAATTATAAAAAAACCTAATAAATGTTAGAAAAAAATGGCAACATGCAAACCTCATTTAAAAAAAAAACAGGGAGAAAGCTACAAAGGAAGCTACAAGAAACTACAAAAGCCTCAGATTCTTCCATGTGACAAGTGACTTATTTGATTATCCAGAGAGAGTTCTTCCCAGGCTGAAATCCTTACTCGAGAGGTTTCTGTCTGAATTGTTTTTGGGGTTTTTTTTGAGGGGGGGGAATGACAAGCAGGAGTGTGCGGACTCACATATTTGTGACTAGGATGAATAATCAGATACAGCAACTAACTATAATTGTGCATTAACAACCAACTGACTGATACAACTCCCTTTGATTTTAGGATTTCAAACATGAAAGAACAGGAAAAATGTCAAAACTTATCATGCACGTGTGCTAGTGAATTCAGCAAAACCCAGCCTCTCCACTGTTGAACACCCAAGCAGCCTTCTCGTGCATTTCATTTCATTCTTGCCTTATTTACTACGAAGGGGAGGGGAATCAAACTTGGATAAAGCAAAATCCTGAATCTGGGCATGCATAGGTTGAGATGTGGACAATCAATAATGAAAGAATTCTGACAGCCTTCCTTTCAGCATTTTATATTCCTTTTCAGTTTTAAGAACAACTTCTCTGCAAATCCAAGAGAGGCCATTCTGCTGCCTTTTCTTCTTTATAACCAGCATTCCTGAATAGCTTCACAACAGAAAGCTGGATACATCTGACAGGTGCAATAACCCGGAAAAATGACTTCATGCTCTTCATAAATAGCCTCTGGGAAGTCATTTAAACACAACCACAAAACATCTCCTGCAGGTTAGAATTACCAGCTCTGGGGTAAAAAAAACAGTGATAGAAAGATTTGGGGGAGGGTGGAGAGAACTGGCAATATAAAGACGGCCAAACTATTAAATAACTTTGAATATGGGGGGAGGAGGAAATCTATCACAGGATGACTGTCTTCCTGAATGAAAATAAGTGGATGGATGGGGTCTGCAGGAAAGGAAATTAAATTAGGAGAAATCAAAAGGAATCATTTTGTACTTTTTTAAATGGTTGTGCTGTCCTCGCCTAAGGTATACAAATCTCTGCACTGCAACGAAGTAAAAAAACTTGGCACATTACATAAAGCCTCAGTGAAACACTGTTCACACAGCTAGTGTGGGACTCATCTAGGAGACTGGCACATGATGTGAATTACAAAGAGCTGGAGTGCACTTGAGAGGAATTCAGAGAAAAGAAAAGAAAAGCTGTTTTGAAGGGGAGAAAAAGTGTGGGCTCAGTGAAAAGAAAAGGAAAAAAAAATCCTATCCTTATTGGAGTGTTAAATCAGACACAGAGCTTCAGGAGTTGCCAGTTTGGAGGGGAAAAAAAAGGTCCGCTGTCAGAGTTAGAGTCTTGACAGGAACACATGCTGCCAGCAATGGAGCTGAAAATGTACAGAAGCCCACAGATTGTCAAAGTCTGAAGAGGTTCCTGGGGTGAGGGCGGAAAGCAGGAAGGAAGGAAGGAATAAGAAAATATTTAAAGCCAATGGTTTTTATTTTCTCTACCCTTGAACAGAGATCAAAACTGTGCAAAGAAAGAAGAGAAGAAAGGATTATAGTCAACTCAGCTTTGATCACATATCTCGACTGCTTTGGATTTTCCAGGATGTCCCACAAGCATGTAGCATCTGATAAGTCATCACTGTTAGTGGGGTGGATCCAACCAACACTGGTAGGGAATCCACACTGAGAAAATGAGTTTCCCCACAGTGGTCACTCAAAACAACCCAAGCTCTGGATTTGATGTAGATCATATTTGTCTCCCATAGAGGCCATGCCACAGTGTGGTTAGACTTCTCAGCACCTAGAAGAAAAATTATTCATCCTGCTAGGGATGGAAGATGGAGAGAAGGGAGCCCCAGAATAATATGGAAGGGACCAGATGCTGCAGCACATGGTCATCAGAGATGCTTTGCTGAGCATGTATGGCAGCACCCCAGACCTCACTCTCCATTTCAATGTCCTCAGGAGCCCTAATTTCTAGTCCCCTCTCCTCTGAAAAGCTGCACAAAGGAAAGCAATGTCAGACAGATATTCAGATAGGACTGTGATGTCAGAGAATGGACAATATTATCAGTCAATCTTATACTGGAATGGAGTCTGATAACCAATCTAAGATAGGTAGAGAGGCAGGGTGACAGTGTTTAAAATTCATTGTTTGCATCCTGCTTTTTCAGACTCTGTGAGACTAGTACTTACCGCTGTGTGCATGTAAGCAATCACTCAATATTTCAATCAATTACAATATCCTGCTCTGAGACATAGAGAAGTTTGCCATACCTACACACCAGATCTCAAATCTGGATGTTAGGGTGGATAAACAAACCACACGTCAACGTATCCCTGGCTGGAACATGGAGCTGGCTTTGAACCCCCAGACACAAGGTAGGAAGGTAGAAAAGGGAAAAAGGGAAAGAAAGAAAGAAAGAAAGAAAGAAAGAAAGAAAGAAAGAAAGAAAGAAAGACACCCAAGTTTCTTTGGTCAAAGGATCCCCCTAGCAATCATTACTAGTGATGACCCCAGAAGAATGATTTATTCCTTCAGGCTTCTCTTCTTATATCATTTTTATGTTTATATTAAAAAATGCTTACAGGAAAGCTAAGATTCATGCATCAGCATTAGCAGAGTCACAGCTTGTACACATGTTACATTCTACCTGACCCTTAATTTCCAGAGTCTACACGACCCTGTTACATCCTAGGTCATTCTCAAAGATATCACTGAAGTTTCAAGAATCCTTAGCTTGTACATACTCATTACAAACAGGAACAGAGCAGAATAAACAATTCTAAAGCAAGGTTATTTGATGAGCTCTGAGTGTATAAAATGCCAATTAATATCACAGTTAATTGTTAACACACATCAATTCTATAGCAAAATACAGAGACCCAAATTTCAAGCCTAACATGGGACTTGTAGAAGTCTCGTTGTTTGGCAACAAGTTGTGGCAATGCATACACTGTGGTAAAAGATCAACTAGATAATGACATTTTAAATAAGCCCCCTTCCCAAATGGGCAAAGAGCTCCTCCGTTTCAGTCTGGAGCATTAAAGCAATGAGGTCTGGCATTTCGGAGCAGAAAACTCACTACTTGCTCACAACTACCACTCCTGACAAGAGTTAGGGTGGGTGATGATTGGATGAGAATCTGAAAGGTTAAGTCTAAAGGACGAACAGAAAGGAAAAAGAGACATATATTGTGTGCTGGATGAAGAGCACACAGATTATGCTTGTAAAAGATTTGGCTCCTCTTGGTCAGTAGGCCAATAATCAGCCAGATTCATGCAATTGCAGATTATAGGGTAGAGTTGTCCAAGGTGGATAATGTAATAACATCTGGTTGTTTTAAAAAAAGAAACCATGATATACTGCTTTACCAATGTCAAAATGCACTAGGAGATATTTCTTTCTTTCTTTCAGAGGATAGAAGATGAAATTAGATAATGTGATTATGGAATTCGGTGTAATCAAATTCCATCCTGAAATCTTGTTCAGCTTAAATACTGTACTCTGCAAAATCAATAGCTCTGTGTAATTAAATGTAGAGTGAGTGTATCTCTTCCACACTGCCAGGTCTCAGGGGGCCACCCTGGCAGCACAATTTCCAAGTTACAACAGAGTTAGAAGGGGATGTCTCCCCTCTATCTTTTTTATTCTTAATAGCAGCTAAAATTCTTGCTGAGTGAGAAGCTACATTATTCTAGAAAGCAGATACTGTGTTTTGAAAATGCTTCAGTGTAATCCTCACATTAGAAAAATGATTCCTTCATACTGTGAACTGTGCCAATCAAATAAAAACTATTAATAGATCTTCCAATGTTTACATACATTAACAAGTATTTGCACAGGGAAAAAGATAACTATTGACTTCTCGAAGGATTTATTTCATAACATTTTATAAAACTGTTCAGTTCCGATCATGAAAATGGGAGTGGGGAAGAGAGAACTTCCGGTACTGCAATGAATTAGAAGTACCCTAATCATGAAGATGTCTTGTAATTTTACACATTCCTTGCGTAAACCAAAGGAAGAGAAAGCAAATGGCTGACCTCTATAGCGTGCTATGTTAAGGCTTTCTTCCAGAGTTTAACAATGCAGCTAGGAACTTCCTTTGGACCGTTCCAAGATGCTGCTGCTGAAGTTAACTATCAAAGTATCAGATGATTGTTTCAGTGAACTAACAGCCCTCCAAGTAAACAGATTTTTCAAAGTGTAAAGAGCAGCTAAAGAAAAATGTTGGTAATGTTCCAAAATGTTGCTTTGGAAGACAAACTTAAAATCAGCACCAAAACAGGCATGCAGTGTATCTGACTGGGTCTCATAGTAACAAAAATGCACAAAAACAAACAAACAAATGGCAAAAGATAATTTTAGCAGTGGATTTACACATTTTGTAACATTAATATGTCTCCAGAGGTCTGAATATAAACCCTTAAATTTGCTCCGGATCACAAATGAAGCTTGTTTTTGAAATATCACTGCTGGATACAGTGACATCCAAGAAATGGAGAATGTCTTAAATGGAAACATACTCAAGTATCAAACTCTCTCTCCAGGACAGCACACCAGTCCAGCATTTCTTAAATATTTAAATAAGAGACTAAGGCTAGGATCTTACTAGGAACCATGCAAGCAAGCAAAACCAGAAGGTGCACAAGCTGTTCCACCAAGCTTGGAGGAGGTGCTATCTGGCACCCCTTTATTCAATCAGTCTGACCAATGCATGGCCCTACATCTCTGGCACCACTACCATTATGCGCTTTCACCATTAGCGATAGAGGTAGCACTACCTCTCTCATTTTCTGCATCCCCTGTTCTTCTCAGCTATTGAGAATAGCCAGATGAAAAGCACTGTAGTTTCTTCTTTGAAGTCCTCATTCTCAGCCTGTCCATCTCTAACTCCTAACAATTCAAAGGACCACTGATTAGACCTGGGGCAAATTGGGAAATTCCTGGCCAGCTGCTGGGGTAGAGGCCTCCAGCTAATATGCCTGATACCCCAGGTATGCTGGCAGAACTTTCTGCCATGCCAGCTATCAATAGAGTTTTAGTTTGAATCATTCAAGGTGTGCTAGAAAAGGCATATGCAATCACTGAAAGAAAACCTGGAGCTCCAGGTTCAAATCTTGCCTCAGCAATGGACAAATCACACATTACTTACAAAAGGCAGCATGCAATTGCATCAGTGATTTTTTCCTTCTTACTTGAAAGTGAATCTCAATCCAGCCAGTCCCTCCTATGCATCTGCAGTCTGCATATGAGAAAAAATTCCTTTTGTTTCTATGGAACCTAAGCTGAGGTACTGCCTTAGCTGCGATTTGCAGAAAAAGGCCAGCTGATCTTACAAGGTGGTTGTAAAGATTATGGTGGTAATACAGAATCCTCAAAACATTTCACACAGAACAACTACCTGAATGTTAACTCTGTCTTTCTTTTTAACCTTTTCTTCCTGGTGCTGCTTTTGGAGAGTCTTGATGGAAGCATGGTTGCTTGCTCTCTAAGCTGAATTTACTTAAAGGTATACAGATGAACTCTTTTCAGTATTAATGCTGAAAAATTTAACAAATCAGTTGAAATGAATCAAGTAGAAGCTTTTTCTTCTATTAAGAAGATGTATCTTATTAATTAAGTAGTGATTGTTAAACACATGCTTTTAATATAAGAACTCAGTGAAAACTGGGACTTGCAAGTACCATCTTACCAATTGCATCTCTTTTAAAGAAATATTTTCTCTGAAGATGAAGACTGCTCAAGCATTTTTATAATTCAAAAACCAAAAGAATGATGCCTCTTATTAGAAGTACTGCTTTAATTTAGTTTGTGTAGTTCGTAGATAATTTGCAGCTGGTCTGTACATATTCCCTTTCGTGTTGTCTTATATCAATAAACGTGTGTTTAATAAACAATATTTTTTAAAGAAGAAATATTGCTTTTATCAATATGGCAATTAAATGATTCAATTCAACACCCACACTTATCTGGAAGGCTCATCTAATTTGGGGAAGCTTCTTCCTATTTATAGGACCGCGATCTAAAATGTATTCCAAAAATCTACTAAGAATTAACAAGTTGACTAGCTTCCATACGTACCCTCATGGTTCATTTTTAACCATGTCAAACCCTAAGTGCAAAGAATTCAAGATGCGATTTTAGATAATGTCTTGGTATAAGCAAACCTCAAATCCCTCATTCAGCCATGAAGACCAGCTAGTGACACTGGGAAAGCTATAAGATCTCCTAGGTACTGCTGGAGTGGTTTGTGATGAGACCTGTGAAAATGTACAGCTGCCAAATTTGGCTTTTTGGATGACAGTTGGAATCTACAGTAAGTGTGACACATTTAAAAAATCCTATTAGCTCACTGGCATCTATTAGTTACTCAGCCATGTTCAATGTTCTGTCATTGAAATACAAGTCCAGATCATCTCAGGACCAAGACACGCCTTCCCCTGTACATGTCTAAATTGAACCCAGAGATCTTCAACAGGGTTTTTGTTGTTTTTTCGGCAATATTGAAGGGGCTTTTCTCCGAGAAATTAGAAAATCAGGCCTGAGGGATCAATATCACTCTACAACCTTTTGAAAGCAGGTCTTTCCAATAGTAGCATTCACCCTCTGGCACATTTTTTCTCCAGGGTCGTAATCCAGTGTTCAAACCAGTATACTACGCTGGCTCTCAGGGTTTTCTTACTGTCTTTTAAAATTGTGTTTGAACTGTTTTATATGATACCACAGCAATATTTTAGCATAACCTCCCAACAATATTTATTATATTGGGCATATAAAAGCTATGAATAAATGAATGAATACATAAATACATAAACATGAATACATACATACATACATACATGAATACATAAACAAGGATAATGAATGTTAATATAACAGATATGGAGAAATATGGCCTAAGACAGGTACTTACGTAGCTCCTCCCTGTGCCTCTCAGTCTGTTCAAAATACTGGCGGAGCTCTTCTGTAATTTCCATGTTGCTCAAGTCATACTCTACGTCCCCTTCACCTTCAGATTCTGTGTCAGTTTCTGAGTCCTTCTTCATCGTTTCTCTTCTTTTGGTGTTACAAGGGGCTTGCTGAGACTTTGGATAAGACCAGGTTTTGCTCCTTGGAGTGAAGGCCCCATCTTGCAAGTGATCACTTTCACCCCAGTCTGAATAACGTCTAGAGGGATAATTTGCAGGAAAGCAAAATGATGGATTGTAGAAGGACTCCATGGCTTTCTTGTAAGCATTTCTGTGCCTGCACATCCACTCCATGGCTTGGTTGTAATGCTTCCAGTATCTGGCATACACCTTTTGTGAATACCAGGGTTCCATGCCTTGAGACATTGAATCTTCCTGAGCAAAAAGACAGACACATGTGAACTCTAAAACCACTTTTAGTTTTTTTAAAACAATATGTCCATTCTTCAGAAAAAGTGGTCTGTCATCTACATTTTGCCATAACCGTGGCAAAGAATCATATCACACAGTCCACTCTTGCACTCACTTAGAAAGATGGTCTGGTTACAACCGCCATCTGCCTTACCATTAGAGCTGTCAAAAAACAAGGGGCTCTTCTAGCCTCCTGTACACACACACACACCCCTGAAAACTTCTTCCTCTCCAAAATAGCTGAGAAACACATTTCTTTTCTGCATAATATTGTGTAACCTTAAATTAAAAATACAATAAAATCCCATTGGTAAATCCCATCGATTGGATGTACCTGCTATAGTTGAGACTAAAAAGGATTACAGATTTTGTCAATACAGTTTTAAATAAAAAGATAATCACCAACTAGTGCTATTGTTGTAATGAGTCTTCAAATTGACTCCAACATAGGATGGTCCTGTCTTAGGGTTTTCTTGGCAAGATTTCTTCTGAGGAGGTTTGACTCTGCCTTCTTCTAAAGCTGAAAGCCAGTGTGGGGTAGTAGTTTGAGCACTGGACAACAACTACAACCAGGGTTTGATTTCCTGGTCAGCCATGGAAACCCCCTGGAGTGACCTGAGGAGTATCACACACTCTCAGCCCCATAAAACTCCACAATGGGTTTGCTGAGGGTCACCCTAAGTCAGAAATGACTCGAAGGCACACTACAAACAGCAATATGGCTGAGACAGTGTGGTCTTCCTAAGGTCACAAAATGAGTTTCATGGCTGAGTTGGGATCCATACCCTGTCTTTCAGACTTCTTGTCTAACACTCTCTCCAACTATCTTACCTAGTTTTAAACTGTTTAAAGCTCCACATTTCAAATATAAACACTTCATACACACACAAATATATATTTTAGCACTTTCATAAAATATTTTATTTAAAAATACAGAACACCAGCTACAGTCACAATATTAATACAGCCAAAGCTGATGTCTAACACTCTTTTTTTACTTTTAGATAAAATATGTTTATTACACATGAATGTGTGTGAGGATGTAAAACTTTTAAGATTTTAATATATAATACAATACAATATAATTTTTTACATAATTGGCATGTAAATCAGTGGTCGTCATTTTTTATCTGGAGTGGTGTAAGTAAACACATTTCTTTCATATTGATTTATCTCAAATATCATGGCACATAAGTTTCTCAGCCAAAGACCCAAACAGATGTTTTAACACTTTTGTGCAGAGGCTATTTTGAGTTCCAATGTACAATTGCATTGCACTCATCCTTGACTTACTCCGGCTCAACACATATGGACCAGCCTGGTAAACAGCATTTGTATGCGATCAAATGTGACCTTGCATCAAGCAGTAAATTAGTGCAACCACATTCTTGCTTTTCCCAGCGTTTTGGCTCCTAGTAATGAATGATGAGGTGTCTGTGAAGACCAGACTTTCAAGACAGTGGCTTTATTCGCAGAATAAAACATTCTGGAACCTAAACAGAAGTCTAAGTCTCAACATTTAAGCACGTAACTACAGTAAACATGCTAGTATGTCTAATAAGTCACATTCTATCAACAGATGCTTTGCTGTGTGTTTGTTCCATCATGCCACAAAAGAATACTCAAATAGAAAAGTGTGGGGTGGCAAGTACTATATAAAAAAGTAAGGAAACCACAAAGTACTTAAGATGATGGAAACTCTGTAAGACAGCCTCAGTTCATACAATTTTAGAGCCTCTCCCCTCTGTCTGACATCTGATGTACCTGGAACCAAGTGAATGACTGAACCTGAGGAGTCACTCATGTAGACAATTCCTCTCTTCTTCCTTCTTCTTCCAGGAAAATAAATCAGTGTTTGGAAAGGTTATCATTTTTGGACAGAGACTCCTAAAATCAGTCAGGACCAGGATCAGTTACCTAAAAAAGGTAACTTACTCAAGCTCAGAGAGAAATCATGTGAACAGGGCCTCTTGGGTAACTGGTACTCCCATGAAAGCTCCAGATCATACACTGCATTGTCAACAAAGTGTAGTATGGGTGGCAGGTTTTTTATTCCCATGTCATGCAAATAATAGGAACCCCAACAACCTTGCTTATTTCACACTACTGTAGTCAGTGGTATAGCTAACACTCTGAACATTCAATCTTACAAAGTCCTCCTCCTGTTTCAACAGTCATCTGTGTATGACTTTTTTCCTCTAAAAATGTGAGAAGGCAGTCCTGCTACATTTCCCACCCCAAACCTTTTCGGTTGAGCAGGGTTCTGGACTTTTGCCCCAAAGTTAGGCTCTTGTGTCTGTCTATAGTGAGAAACATCACATTCTCACTTCAGCCTGACAAGAATCCCGAAGATAAACCCGGTACAGTGGAGTCGCTTTCCAGTCCTGTGGTTACAAAAACACATTTCAAGAGCCAAAATCCTAGAATCTGAAGGGACTGACTTCTGCCATGTAACTATTCCATTCTAAACTAATAAAAGTAAATGAATTCAAAGAGCAGGGAGACCTAATTGTATTTACTCTTACCATTCAGTTTTGACAATGGGTCTTAAAAGGTCAGTCTTCTTTTGTTTATGGCTAGTTTCACTTTCTGGTTCCCATGGACTTGCAGGACTTGATTTTTGTGTGTGTGTCAGACATACTTGAATACAAGTAGAAGTCTCCCCCTCCTCTCCATACCCAGCCCAACCATGAGAAGCTTTGGGGTAGGGGGAGTCCCAACAAAGGGTTCAGTCTCCATCCCACTGAAGTCAGTGGCAACATTCCCATTATCTTAATGACACTGAACTGTACCCAATAGCCTTTTAAAGTCAGATTTTGAGACCAAGAACAAATTGCTCTAAACTATATGTCTGCTTTTATGTACAAGTTTTTCCCTCCTCATATGTCTTTTACCATTTCTTCTTTTTATACACTTGATTTTTTTAAAAAAACAAGCAATATAAGGTCTTTAAATTTCAAATAACAATGTCAAATTCAGATTTGTTATATCATCTTCCAGATGCAAACAATAGGGTCAGTACTCATTTGCATAGTTCTACTTTTTTTGGTATTTTATTTCTTCTTTCTCCCCAAGGACAGCAACACAGCTTCCCAAGCCCTGGCTTCATCTACACAGGTCACTCTTATCCTAGGAACCATGAATGTCTTGTAGAGTCAAGCAAAAAAATACAAAGCTGTCTGCACTAAAATTAATAAGATCTGTTCAGAATATTAACTTAATCTGTCAAAGCATCAACAAAAGTCTACACTGTCTGAATGTGGTCAGTTTCATTCCTGCTGCTACCTTAACACACTTCTGGACTGAGAAATATTATCATCAGCTGCTATTTTAAATGCAAAGGTTTCCCTAACTGCTCTCCATGGTAACTTCACTGAAAAAGTGGAATACAGTTGTCTGGTTTTTCCAGCTGTCAAGAATTTAGGAGAGGAGCACAAAAGATTGTTTCAAGTAATCAGAACTGTGATTCTGATGCTTAGTTAAAACTTTCTTTCTACCAAGAGGGAGGGAAGAAGGACGAGAAGGGGATTGAAGGTCACCCTGAGAAAGCACAAGCTTACACTGAATATTAAGAGAAATTCAGCAGAGTCCTTAAAAATAAATAAATAAATAAATAAAGGGGAAGAGCAAAATTACACAGCTGAATCATCATAGAGTTGGAAGGGGATTCATGGGCCATCAAGTCCAGCACTCTGTTCAGTGCAGGATCTCAAGCTAAAGCATCCCAACAGGAAGCTGTCCAGCCTCTTTTTGAAGACGTCCAGAGAGAGATCTCATCACGTCTCTAGGCAATTGGTTCTACCACTGCACTGCTCTTACTGTCAGCTTTTCAAATGAAATCTAATCTCTTGTAACTTCAAACCTTTAGGCCTGGTCCTACCCTCTGTGGCAGCAGAGAACAGGTCTGTCCCCTCCACTCTGTGCCAGCCCTTGAAGTATTTAAAGAGTGCCTACATGTCACTCCACATTCTTCTCTTCACCAACCCTCCCTCACACATTCTCAGTTTCTACTAACATCCTTCTTGCCCTTCTCTGAATTTGCTCCAACTTGTCTACTCCATTATCAAGAACCGAACATAGTACTCCAGATGACGCCTGACTAGCACAGAATATAGTGGGACTATTGCTTTAAACTGTACTACAAATAATTTTGACATCCTGCTACTACTATTCCACCATTATCACCACCACTACACACATGGCCTTTCTATAATATGCACACTGTTAAGAAACATTTTGTCAAGCACAGAATCATAGAATTGGAAGAGACTGCAACAGCCATTGAGTCCAACCCCCTGCCATGCCGGAACCTGCTGCCATGCCATGCAGGCAAATTGTAGCTATGAACTTAGTTGTTGTTATCGATTAAAATATTTTTACTTTATCTTATTTCAAAAAGATCTCAGTAACCTGAGCACCTTACAGATAACATTAAAACAGTAGATTGAACAGTTTAAAACAATAAAAATAATTAAAATATGCTAAAAACATATTAAACATACTACAGACTTCAAAATAGATTTAAAAGGTTTTAAAACAATGTATATTGATATTTGAGATTACCTGACAATGGCCTTGATGAACAGCCATGCTTTCACTTGACTCCCAAATGAAATGAGTATTGGTGCCAATTGAGCCTCCGAGGGAAGGGAATTCTACAGTTGGGGGGCCACAACTTAGAAGACCCTCTCCCATGCTCCAACACCTCATTGGTGGGACACTGAGGAAGGCTGTCTAGCAGAACTCAATCCTCAGGCAGGCACAACCAGGGAGAAACACTCCCTCAAGTATCGAGGACTCAAATTGTTTAGGGCTTTACATATCAACAAAAGCACCTTGAACTCAGATCAGAAACATATTGGCAGCCACTGCAATTCTTTTAAGACTGGCATTATATGCTGTCTTTATCATACTCCAGTCAGCAATAGAGCTGCTGCATTCTTCATTCACTGCAGCTTCTGAGTCTTCTTTAAGGTCTGCCCCACATAGAATGCATTACAGTAGTCTAATCAGGAGGTTGCCTGTTCACGGACTACTGTGGCTAGGTTATCTCTGTCTAGGAAAGGCTGAAGCTGGCACCAAATATTCTGAGCAACAGAGTCCACTTGGGCCTCCAGAGACAGGGACAGATCTAAGATTACTCTCAAGCTACCCATCTGCTCCTTCAAGGAGACTACAGTGCCATCCAGGACAGTTTGTTTATCCAATTTCCAGACCGAAGAACCATCAACCCACACAGCCTCTGTCTTATCTAAATTCAGCTTCAGTTTACTGGCCATCAACCAACCCATTACAGCATCTAGGCACTGGTCCAGCACCTGCACAGCCCCAGCTGACTCCCATGACAAGGAGAAACAGAGCTCGGTGTCATAGCATAATGATGGCACTCCACTCCAATACTCCTTAAGACCTCATCCAGTTGCTTCATATAGATACTGAACAGAATAGGGGATAAGATGGAAACCTGTGGCATCCCACAGTTTAAATGAATTGAACAAGAATCTCCCAATGCTACTGTCTGGAACTAGCCCTCTAGATAACAGCAAAACCACTACAGAGCAGTGCTTCCTACTCCCACCCCACAGAAGATGTTTATATAGCTATCTGTTCACAGGCCTGCACTAAGATAGCCTCCTTGTCTGAAGTTGTATGACACAGAAGGCTACTTGTAAGTGGATGGAAAATGACTGGATGATGGATCAATATGGCACACTTATGCATGGGTCTAGGGGATGCACCCGGCCCTTGGCACCTTGATGGGCCACATGGGCTACACCTTTCAGTCCAATCCCATCCCTCAATTTACTTACAAGGGGATGCAATGACCACTCCGCACACCAGTTTTTTTTTTTTTAAAAAAAACTTTTGTTGGGAGTCACTTTTCAAAACCAGAATTGGTCAAATAGTGAACTTTATTGAAAAGAAAATTTTCACAGAGGGTAGAGATATGCATCCAAATGCCCAACTGATGCATTTTGCTCACAATGTTATATGTGAATGAAGGTATGGGGCACATGCATGTGGGCTAGAGAGAGGAAGCATGGCTCCACTGATTGTCAGTTGCAGCCCCATCTACTGCTACCATGTAGTCCCTGATATGCTATCCCCGTAGGAATGCAATACTCATTTATAAGACAAGGGCCCTCTCATCAAAATGCCTTTTAGGTATTTTGTAAGGCTAGCGAGAAACAGTGATCTATTACTGTTGTTATATTGTGTACATTGTTATGTTGTATATATTGTGTCCCACTCCAGGTGGTTTACCAATGTGAAAATACACACAGCTAGATATTTAGATCATATAAAAGTTAAAAACAAAAACATGTTATCAATAGAATTAAAAGCACCTAAAGCTTGACCAGCGTGGCATGGCAGTTTGAGCACTGGATAATGACTCCGCTGAGCCATGGAAACCCATGGTGTGACCTCAGGCAAGTCATATTCTCTCAGCCTCAGATGAAGGCAATGGCAAACCTCCTTTGAACAAATTTTGTAGGAAAAAAAGTGATAGATAGCTCTAAGGGTGACCATAAGCTGGAAAAGACTTGAAGGCATCCAACAACAACAAAGCAAGACCATTAAGAAGAAAGACAACAAATACAGATAATCCATTATTAAAAGCTCCCCTCCCCCTGCCAAGCACAATCACCCATCAAAGCCCTGTCCAAAAAAAACAAGTCTTCACCTGCCTATGGAAGAACAGCAAGGAAGGCACTAGTCAAACCTCTCTAGAAAGGGAGTTCTAGAGCCTGGGAGCAGCCATTGAGAAGGCCTTCTCTCATGTTTCCACCAGAGGTACCTGTGAGACTGGCGGGCCCTTGATTTGAAATAATGTAGTAATTTATAGCGGATGATCCCATGGGAATGTAGCCTGGAGCTGGCGCATCTGCCGCCGCAGTTTATTTTGAGCTCCTCAGTATCTCATCTTTTCAGCATCAATTTCAGTTTGATTTCTTGTTGCAAAAACTGTTTCCTCCTGGGCCTAAAATGACCCCTCAAAACAGGTATTTTTGGACCTTTAACAAGAAAAAAAAATCAGTACTAGAGGCATGATAGGGCCAACGCATGCTATCAAACCCTTGGCAACTGATGTAGAGGACTGTAGCCCAGGATCTTAATGCTGGGACTACAGCTTCCAGAAATCCCCAGGCAGCCTAGCCTGTGACATCCAATGGCCAGGCTAGGTGAAGGATTCTGAGGACTATAGGCCAAAAAAGTTTCCCAGGCTCTCAACAGCACCAACTACCCTGGCATTACTAACTCAATTTTAAACCTAGAAGCAGAAGTAGGATTTTTTATTTTTTTTTTGGTTTTTGGTTGTTTTCCATCAGCAGAAATCCTAGAAGACACCAGAGACTAGAAGTTTAGGATTTAGAATGATGTAAAACAAAAGGGGGCAAAAAAAGAGAGGAGTGTGCTTTTGCAGCTGCTGGGGTACAACCCAAAGCTCCCAATTCTCTTTTGCAGCCAGAATTTTTCATCTCTGCGGCACAGCGGATCTGAATGAAAGGAGATGGGTGATATCAGGATGGCCTCCATTCATCTGAAATGCAAATGAGGAAGCAGCCACAAGGCAGGACAAAGGCCCCAGTTAGTACAATGGTACAGCTGAGAGAGCACTTGTTCATTACTCACCAACCCTTCCCCCCAAGGTGTTGAGGTGTAACCCTTGCCAGCAGACAACTTGCATGGGAAAAGACTTGGAAATCTCTCAGTTCCCAAGATGTTAAAAGGACAGCATGTTACTGTCATTCCTCTGCTATTTTTTCGGGGGGGGGGACAGGGTGTTGGAGAAACAAAAAAAGACAATAGTAAGCCGTGGTGATTATTACCAGAATATAGTACAGCTTTCCAAAATTCCCAGCCTGCACATCTAAGCTCCAGCTCCATTTCATTCATCCCAAAACATTTTGTTTCCCATGCTCCAGTTCTTTAAAGTTTGCCCATTTCCCCTACAGTTTACATATGCTTGTTACAACACATCTGGGCTCTGGCAAGGTCAATTTTTTAAAAACACAAAGGTCCTTTTCTCAGATGCAGGACACAAAAGTCTTTTGTAGCTGCTTTTCCTGTTTCCTGTCTATAATTAGAAAATATGTCCACAGTACACACACACACATATGCAGACACATACACATTTACAGTGTGCTTGCCTCAAGTGCCCATTTACAAAATCACTTTTGAACTGTTTTGGTTCTGCGAAAAAGCCAATTTCAGACAATTTTTTCCTCCTTTTCTCTCCTAGGACTTTAATTCCACATTTGCTATGACTTTTGCATTAGAAAAACCACTGGCAGATCCCAGCCTCTGCGTCTGACTTCATCAGACCATGGCCTGAATCTTGTTAGTTTACTGCCGGAAAACACACTTTCTCCCAGGATACACAGCAGTGCTACAGAAAGAGACACAAAAGTCTGCCATCTTTTCCTCCGAGTCCCTCCTTCCTTTACAGACATTACACCTGGGGTCTTTTACCTCCAGTCACTGGTGTAGTGAACCAGCAGCTGCACTGCCACCCAATATGTGTAAATCACTTATATTAGGAAATGGAGGTAGTGCACTGTGGACTCAACAGATCCAATCTGTGTAACTGCTATTTTAGACATCTACTTGGTATCAGCATGATATGTTTCATCTGCACAGACATCATACACAAGATCTGTCTGTTTTAGGTCTTTTCATATTTTAAGTGAACTTCCAGAGGCAATTTTCACATGAGGCAAAAACAACCATTAAAAAAGAAGCTAATAAACAGCAGCCCCAGCAACCAAGATAAAACCATTAATTAAAACATACTAAAACAAAGTGGGCCACTTATGGCCTTCCAAGTATTTCTGGCTGCAACTTCCACCAGTTTTACTACACAGAATATTTAGAGATGATGGGAGTTGCAATTCAAGAATAATTGCTACGATCACATCTTTCCCCATGCCTGTATTAAAAGAACTGCATGAATTCCATTCCTATATTTAAATCTCATCATGTATTTATCTCTCACTACCTTTCCACAGTGGTGAGACTGCATGTTCCTGTTGGGCAGGAGGCTATGCTGACAGCAGCAGTGCTGCCAGTATGGTCGTCCATGTCAAGGCAGGCTTTTGCTGAGAAGCCAGACTAAATGTGCCAAACAGTGCTGGGCAGCAGAATTAGTGCAGGTGAGATTGGTGGAGGATCTCTCAGAGACAATGGCACTAGCAACGTAACTAACACTTTTTAGTAATAAAAAGGAGGCACTGGTACATTCTTTTGAACGTTCTTTACCATGAAAAACTATAAAATAAGAGGCAATGCTAGAAGATGTCACTCCTAGGTCAGGAGTGCTCAATGAGCAACTGGGGTACAGCAGACAACAACTACAAGTAGTGCTGTGGCTAATGACACAACTGGACTCAAGCTGAAACTGTGTTCAGCTGTTGACACACTCAGAGGTGAAAGGAAAGTCTGAAGCTGCACAACATGCATTATAGGAACAAAAATAAAAGTAAAAGAAGGCAGAAATAGGGTCAGAACCCTGAATACTTGTGTGCAAGGACAAAGAAAACTAGTATAATAATGAATGCAAAGAACCAGAGGACGACAACTAAAAAGGAAGAACAAGAGGCCTCTTTCACTAGTTCTGAGAAAACAAAAGGAAATTTAAACCAAAAGTGGGGGTGCTGCACAACAGTAAGGGAACATATTATATGACCAAAGAGAAGTAAAAAGACAATGGAAATAATACAGTGAAGAACTATCTAAAAGAATGAAAGGATTCATTCATAGAAGAACCATTTGAAGATAAACCTACTATTTTACTAAGTGAAGTGAAAGCTGCACTCAAACCACTTGGGAGAAATAAATCACTAGGAACAGATTCTACAGCAGAGACGTTTATCATATATGAAGCAAGAAATGTCAAATGTCCAAGTTGGAAAAGAAGAGGCACCAAGAATCATATTGCAAATACAGATTGGATAATGGAGCGCACCAATGAATTTTGGAAGAAAATCAGCCTGTGCTTTACACATTATAGCAAAGTTTTTGATTTTATAGATCATGAAAAACTTTGGATCATGCTTAGAGAAATGAGTGTGCCATATTATTTTAATGGCCTAATGCTCAACCTGTATTCAAGACAAGAGGCTACCATCAGGACAGAATAGGGAGAAACAGAATGGTTTCCAATCAGCTAGGGGGTCAGGCAAGGCTCCTTTTTTTTTTCACACTGTATCTGTCTAACTTGTACCTTGAATGTAAGTAAAGCAGGATTAACCTCAGAGGAAGGAGGCATGAAAACTGGAGAAAGGAACATCAACAATTTAAGATATGCAAATGACACCATATTACTAGTAGACAACAGCAAAAATTTGGAACAATTACTCAAGAAAGTCAAGGAAAACAGCACAGAGGCAGGTTTACAGGTGAATGTTAACACCAACAAAAATAACCACAGATAGTTTACATAACTTTACAGCAAACAATGAAGACACTGAAACAGTTCAAGATTTTCCATACCTTGACTCAGTTATTAATCAGAATATTAATCAGACTGCAGCCAAGAAATCAGAAAAAGACTAGGACTTGGAAGGAAAGCTATGAATGAACTAGACAAGATAATGAAGTCAGGATTGGTATTTCTAATTTTTATGTATGGCTATGAAGAAAGATAGGAAGAAAATCAATTCATTTGAAATCTGGTACTGGAGAAGAGTCTTATGGATACCATGGGCCATTTCTGCACTAGACTGTTCTAGTGCTATTATTCCACTTCCAACATCCAATGGAATCCTGGGGTTTGCAGTTTGGGGAACAGTCTAGTGAGGAAATGGCCATGGTCTGCTAAAAAGACAAATCTATAGGCCCTAGAGCAAATGAAGCCTGAACTCTCCTTAAAAGATGACTAAACTAAGAGAGTTGTACTTTGGACATACAAGTCTCATATTCTGACAAGACCTGGCTCATTAGAAATGACAATAATGCTTGGTAAGTAAGAAAAGAGGAAGACTGCAGTACAGATGGACTCAATCAAGGAAACCAAAACCCTAAGTCTGCAAGACATGAGCAAGCCTGTGGATAATAGGGTAACACGGCGGTCTCCCATTCATAGGGTCACTGCAAGTCAGAGTTGACTTTACGGCAGTTAACATCAACAACAAAGTAGAAGGCAACAGGAAAAGACGAAGACTGCATTACAGTTGGACATACTCAGTCAAGGAATCCACGGGCCTGAATCGGCAAGACCTGAGCACAGATGTTGATGACAGAGTGACTTGGAAGTCACTCTCATTCATACAACTACCATAAGCTGAATTTGTCTTGACAGCCATTAACAACAACAAATCTAAAGCGCTGGATAAATCAGCAGCAATCCTAAGGGCCAACTGAGCCACCACTAGGCCAGATGAGTCCAAATTCTACAAATTATAGATTACTTAGGATTACTCTTTGCCCTCACTTTTCATTCTGTTGCCATTGTGGTTGTGTCCCTGGACTGAAAGAAGTTTGGATCTCTGAAATCTTGGCTTCTATCTCATCCCATCACTTTCCCATTCCCTATTTAGATCTTAGCTGCTGTAACAGTTCTTCTGACAGATTGTTCTGTTGGCAGGTAACTGACATCAGCTGACAAATGGGTGTCTCTGCCAACAGAAAGAGTTTCTGCTATAAACCTCATCCCTCACAGCCTGCACATCTTAAGACTGTACAGAAAGGCCACTACTTGACAATGGAAAGAAAATAATGTTGGTGCTGGGGAAAAGCATTCCAAGGGGACCACACCAAAGAAGGGCTATCACAAGGCCTACCACAGAGCTTTCCGAACTTTTCATGTTGGTGACACACTTTTTAGATATGCATCATTTCACGACACAGTAATTCAGTTTTACTAGCAAACCAGTGGTTAAACTAACTGATTATGCATGTGCAGTACCTAGAGGTGAATCTAGGGTGGGGAAAGGCAGCCCCTCTGATCCTGGCCCACTGCTGTTGCCCTTGCTGAAGAAAGACCCTGGGGAGGGCAGCAGCAGTGGGAAAGGTAGCCCCCTACTCGATCTTGGCCTGCTACCCTTGCCCTTGGCAAGGAAAGACCGCAGTGAAAGCAACAGCAGTGGGAATGGCTCGAGTGAGGGGGTGTCTTTCTTAGCCCAGGAAGGTGACACATCTACACGCTTCAGGTGACACATTAATGTGTCACAACACACCATCTGGAAAGCCTTGGCCTACCACCTCATTTCAAACAACAGGAAAACTTACAAGATAGCTTCCAATGAGGCTTTTGATACCTGGACAGGTTTCATGAAAGAAGTAGTCCACAAAGTATACTAGTTCCAGATTGTTAAGGACTTTATGATTAAAATGAGCCCCTTGAAGTTGGCCCAGAAAATGACATGTGCTCTCATTGTGACCAAGAATGTAGAATGCACACACACACACTAACTCTTATAGGAATAAGACGTACACACTATCCTCCAGCCTGCAAGCTGTTGCCATGCAGAAACTGTCTAGACTCTGTAATGATTTAGTGGTTAAAATACTGGACTTAGGCCATTGCTGCACTACATTGCTATAGTCTTATTATTCTACTTTCAACAGCCTATGGAATCCTGGGGTTTACAGTTCAGGGAGGGGCATTTAGAATTCTCAGCCAGAGAACTCTTTGGCTTCAGTAAACTACCAACTCCAGAATTCCACAGAATGTTGAAAGTGGAATAAGACTACTATAACTGTACAGTGCAGAAATGGCCTTAGACTTAGGAGATCCAGGTTTGAATTCCCAGTGAATCATGAAACTCACAGGATGACCTTGGGACAGCCATCCTCTCTGAACCTGACCTACCCTCAGAGGGTTATGATTAATGATAAAATGGAGAAGAACAAGCAGAGTGACACATGCCACCTTGAACTCACTAAACTAAAAATCAGAAAATAATTTCACCTATTTCCAAACCTGAACTGGTGTGTAAACAACATTTATGAACATCCAATTAGGAACCAACATTAAAGGAACTGCACTAATTACTCGAACAGCTTCCTGGAGCTTCATTCTCAGATCAAAGAAAACAACATGTGTGCCAGGACCAAAAAACCAATAGGCTTTTGTAGAAGATGGCTGTATTGCCAGCTGCACACAATTAAAACCAAAATATGACAGAATTTCCCTTTGCCAGATTTCTATTTAAACATATTGACTTACTCAATGATACAAATTCTCACTGTTTTACTCTCTAAAGCCTCTCTTGTGCCAACGTCTCCTCCATCCAGGCTCCTTGTCATTGGTGTAAAACTATAAACGTCAACTTGGGACCATTCAGGGATTCACGATCCTGGCAAAAGAACAGCTTCACGGGAAGGATACCACATTCTTGGGCAGCAGAACTGTGGGCCATGTCACCCTTGGCTGTGATTAACAGAGAAGAATGAATGGCAGATAAGGCCTCAGACAACCAGTCTCCCCTGCCACCACAATAATGAGAACAATGGATTCTTGATTTAAGTAAAGAGCAGTAAGTGTGGTACAAATTGGAAGAAACCTTTTTGTACAGACTACAGACAGTAGTAACTTTACTATTAAGCAGCCTCCTTGGAGCACACAGTTAGACTGATCTTTAGAGGAAATGTAACAATACTACAGATTTAACACCTTGACTTTAGAATATACAACAAGAAATGACAACATGTTAACCTCCAAATGTTACTAGACTGTAACTCCCATCAGCCCAAATAGTGAGGAATGATGGAAACTCCAATCCAATAATATCTGGGGGACTGCAAGTTACTGGGTGCAACAGTTCCTTATTCTAACAAAATAGGGAAGAACCTCATCTAAAATTCTAGTTCTTGTCACCAGCATTAACAAAGAACACAGAAACAATTGGGGGAAAATGAACTATGACTTATAAACTACATTTTTAAATTACCTTTTTTTAAAAAAAAAAAGTGTTTACTGTACCAATGATCATGAACATATATTTTCTTCATAGTAAGCCTAGAATTAAACATACAGCAGGGAAAACACCACACAAACTCAGTCCAGCCTTAAAAGCCAGCCACTCACTGCATTTCTACATATTAATTTGAATGCTAGATGTAATCAATTATTGCATAAATACAAATCCTCAAATAGTTGGACAACCGCCTCTGAAATTGCTGCTTCCAAGAGCTGCAAAATGTTCTAAATCTGATCCTGACTTTGTTTCTTCCATTAAGGAATTTACTCTATTGATGTGAGTAAGATTCTGCATAGTGTGCTGTTGAAAGAAAAAGATGAACCAAAATAATTAAAGTTGTCCATAAAACAAAGCTGAATTCTGCAAACACTGAAAACATCATTTATTGAGCAAGTGCAGATATCTGTAGCAACCACAAAACTGATTCTGCTTCTCTCAGCATTGAGAATTGCCAAGGAGTCATTCAGTCCACTGAAATGTTCCCGGGAGAGCCTATTCACTGTCATTTATTCAGAGATAAGTCCAGTGGTGTAGCTATAAGGCAATAAAATGAGGAGATTGCATCCAACAGGAATGCTGGCCCACCAAATGAAATTTTCCTTTATTCCCAAAATCTCTAGCATTCCAGAGCGCAAGACACGGAGAATCATTCACCCTTAGAAATCTTTTATTTGCCATATATGCATTTCCTTGGTAACTTTGCTTGCCTCATTTCTCTGGATGCCTCAACTGTATTTCTAAATGCCTAGCTGATTTTTCAGTTTTCATGGGAGATCCTCGGTTGGGGAACAGACGTGGCATCCTCCCTGGTCCCACTTACTGGGAGAGGAAAAGAATCAAGGTAAAGGAGGGTTGAAGAAGGGATAAAAATAAGTTCTGGTCTGTGAGAGACAACTATGTCCATTTCTGCACTAGCCTGTTATAGCGCGATGATTCCACTTTCAACCTCCTATGGAATCCTGGGGTTTCCACATTTCCAAAGTTACCAAGGAAATGCATATACAGTTTTAAGTTACTGTGATGCTAGAAGTTCAGGTCTGTTGTCGTGTGCCTTCAAGTTGCTTCTGATTTATGGCGACCCTAAGGCGAGCTTATCACGGGATTTTCTTGGGAAGATTTGTTCAGGGGAAGATCTGCCTTGGCCTTCCTCTGGATCTGAGAAAGTGTGACTTGAACCCAGTGGCTGAACAGGGATCCAGACCCTGAGTCGTAGTGCAACACTCAAACCCCTACAGCTCTGCCGAAGGAGAATCCGGGGGTAGGGGGACAGAAATCTTATTATTCAGTGATTGGTATTATGGTTATGTTCCCGCCCCAGTACCTACACCCCTGGGTAAGTCCCATTCAGTGGGGTTCGCTTCCTTGCAAGCATGCTGAAGATTACACCCTTTGACCCCTGCTGGACTTTTCTTGGTGCAGGACAAAGTTTGCAAAAGGACAGGACTTCAATGACGGCTCCCAACAGGTCTGCACGGCAGCAGTTGTCAACTGAGGCCATTTCCGCACTAGCCTGTTAGAGCGCGATGATTCCACTTGCAACCTCCTCTGGAATCCTGGGGTTTGCAGTTTCGGGAGGGGCCGGACGGCCCCTCCCGAAACTGCAAACCCCAGGATTCCATAGGAGGTTGAAAGTGGAATCATCGCGCTATAACAGGCTAGTGCGGATAAGAACTTATTTTTATCCCTTCTTCAACTCAGCCTCTCCTTTCCCTTGATTCTTTCCCTCTCCCAGCAAGTGGAACCAGGGAGGATTCCACGTCTGTTCCCCACCCGAGGATCTCCCATGGAAACAGCCTCCCGCCCTTCCGCCCTGTACGTTTGCCCGCCGGACAGACGCCTTCAAACTCTCCGCTGCCACCAGGAAAAACATACTTTGGCTGCTAGATGCGCACGCGGGACCCGGGACCACGCCGCCAACGCGCCTGCTCTTCCTTCGGGCGGGCGGAAGAGGCGGGGCGCCGGGGCCAGCGGCCCGCCGGAAGCCCAGCGCCGGAATTGCGTTTTCTGCTGGGCAATGCCCCCCTCTAGTGGCGGGAATGGAGTATCGCAAGCAGAGCGACGCTTTCCTGGTTACGCCTCAGGGGGTGGCTGTGTTGGCCATTGGAACAGCAGCAGCGCTGCCCGAATCCATTTTATCGTGAAAGCCATTTGCCAGGTTTCCCTTATTAGAAGGAATGTCACTTGTATGAGGGCGAGGAAGCTTGTCCGTTACCGGGCTGTCAGATGGCCGTTGTTATAAAGGCTATCCCATGTTTAAGGGTTAGAAACATTTCCCTTTATCATCATTTCCGCACTAGACTCTTATAGCGCGATGATTCCACTTTCAACCTCCTCTGGAATCCTGGGGTTTGCAGTTTCGGGAGGGGCCGGCCGGCCCCTCCCGAAACTGCAAACCCCAGGATTCCAGAGGAGGTTGAAAGTGGAATCATCGCGCTATAAGAGTCTAGTGCGGAAATGGCTTATATTAGGATTGTCAGTTCAGTATCATCCCAGGCTCTGCAGTTTCTGCACCAAAACCTGAGAGCCCCTAATGATGTTATTAACCCTTATGCATTAAGAGCCAGCGGGGTTTGAGGTTTCAGCGCTGGGCTACAACCCTGGAGACCTGCTTTTGCCCTGGGAACCCACTGAGCGACCTTGGGCATGTCACACACTCTCAGCCCCAGAAAACTCTGCCGTAGGCTTGCCTTAAAGTCTGAAGTGATTTGAAAACACACAGCGACAACAAACCATTCACAGTTGCTCACAGCTTGTCATTCAAACACATAGACACATATTTTCCACTTTGCAAACTGAGGCTTAGCTAAAGGGGCTGCTCCCAGACCACAGTGAAATGAGGTGATTATTCCTTCTCAGGGATACAGGATAAGGAACATTTAGGCCATTTCCGCACTGCACTCTTATAGCGTGATTATTCCACTTTCAACATCCTATGGAATCCTGGGGTTTGCAGTTTCCAGAGGGGCCAGCTGGCCCCCTCCCAAAACTGCAAACCCCAGGATTCCATAGGATGTTGAAAGTGGAATAATCAGGCTATAAGAGTGTAGTGCGGAAATGGCCTTAATCTAGTTTGTCTGCTTCTAAACAGAAGGTGGATGCAAAACAAAATGAGAGGTGAACCCTGGCACCACAATTACTTTGAAGAGACTAACTAAGTAAATACATAGACCAGAGCTTTCCAAACTTTTTATGTTGGTGACACACTTTTTTAGACATGCATCATTTTGCAACACAGTATTTCAGTTTTACTAGCAAACTGAAGGTTAAACTAACCCCTTATAAGAGATCTGGGCACATACATAAATTGTAATGTATGTATAGGGACACAAGACATCTCATGAACACCTTTCATACATTTTTAAAAATATGTGAGTTATAAATAACATCATAGATTCCCAAGATTGTAGGCAACACACCTACACACTTCAGGTAATACACTAAAGTGTCATGGCACACCATTTGGAAAGCCCTGACGTAGACCTCCTGGGTAGCCCAAGACAGTTGCAGAAAATACAAATCAATGAAGTCTTTGAAACTGTAGCAAGCCGCTGCTGCTCTTTAGCTAAGCTGTAATTTGCTTATGGCTGTTCCGTCGTACCTGGAGTGGAGTGCACTGAAACTGAATAATTTTTACCCTTGTCTCCCGCTCGGAGATGACCCACAAAAAATGGAGTTGCAGGACCCTGAGAGCTGGCAACAATATTTTCTATAGATTGAATGAGATGCCAAAAAAATGTTGATTTTTTCAGAAAAATACATAGCTAAGTTAATTACAATAAATACTTTCCATTGGTGTTTAGGCAGAATGCAAACTTGACAATGGCTATTTCCTGATTGTCAACCCTGTAAATAATGAATTGCAGCAATCCCTTATTATTGTTCTGAAAACTTGTCAACAACAGGTGATACTTTATTGGACCAGCCCAAAGACACAAAATAGACAACAGTAGCTTTTAAAGTTTCATAGACTTCTTCTTAAGACAGATGAATAAATAGTGTACAGAAAGAAAAAGTGATTTTGTTGTGGTGAACGTTTACTATCCCTGTCTGAGAATGAAACCTGTGAAACTTCAAAACCTGGTGTGATGTATTTTGTGACTTTAGGTTGGCCTAATCAAGGCATCACTAAAATATGTTTTTTTAATTTTATTTTGGGGCCTTCCTAATAAGAAAAGTATTTAAAAAAAAAAAAAAAGGAGCTGTATGGTCTGTTCATTTTGGTTCCCCCCCCCCCCTTGATGTTGGGTGAGTTAATACCTTTTAAGACTACTAAACTGTTACCGAAGTGCTGGATAAGTGGTATGAGCTTTAGAGCTCTCCAGAGTTATTCAAAAGGTATGACGGTTTGAAAAACTAAGGGGAAGAGGAAGAAGCAAAAAGTCCAAAAATCTGGTCCGGTGGATTGGTCATTGTACCTCTGCAGCTGCAAGATGGTTACTGCAGGCTCAACAAAGCAAAATTAGTCTCTTGAGATAGCCTAGAGCAGAAGCATTGAGTCACATGGCAGTATCTCTGTTTCCTTAAATTTAGGTGGTGCAACTTCTTGTTGTGTGCCTTCAAATAATGTGTAACTTATGGCAATTGCAAAGCAAACCTTTTATGGCATTTTCTTGGTAAGATTTGGTCAGAGGTGGTTTGCCATTTCCTTCCTCTGAGGCTGGGAGAGTGTGATTTGTCTAAGGTCACCCAGTGGGTTTCCAGGGCTATGTGAGGAGTTGAATCCTAGTTTTCCAGAGTCTTAGGCCATTTCCACACCTGACAGGGTCCTGCCAACATCCTGTTGCAATCCTGGCAGCATCTTTGCCAGGAAGGGAACGCGACAGCAATGCTCCCCCTTGCACCTGGTCAGCAACCTGCAGAAGAGAGTGCAAGCGACACACGTCTGCCTTCTGCAGTGCAGCCGGCCTCTTTCTTGTGGTGTACTGGGAAAGGAAACATGTGATCGTGCTTACACCCCTTCTGTATGACCAGGGGTGACAGGAATGTTGTGCGATCATGGATACTTAATAATTTTTTTCCACTAAGTAAATATCATGGGGACGTGCTGACTGCAGGACCACAATGACATTGTGCAAAAGCACAACCTGCAGTCCACTGCATCACATCCCCATCACAGGACTGTAATGTCATACAGAAATGGCCCTAGTCCAACACTCAAACTGCTACACTACACTAATTATTTAGGTGGCATACTAGATCTTTAAAAAGCCAATTTCCCTCAGAAGTATATCCCCTTCAGGGTTTGCCAGGCACAGAGGACTTAAAGACAGACCCTGGAATTGTTATTTTAGTGAGGTGACAAATCAGGACTTTCCCTGCCAACTCAGGGCAGTTGAAAGGCACACGTTAAGTTTCATCCAGGCAGAAAAATAAAAGAAAATTGATACCGAATATATCAATATTAACTCCGATAGTAATGATGGAAAAATTTCCAATAAATTTAAGAGAAATAATAGAGAAAGAAATAAAAAAACAAAAAATATATAGATTAAAAGATTGGATGAAAATAATGATAAATAAAGAAAGAATGAAAGAGAGATTGCAGGAAACTAAGATATCTTGGTTAAATTATATACAACTAGAGCAATGGACAAAGAGTATGAAAAGATATGTTAAGGATTTTAAAGAATATACTAAATTTGAACAAATTATTATTCAAAGAGAAAATATGCAAGAAAATGAAATACTAAAAGGTACAACAAGTGAAATATATAAAATATTAGCAAAAGAACAAGAAGAGGATTATCTTAGAAAAATATGGGAGGAAGAGATAGTACAAACTATAGATATACAAGAATGGAGAAAAATTTGGGAACAACGCCATTTAAAAAAATTATCAATAAGAATAAAAGAGAATTATTATAAAATAGTTTGGAAATGGTACTTGACTCCAGTGAAATTAAATCAAATAGATGAGAAATATTCAAGATTGTGTTGGAGAGGATGTCAAGAAATTGGTACATATATGCATATGTGGTGGAATTGCAACAAGATAAAGGAATTTTGGCAAAAGGTTTTTAAAGAGATAAGAGATTATAGGATTAGAAATACCAGTATGTCCAAATATAGTGTTGTTGTCCATATATAATAAGGTAGAGTGTACTCAAGCAAAGAAAGAATTAATAACAAATTTGTTAACTGTAGCGAGATTAATAATAGCAAAAAAAATGGAAGACAAATGAAAAATTTCAAATAGAAGAATGGTATAAAGAAGTGTGGAAAATTGCAATTAATGATAAACTAACATGTAGAATTAGGTTTATGAAAGGTTTGGTAAAAACAAATGATTTTGAAGAAATTTGGAAAATATTTTTAGAAAAAGTTCTGAAAAGAGATGGTAATGCTACCCTGTTAAAAGAAGAATGGCAATTTTGGAAAGTGGATTAAATAAAAAGTTGGCTCTGGGGGTGGGTTTTTTATTATTATTATTACTTTTATCTTTTATTTTGTATTTTTATATTGTTTATTATTTGTGTGTGTTAAACTTGTGATTTATAGATGTAATTTGATATGTGATGTTCAATGTTTAAAAGGGGGAAAAAAAGTTAAAAGGTAATTGGTTTTAGAGAGAGGTTATTATTAGAGATATTAAGTAATAAGTTTATAATTAATAATAGTAAGAGATTAAATGGGAGTGAAAAATATTGAATTAAGAGTGAAAGTATAATAATAAAAATGAATATAATGAAAATAAGAATTGAAGATACGTAACAAAAATGTATAAGTTGTATGAATGGAACAAGCTGAACAAGTTTATGATTTTAGGGGAAGGGAAAAACAATAATATAAGTTTGCATTGTTTAAAAGAAGGAAAAAAATTTTGTTTTGTTTTGTTTGTTTGTTTGTTTTTTAATTCACTATTATGTATAACACATGGTGTTTTATTTTTCGTTTGTTTTTGTGTTATAGTTTAATAAAATTAAAAAAAAAAATTTCATCCAGGCAAGAATTCCACTCCATATCCCCTTCCTCTACCTGCAAGATTTACCTGTGACCTCCCCTGACTCTGACTTGTCTATGTCCTCCCCAACTCAATGCTCTTGCAGTGGAAACGAGAGGGTGGTGGAGGAGCATTTAGCTGTGTCCTTATAGTTCAGGGTTTTCCAAACTGCATGTCATGACATGTCAGTGTGTCAGCTGCAGTATAGGTGTGTTGCACAAATGTAATGGGTGGAGGGGCTGCCTTTCCCACCGCTGCAGTAGGCCAGGCCCAGGTGGAGGGGCTGCCTCTCCCCCCTTCACCACTGCCCCTGGCCAAGGAAGATGCCAGCGAGGGTGGCGGTGGGCCAGGCTCAGGTGGAGGGGCTGCCTCCACTTATTGAATTACTTACTGAATTACTGTGTCATGGAATGATGCATGTCTAAAAAGTGTGTCACCAACATGAAAAGTCTGAAAAGCTCTGCTATAGTTGGACCCACCAAAACAAAGGCATCCTCTTGGACATATACCTTCCCTATATGGTCAGTGACTCCTTTGATGTATGGTAAAAACATATTCCCTTTGGTTGGCTGCTTATCTTTACTTCTGTGGTTTTTTCTGGGTCTTGAGGCTCTTCTGACATCTGAACCAGAGTAACCACTGGCCTGTAGAGCCCAGTTTAGATGATTGAGTTCGTCTTTCAGGAGGTGGGGTTCACAAATTCTTTTTGTGCAGTCTACCAGAGTCCTGGATGATGGTTGGAGTTTTTGTGTAGATATCTGTCAGTGCGTGTAGGTTTTCTGTAAACTATGTGGCCCAGTTGTAGGTTAGGTTTGCAGATAGGGAAATTGATGAAGAAACATAACCTCCAAACAGACTGACCAAAGAAATTCAACAAATGCTACGTTCAGCAAAGGACAAGAGAGATCCTCTAACTTCTGCTGGAATTTACCGCATACCTTGCAGCTGTGGGCAGGTCTACATAGAGACTACAAAACGCAGTGTCCAAACACAAATCAAGCAACATGAAAGACACTGCAGACTGATCCAGCCAGAAAAATCAGCAATAGCTGAACATGTTATAAACCAACCTGGACACAGAATGCTTTTTGAAAGCACAGAAATTCTAACCATTCTGACAACTACTATGTCAGACTACACAGAGAGGTCATTGAAATCCATAAACACATGGGCAATTTCAACAGGAAAGAAGAAACTTGGAAAGTAAACAAGATTTGGCTACCAGTACTGAAGAACACTAAAATCAATACTCAAAAATATGCCAATGAACACTACCCAGACTCTGGAGGTCCTTCTGCAGGAAACAATTCAATGGATTGCTAATGTACCTAATGCACTGTTATGCATATCCCCTGACTAACAATACACCCTGAGGGATATCCCATTTAGCAACAGGCCATCACACAGGCCAACTGTAACACATGCAAATTGCTCCCTCCCACCCGGGGACTACACAAGTATATATACTCTGTCTCACTTCCATGCCACCAGATCCTCTGAAGATGCCAGCCACAGATGCAAGCGAAATGTCAGGAGGCTTTAAAATGAGCTTTGCTATAAGGGCTGTAGTTCAGACCCTTATAACAGTGAATTTTGTGTGCCTCAAAAGGACACATCTCAGGATTCCACAGGATGCAGTTTTGACAGCTGAAGTCGTATCAGTTTCTTATAACTCTAGTAATAATGCATTCTAACAAGGAATGCCTTCTAACATGGCTGAGTAGAGATTCAAACTCTGTTCCCTCAGAGTTCCTGCTACAGCACTCAAACCCACAACAGCACTCTGGTGCTAACAAGAGACTGCTGAATCACTTTAACAACTTACTAATCAATATCTGCTATACAATATCTGATGTACAGCTCTGTTGCACTTTCCATCTAGGGATGTGCATGTAATGTTTAAATACAAAGATTTTAAAGCTAAAATAGAAGCAGGGGAGAAATAGGACTCCCCCTCCACTGGCAAAGTAAGGACCATTCAGAAGTTGGCAAACCATGGTTGTGATGTAATAGTATTCATTTTTGGCCAATAGATGGCAGCATGTACATCCACTTGGCAGAATGGCAGTTCATTACATCACCTGCTCAGTTTTCTTGCCAGAAGGTGAGATAAGAAAATAAAACCAATCTGACAAATAAAAGCAAGAACCAATGTGGCTTAAATTCACTTAGAATGTTTTGTCACATACAGTTTCCAGAGTAAAGAAAATATTTGTTCCTCTGAATAGGGAAGAACCGAACATTTTCAGAAGGGAAGGGAAAAAAAGTAAACACAGAGGGCTTTACCCATGCTTTCCCAACATCCTGAGATGGAAGAGAAAGAGAGGAAGGATTTTGAACAGAAATGGAGATGCATCCAGTTCTACAGTGTTCAGATGCCTAAGATGAAATCTGGGAAACAGATTTAAATAGGTTAAACTCATTTGGTGCTGGAGAAGAATCCTATGGATGCCACGGACTGCCAAAAAGTCAAAGAAATGAGTCCAAGAGCACATCAAGCCTGAACTCTCTCTAGAAGCCAAAATGACTAAATTGAGGCTATTGTACTTTGGACAGATTATGGGACAGTATGACTTGTTAGAAAAGATAGATGATATAGGAAGAGAGGAAAACCACACAGAGGTTGATTGATTCAGTTAAGTAAGTCCTGGTCCCAAGTCTGCAAGACCTGAGCAGTGCTGTTAAAAATAGGGTGTCTTGGAGGCTTCTCATTTATAAAATCTCCATAAGTCAACACTGACTTGATAGCAAATAGCAACAACAAACAGTATATTTGAATATTATTATGTATATATGTGTGTCTGTGGCCATTTCTGCACTAGACTGTTATAGTGCTATTATTTCACTTTCCACATCCTATAGAATCCTGGGGTTTGCAGCTCAGAGAGGGGCCTCAGGATTCCGTAGGATGTTAGAAGTGGAATAACAGCAGTATAACAGTCTAGTGCGGAAATGGTCTGTGTCTAACCATTTTAATAAAACAGGCCAAGAGATCATCAAACAGACTGCTCATTCTCCTATGTTAATAATTCTGAGATTCCAGTACTAAAGAGTATTTGTGTGGAGTGTTGATGGTAAATCTGCCCATTTGGACTATACTGTTATACACAACTAGGTAACCAGATGATAATGAGAGGGACCTCCAAACAGACACAGGTTAGCTGACAAATGGCAAAGAACCTTCAGTCCCTCAGTCTTGAGAGACAAGGGTGGAGATTCATGCCTGTTTCATTTTGAAGCGCTATATTCTTACCTGGTCTCATTTTGGAGATGTGGAATTTAATTGGCAGTGTACATTATTGTTGCCTTATATTTGAACTGCTTTATGAATATATGTCATAATGTTACATCGTGGAAACATTTGTGTCTTAAAAAGACAACATTAAACAATTAAAAAACAATAGCAACCAAGCATGAGCATTGAAATGCAGAAGATTTGCAAACTGGTACAGAACTCTAATGTCTTTTACAAAGACCAGAGTCTAACAGTCCATGAAGAGAAGTTCCTGAAGAAATACAAGGCCTGTCTAGTGCACTTTTCCCTCAACGCTTCCCCAAAATATGGTTTCTATAGATGCTAGAGTAATATGTGATACAGCTCGTGTTGAAGAAGGAAGAAGAAATCAGGGGAAGTGCACACACTTGGCCATGTGCCATAGGCCTATCAGAACTTGGTAAAGTAACCTTTAAGACCACAGCTCCAAGAATTACCTAATCAGCCCCAGAATTTGATGCAGGATTTTGGAACTGTAATCCAAGAAAAGGAACTTTCCTAAGGTCTGCATGTTCCAATATGCTCTAGGAGTGAAATGTTTATCATTGTAGAAGAAAAAAACAACACATAAGATTTCAAATATTTAAATAACACAAGATTTCTAGTATCAAAGAACATATAGTCAGATCACACAGAAGATGTATAGTAGGTATAAAATCCAACTTCCTTTATTATTTCAGCATATAGTAAGCACATTTGTTCATGCAGACACTGTCTTTTTCCTAATTCTGCTCCTTGTGCAGATGGGATTTGACCTGTGTTTCACTGAAGTGAAAGGAGAACGGGTACCCTAGCTTCTCAGACTGCTGTTTTCCTACTGTTAGTACTGGTAGAGGAACAATGACCCCCAGTGAAATTGGAAAGCCATCCTCTAATGATCCCTAGAAGCTGAGAAGTAGCTGATTTTAACCCTGTCAGTGAATCCACTCAGGAATTTAGTTGATCACTGCTGAACGTGTAAACCTATTTTGGGGAGAGAGATCAGCACCTTGGATAGTTCTTTTAAAGTTTACTCTAAAATCCAGGGCAGATTCACCACCCCACTGGCATTGAAGCCTCCAGCTGCCACTGCTGAAATGAAGCGCGTGTGTGCACGCGTGTGTGTAATCTATAGAGTTGGAAGGGATCCTAAAGGCCATATAACCGAACTCTTAGGCCATTTCCACACAGGGTTTTTTAAATGGGGCAGAGCGTCCTCCAGGGAGGACGTCTGCACCTGGGACCGGACTGGGTTAGACCTACTTAATGTAGATCCACAGTCCAGCCTGCTCCCAAATGACCCCAAGTGGTCGTCCAGCATGCTTTTGAAAGACCACTAAAAGCAGGTCTTTCAAAAGCACGGAGTGCGCCACTGTGAGCCTGCTCCCATATGCAGATTCGCAGGCTCGCATTGGTGTGAGCCTGTGATCTGCCGGGGGCGGGCTTTAGGCTGGTGAGCTTCAGTGGTTGGTCGAGACTCTCAACCAACTGGAAGCCGCCATTTTCGTCCCCGGAGCAGTGCGGAGTGGCGGCCACGGACTGCTATGGAGAAGCGTGGACCGGACCGGGGAACCCAAAAGTCCAGTGAGTAGCATCACGGGGCGATTCCCTCGCCCCTTGCGGAAATGGCCTTAGCCAGTACTGGAATCTACTGATAAAATGCTCCTGACAGGTAGCCATCTAACTTTTGTTTAAAAGCCTTCAGTGAAGGTCACCACCCTTCAAGTTAGCCTTTTTCAATGTTGAACAGAAATTGTCATCAGGAAGTTCATGATAATGTTTAGTTAGAGTCTCCTTATAATTTGAAGCTACTGATTTGGTTACTTATCCTCCGGAGCAGCAGAAAACAAGCTCATTCCATTTTCCCACCAGATACCTATTTTGATATTTAACGACAGCTATCATATTATATCTAAAATTTCTCTCCCCTGGGTCAAACATACCTAACTCCCACAACCTTTCTTACTAGGGCTCAATTTGCAGATCTGTTGCCATCTTGATAACCTTTCTCTAGGGCATTTACTTATCTATATTGTAATGGATGATGGTGTGTGCATGCATGTAGGTATGAGATCATGCACAGCCCCCTCAGACAACAATGGATGTATCCCCCAATAGTTCCTAATTAATATTCAACTTAGAAAAAGTGCTGTGGAAATACCCAGTGCTCAGCATACGTCTCATGGTGGAGCTGAAATTTAAATCAGGAATTCAGATGTACTTTGTTCTCATCTCACAGCTTATGCTCTTGATCATGGTGATATACTAACTCTCACACCATTTTTGTAGAGCAGAACTACATAAATCTAAAAGTTCAGATTAGCTCTATACATTCAAGTGCTATTTTAACTCCCATATGTGCATCCAAATGTTTGACATTGCAAGCTACTGTCATACATCAGCTAGACACAAGCAGCCGTTAGACAGATAAGAAAATACATAGACAAAGCAAATGACATTTATAGACCTAAACAACATATTTATGGCAGTGAGAATGAATAACCTTGTGATAATGCATTATGCATGCTCATAAATTTTAATCAATTTCCCTATATAGAGTGTTGATATTTTTGTTTTGTTTTGTTTTGCTTATTGGTTAATGATTGATTGAGCCAATTTTCCTTCTGCAGTCAGTAATGTTATTTCAGCCAGAGTGTTCCTTTGGATTATGGTTTCATTTGACATAAATGCTTCCTATTTATTACTTTGACATAGGTCTTCATACAATAAGAAGTTGTGTGGCAGCCAGGGTTGTGAGCTATGTTTCCATTGATCCAGACAGCTTCTGGGATTTTAAAGATCTAATACACAGAGGAAATTGCAATTTGGATTGTCTAATGTTACAGAGAGCTAGGAATTTTCACTGGATGGCATGTGAAAGATGAAAGTTACAGCTCCAGGGCTACATTTCTAAAATGGACAGGCCGGAATCAACTTTTCTTGGGATTTCTCATCTTTCCTTCTCAATGCCATGCATGCATTTAACACTAATTGCTCGCAGTTTGGATTTTTGCCTATAAGAAGGCTCTGTGGCCAATTTCCCACTACCCATGTTGCCCAGAAAAAAGTTGAACAGATTTAGTTTCTGTATAATTTTCCTAATATTTCTGCAGCCTTCACGATGAAAATATTCATAATGATGTTGGAAGTAGGGAAATGTGCAACAATATTTGCATAATTAACTATGTGTCCAAAAGGAGTAATAAAAATAAAAACAGGTAGTTAGGATTTCCTGCTTTCTTTCTTTTGCCTTTTATGATATTTTCTCACCTATAAACTGATGCTCTCAGATTTGACTTCATTTCTTATACCCACCTCATTGTTTTAACATGCAACTATACTGTGCAGTTAGCACAAATTCAGAAGGGGTATTCCCTTAAGTGGTGAAAGATGACTATTTGTGACAGTCTGTGCTTTTCCTGGCAGTTAACATGCCTTGTTTTGTGAAAGATAGCCTTGGCTTTGCAAATCTGAGGGCAGATGGCTGAGGCACATTATCTCCCATTGCTAGAGAGAACATGTAGTTGTAGGGAATATGCATTCCTCTTACTATCCAACTGGTGTAACTAGTGGAAGCTGACCATTCCTTGCCACCGTGTAATCCTCTAATAAACATCTCTCTCTTCACAGCTTTATTGTTGTTGTTAATTCCATCTTCTGTAGCTTCTGTAGCTACCAACAATGGAAAGGATACTGGGGTTCTCTGAATAAAAATTTGTGCAGCATTGAAATATCTGGGCTGGAAGGGAAAGGGGAAGAAGCATCTGACTCTGGTTTAATGAATCAAAAGAAAACATTGCTGAGCCCCACAGTTCCTCACCTTGAAAAGTAACTAAAGAAGATCCTGGCCATATTTCCTTTACTCTTCTCACTTACCTGGCTACCAGTCCTCAAGTGAAAACAGTGGCCCTTTCTGCACCAGCCTGTTAAAACGGTGCAGAGCGACCTCTGACGGAGGTCTTCTGCACTGTGGAGTGGACTGGGGCGGACTACTTTTTGTAGTTCCTCACCTCAGTCCACTCTGGAGCGACCGGAACTGGCCGTGCAGCATGCTTTTTAAAAACCTCTTTTAAGAGGATTTTAAAAAGCATGGAGCGCATGACCCCATGTCGCTCTGTCGCCACGCTCCGGTGCAGATTTGCAGGCGCGCACTAGTGCGTGCCTGCAGATCTACCGGGCTTGGGCTTTAGGCTGGCAAGCTTCTCCGGTTGGTGGAGAGCCTTTGCCCTTTTTCTCTTTATATTTCGTAATCTCACTGTTTGGAACCTGGAATGCTTTGAAAGGTGGGAAGAAATGAAAGAGAGAGAGAGAGAAGAAAGAGAGACATAGTGAGCAAAGAACAAAAAAAGAAATGAGTGACAGAGACTATGGCCATTTCTGCACTAGCCTACTATAGTACTATTATTCCACTTTCAACATCCTATGGAATCCTGGATTTGCAGTTTCGGAGGGGTCGATTGGCCCCTCCCTAAACTGCAAACCCCAGGATTCCACAGGATGTTGAAAATGGAATAATAGCACTATAATAGGCTAGTGCGGAAATGGCCTATGACTTCATTCCTTTCTTGTCTCCCTTGTTCTAAGTAGCCATCATAAAACAGGAGCAGGAGGGAGGAATGGTGAGAAAGCAGGAAGAGAATTTTAATATCATTGGGGGGGGAGTTCAGGGGGGCACAAGTTTGAGTATATATAGAGTTCTGGGGGAAATAAAAAGCCATCTCGTTTCAAGTGTCCTCTCCCTTGTTCACTAGTCCAAAGTCAGATCAAAAGCCTGTTCCCATTCTGATGTGTTATGTCATCATTGAAATGTCTGGTACAAACATTCCAGAACGTTGACACCTCTTTTCTCAAGAGTTTCATTAGCACTTCAGTGGAATTGTTATCAATTCAATTTCCCTATATATAGTTACTCATTGGGTAAATATCCCGCCAAACACATACCTTCCAACTATCCTGACTTGGCAGGGACAATCCTGATTAATGCTCTGTTGTCCCACTTTTTCAGTGGCTTTTAAAAGGTGACAGAGAATGTCTGTGTTGTTGTGAATCTAGTTTTTTGGGTCAAAACAGAATGCTTCTCCACTGCCCACAGATTTCCACTGCAAAAGCCATGTTGCATGCTAGAGATGTCACAGGGAAGAGGTGAGTGTTGCACCTAAGGAGATTCTGATGTTGCTTGGCCATATGTGTTCCAGTTTTCAACTATGAAATGTTGGTGGGTATTCAAACATGTCTTTAGATAGACTACAGGATAGCTGACAAAAATGCATAAAGCAATAAAACCGGCTTCAGTGGAGGTTCCCACAACCTCAGTATCATCACGGATGGGCCCATGGGGCAATCTGGCCCCTGGGGTTATTCTGGTTCCCTGCTTTTAATCTAGGGTCTCCCACCTATTGCTCCCAAAAGTCTATGGGAACATGGGCCACTCTGGACAGGAAATTCCACAATGAATGTGTAACTATAAACAAGACCCTGCTACTTATTGTGATAACTGAAGCCCCTGTCAGAGCTGCTGATGACGAGCAGCAGCTGTTGGTCCCTGTGGCTCTGGCTGGAGATGAGTCCTGCAGCTCAAGAGCTCCCCCTGCTGCCATGGACCAAGCAGGCTTGGACGTTCCTCTGCCTGCTCCTTTAGGGCAACAGGGATCCGATTCTGAAGATGGTTTGGAGCCTGTGCCAGTCAGCCCACAAACAAGGCGGAGACTCAAGAGAGCTGAGCAAAGGGAGGCTTCCTTGATTAAGTTCAAGAAGCAGTGACTAGCCACACCTGTGTCTTGGGCTATATAACTGCCTGCCTGGAAGCTTTCCTTTGCTTGTGGCAAACTTTTTTCAAGCCCTTGTCTTGTCTGTTCCTTGTTCCCAGCACCTGGTTCCTGCTACCTTGAATTGATCTCTTGACCCTTGGCTTTTAGAACTCTGACTATGGCTTTTGCTTGACACTCTGGTAAATGAACTCCCTTGTGTAAAGTGCTTGCTTGTCTCCTCCTGGTTGGACTTTGCTGGCTCTCACGCTCCCTTCTCTGGGCTGGCTCACTGCCCAGGTCTCTGACCATGATGCTTGTGGCCAATGTTATCTCAGATGGTGAAGGGGCTTGGAGTAGAGCCATTTTAGATTCTAAGTTTTTGGCCTAAATTCAATTGCTAGTCCCTACTAGAACAGACCATTTCAATCAGTGGGATTTATTTTAGTGTTGACTTACCATTCAGCAGTTAATTCAATGGCCTACTCTGCAGGGACTGTTTAATCAATTAAACAGCCTGCAGTTAATTAATTGTTTAATTAATTAAATAGGTTCTGCACAGCAGGCCATTGAATTAACTGCTGAATGGTAAGTCAACACTGATTAATTAATTAATATCCCATCTCTCTCCCAACATGGGACCCAAAGCAGCTTACAATTGGATTTGGGTCTTTTTTGTTTGTTTGTTTCCGTAACTGAAAAGTGCATAGTTGTATTCCAGCATTCCTCTTAAACTGAAGAGAACAAATTTACATTATTAAATTGGAGGATGAGAAAGGGGGCACCACTATTTCTCATAGGTGGCCCTGAGTAAGGATCTCTGGAGATGACTTCTGAGTAAGCATGGATTGTGATTTGTATATTGAGTAAGCATTTATTGTGTTCTGAGATCACAATTCAGGTGAGGTGTGGGATGAAGAAATTGGCCTGTTTCCTTCAAAGCATCAGAAATATAAAAGAGATAGAAGTGTGTGTGTGGGGGGGAGCAAAACATTAGGAAGCACATTTTCTTTCTCAAGTACTTGAAGCTAAGTAGAAGTGACATGAGTTCCCAAAGCATTAATTAGATATTGTAGCAGCGTCCATCTTCTGCTAATTTACATGACTGTCTGATGTTTTAGCATTTCTGTTTGGCATGCTTTGACTTTTATCTGAATAAAAATTACATAAGCAAGAAAGAGAAAGTTAAATGAGTGAAAATAGATGTAATTGTTCTTTTCATCACCCTAAAATTTAGATAGTCATGCGACAAGGAATTCTGGCTGGATTTTGGAACAAATATTCAATTATTTACGGGCTGGTTACACAGCTATATGGTAATTGATTTAATTGCATTGGTGTCCTCTCCAGTTATGACACTTGCCACCACACACAGGGTTTGGGTCTTATGTGGGCCCAGAGGGGGATCTTAGTACAGAAGCTGATGAATGTGACCTGCTTGAAGTGGCAGGAGACAGGGCAGGTAAAGATTTGATAATTGTGCAAGTTCTTGAGTGAGTCCTCCTAAGGAAAGAGAGGTATCAATTGCTGGAGTGTATTTGGTTGGTTGGATCTGATCATGAAGCAGATGTGGCTTATGATTTCTTTACAAAGGAGTGGACAACAGATTTGGGAATGTTTTTGTGGGGCTTGTCCATGCATTGCACAAAATACCAAAGAATAATAAAGTGCCCAGAAGTCCTTTCCCATTTTGAAAAATGGATGACAATATATTTTTAATATCAAACATGTGCGTGTGTGAAAAGTGTTGTAACCTGCCTCCCCTCTTGGAAAAGGCAATTCACCTCTTTCCTTTCCTTTTTCCTTTTTTTCCCCTTTCCTTCTTTCTCCTGTAAGAAAAGGACATTGTTGTTGTTGTTACTATTATTTATATGCCCCCTCTCCCAAAATTGGAACTCGAGACAGCTTGCAATAAAATACAAAAAGATGGACATTAAAATAGGATTAAGCTATCAAAATGATTTAAAATTACACTTAAAAAGATAAAATGCTATTAAAAGGTGCAATGCCTATTAAACAATTCATTCTAAAACAATATAGCACCCTCAGTCCATTCTTTAAAAACCGTCTGCTTCAAAAGCCTGCTGAACTAAAAAGATCTTTGTTTGGCAAGTGAAGGACAGCAATGAGGAGTTCCAGAGTATTGGGGCAGCCACTGGCTTCTGTCTCTACCAGCTTATAGGAATCGGACACCATAAAAACAACCCTAGGACTACAAAGAGCCCCAGGGCTCCATTTTACCCACTCCTATCTTGAAAGAATTCATGAAGGAGACATTTGAATGAACAGAGAAATCCTTGAAAGACTAGCCATGGGGGGATAACAGCAGGCTATGTGTGTGTGGCTGAGGTGAGGCACACAAAAGATGGGTATGAAACCAGCTACCCAGGACAGGAGAATTAGTGACAAAAGTGGCACTTATTTGTTGAAGACATGACTCACATTTATCCACATGCACTATAGTTTTGTGTATAGGTAAATACAGAATATCTGTGCCACCTAACATATGGTTCATAGTTTAGTCAAACAGGTGTGTGTGTGTGTGTGTCCCTGCTAAGGTTATTAATGTTCACCCCTTTGGGCCTATGACGATGGCAGGTTTAGGCTGAAGCCCTATAATGGAATTTCAGTGAGTACAAAAGATACAATGCCACTGAAATACAGAATCCCTCAAGGACATGTGGTTTTAAATGTAACTCAAGAGCTGAAGCTATACTCCTGAGCATCTTAAAACTGTTGAGTGACAGCATATTCATTGTTTTAAAGTAGACAAATGCTTGCCTTCATTGCTTTCAAGCTTCCTCTGATTAATGGAAGTGGTGCTTTTGTGAGCAAAGGAAGACTATGGTCCATAGTCTTTTCTTCTGAAATTAATCCAAAAATGCCTTAAGAAAGGGGGAAAAAAAATAAGGAAGAACTATTAAGCAAGCTGAACCTTTGACTTCAGACAACACCAGTAGTCAAATGGAGCTACATACTCCTTAGGATCTTTTGCTGATGAACCTGCTCATCCATGGCTACATTAACTAGGATCGGACATTTTGACCATACAATGTCAGTGCTTAAACAACTGAAATTACCACTGGCATTCCCCCAGACTATTTATAGTCCCAAATATTAGGTTTAAACTCTAAAATCCTAAACAACCTCAGACCAGGTATCTGAAAAGGTAGACCCAAAGGCATTAGGTTGGATCCAATCCATTGACTACTGAAAATGAATTACATAAAGCTTTCAATCTACAGTGATTATGCAAATTTCACCATTCCCTTTATTATTCTGGTTACATAATGATCACCACCCCTTCCTTAGTTTTAATGTCTACTGAGAATTTAGATGAACTTTCTGTATTTTAATATGATATTGCATTTTTCAGAAGCCCCAAGGAATTGTAGCTACTGCATTATCTTTTTTTTCTGTGTAAAATATCACATCCTCTTTCTGAAATAGATTTCACTAAAGTTCTTTGTGATTTCACTCATTGAGCACACTTCCTTTAAGGTTTTCGTTTTGTTTTCCTTTGCATGGACTGCAGTTTTTGACACTGTCATAGTAGAAGAATGAATGAACAAGTTCACATTCAGAATGTTTTAAAGAGAGATTATTTTGATGCAATACCAAAAACAGCATTACTCTTCTTTTATTTTTACTGCTGACCTTAAAATCAAAGTTTAAAATGATAGCAGTTTAATAACAAACCAGGATTGCAGAGTTTTTAATGCCAGGGTGCATGCAGATTCTTATCAGTGTCCTATTAATCTCAAAATAAACTGTGGTTATTATCCAGTGATTTGAAAAAGATTGGGAATTACCCATCACTCACAGGACATTCCTGAGAGAATAAAGATGATTTTCCATTAAGGCTACAGATACCTTCTTATGTTTCATACCTGAAGGTCCCATAGCTACTCCAGAAGATGTTCAGGATTTGACAAGTCTGTTTGCAGTGTTTGAGAAAGTTGTTTTTTAGACTACAACTCCCACTCAGCATGGCGATTCTATTTCAAAAATGTAACTTTCCAAAGCCCTGGACCTAAATACTTGGATTCTCACCAGCCTGACCTTTTTAAACTTCAGATTATCCATAAATAACACAGAATATACTAGAGAAAGCATCTGATCTAAATTCTATGCTTTATAAATATTCCAGGAAACATAAATATCTGAAGCAGTACAAAAGGAGAGAAATAAAAAAATATTGCCAGAGTAAGAAGAACCTTGCTAAAAAAATATGGAAGCTGTACAGCTTATACAAATGATAAACATGGCCAAGAAAACAGAGCAATAATTCTGTTGTCTGAACTTGATGTGTGCAAATGACTAAACGTCCCTTGTTTCTCACCTGATCCAGAACTTGTTAGGCATTGCTATTCACACAAGTGTTCCAATACTTTCTAGCTCCTCCACTGATTTCAAAGAACCAAGAGAGATAGTAGAGAACCCTCAAAGTCAGAGACAGTATCCCAGTTGTTAATTAATGATGGAGATATAGGGATCTTGCTTTTAAACCTTGCTTTATAGGCTTTCCAGAGACAACTAGAAATTCTAGAAGGCTAGAAGCTAGAAATTCTAGAAGGAATGTCCATCAACTTCACAGGGTTCCTTTGATCTTCTTATGTTAGTCCTATTCACCCACTGTACATGAATGGAAGTGGTCAGGAAATGACTGTAAAGGTCCTTTCAGGCTGGGAAGCTTCATGTGTACTGTATTTGGTGGCATGTAAGACTCACTTTTTCCCCTGAAAAATACTGTTTGAAAATGGGATGCGTCTTATACGCCAATGTGTCTTATATGCCAACAAATAGTATTTACTGGCGTGTAAATGGGGTGCGTCTTATATACTGGTGCGTCTTATATGCTGGCAACTACAGTACTTTATTGCAGAAAATTTCTGGGCCAGCACAGTGGGAAATTATGGCTCAGATGGGCCACTTAGTGACACACAAGTTCAAGTTCTTTGCTGCTTACTGACAAGAGCATGATGCCTCTAAATGTGTTCCAGAGATGCCCATTTGGCCATTGCTGGAGACAGGATGCTGTACTGGGTGAATCTTGTTTGCTCTGAAGTGGTATCACTGGCATCTGCTGTCTTTTTTTTTCCAGCTTCTCTATTTGCCATTCAGTCCTCCGCAGTCAGTTTATCCAAACATCTGACCATTTGAAACCTGTGGGATTACCATCAGGCAAATCAAATCAATAAGCATATACTGCAGATCTAAGTCAGATATTAAACATTTTATGATTATTTATACATTAATAATCATATATATATTAGTCTTCAAATATTCTTTTCTCTAATATTTGAAGAAGCATGCCATTCCTCCCATTTTTAAATGTCATTTCCTTATGCATTCACTATGCTTTAGTCTTTCAAATATAAAAATATTATTTTATTTTTGTCAGTCTGGCAGTTTTTGGAAAGAAGTATAAGTCAAGAGCAGTATAGCTGATCTGAATCACAACAGGGCATGCAAAACATTTCACCAACACTGGCTAATTTCCTATAAGCAATCACCCATGTAGCCTTAGAAGACCTTTGCCTACAAAAGTATGGAAGCAATGATCTTCATGAAAGTTTTCCCACCAGAATAGGTCTTTGTATTTCAATAGTTATCAATCATAATCTAATATCATTGGGTGTAGATCCATTTATAGACAATAAGCACTATAATTTATGACATGGCCCTGTCATTGTTGTTAGGGCCCTTTCCGCACCATACTCCAATAGTGAGTTCTTCCATTACAATTCCAGCATTGCTATTTGCATGATGGTAGCAGGTTAGAAACACTCTCTTATGCACCCTTCCACCTTAAGCAGATGAGTAATGGCATTGCTACCAGTGTTCCTTGTACACTACAGTATCCTTGGCCACTCCCTTTCCCCACCTTCTGCCTCAACACCTCAGATTGGTTTTTTCTTTTTTCTTTTCTTTTTTTTGGAAGACATACTTGCACAGCAAAGTTGTAACAGCATGACATGCCAGTATCTTTTGCACTTTTGTGCTATAATGCTTAAAAATGTATTACAAAAATAAATAAATAAATAGTTTTAACTCAAAGGAGAAATTTAAAATAAACATGGAGAGGTGATAGACTTTGAAGTTACAACACCATGGGAGTCACTGAGAGAGGGACAAGCTGGGCATGCCCACATCCCTCTCACTCCTGGATCCAGGCAGACAGGAAGCACTATCAAGTGCTATCAAGGTACTGCGCTGAACCAGCTGACAGGATTGAAGTGTTAAAAAAGGCTCTTAATGTATTTTGTTCTGGAAATGATATGGGCAAAGTATGTCTCAGTCTTAGTTTAGTTATGTTGGCTTCTGGGGAGAGTTCAAGCTGGATTTGCCCCTGATTTGCCCATTGATTTGTCTTTTTAGCAATCCACAGTATATGTAGAATCACATTTCAAATGAGTTCTCTTCCAATCATCTAATGGTCCTAGACATTTTGTTGTCATACTGTGCTTAAAAGATTCAAGAACACTTAGCTTGCTCTGCCTGATTTATTTATTTTTCTGACATGATCATATTTTGGGTTTTAGCTTAAATCACTGTTACCCTGATTTCTGGGGTCCCTTGGGGGATACCTCAATGTGCTCCACGTGATGGGGAATGGAAACTAGCCAGAGCACAAGCTATAGCAATGCAAGAGGCAGGGTAACCTAGCAGGGTCTTTTTACCCAGCTTTTACGGAGTCAGGCCAAGCCAAAAACCAAACAAAAATGTCCAGTAAAGGATTTTATTGAATGCAAGTCTCACGCACCGATGCAAGCACTCTCACACACTCAAGAGCTATTAAGAAACAAAAGAGAGGAAATTGGATAGGGGAGTATTGAAGGGGTACAGCTGGGGTAATACTGCACCTTTTCCTGAAGTCCAGGGTCCAGAAAGGCAGCAGAGGAGTGGGGCTCAGCACGGAGAGGGCTGAGGGGATTACTTGACGGACGGAGCAACGGTCTGCTGGGGAGACTGGGAGCGATCTGAAGAAACACTCAAAAGCCAAGACTATTTGTAGGGAAAAAAGTATCTGGAGGACTAATCCTTTCCTGGGGAGAACAACGGGTGTTGGAGTGATAACAGAACTCCACCATGGCAATTTCCTTTGTGTGATGGGATTGCAAGGTGTTGCCAAAGTCTCAGGATCTTCGGCTGTGTTAGTTTGTGGTGTGACTTCATGTAAATGGTCCTCGCCTGATGGAATATTTGCTCAACTTGGGGCAAACACGCTAATCCCCTCAAGTCAGCATCTCGGGGCTGAAGATCCTTTGTTTATTGTGGGTTTACACATCTTGAGGTCTCCTGGGGCTACATGACTGGGGATTTTAGTGGCTTGACCTGGTTTTTGGTCATTCGACTGTGACTGCCTATGTGCTTATCCGGGCAACCTCTCAGACTCACAGAGTCATATTTAGGGATAGGAATTCTCCATCAGAGTAACATCATGAAAGTGGATCCTGCCGCCCTCCTCCTCCTTCTCCTCCTCCATCACCACCACCACCACCTCCATAGGAAAGTACAGAAACTGCTTTAGAGATCATGTTAGGGCTGAAAAGACATTATGTCAGCTGCTAACTGGTTTCATATAGCAATGCTACTTGTATACTAACTGGCATAGAGTGGACTGTTAGGTGCACTAGTGGCTTGCCTCTCCAGTATTGGTGGGATGGTTGATTTATGCTGAGTTTTAGGCCCTTTCTGCAGGACGTTGTTGTCCCACACTGGGGACAGGAGAAGGACAGGACTCAGACGATGTTTATGCATGACCTTGTCCGTGTCCTGTCATTCTCCCATCCCCAGGCAGCGTGATTGTGCCACAAATAACTGACAGGTAAAACCTGTCAACGTCTGGTGATCAGGCAGCCATCCCACCACCTCCCATGCTTACCTAAGCTGCAGAGGGTCAGGAAGTGTGATAGCCATGCTTCCTGTCCCAGCACAGCCTGGAACAGTGCCTGGCTGTGCTGCAGAAGGAAGAGGCGTGGCCATCACACCTCCTTCATTCCCGCAGGCAGTCAGTGAAGAGGGGAGTGCTCCTGTCACACTCCCCTCCAGGGAGATGCTCTACCGGGATCCCTGTGGGATGCTGCCAGGATCCAGCAAGCTGTGGAAAGGGCCTTAGTCTGAATTTTAAAGCAGCTGAGCAAAAACATTCAGACTAAAACCATTTACCACTTCTTGTGACCTATAGCAGGCACAGATCTGTCCAAAATAAACTGTTTCATTTCTCCCAAGCTCTTTTTTGTCTCTGAATGGCTGAAGTAGGGAGGAAATAGTACAATCTGTTGTATTTGCCATCACTTCAAAGTCCAGTAACCATAATCGTGTTGGGGAATTGATTGTTTCTGTTTATGCCCACCAGAGAGGTGGTCCTGGGGCATATGACCAGATGGACATCTAGACTGGAAATTTGTCTATGAGTTGCCAACTATGATTATTAGTTTCTTAGTCATTTTATTTAATTTCAATAAAGTGTATGAATGAGATGACTTCTACAGGATGCACAATATATTTAAATAAGTTATATTGCTAGTTCTAAGTAATTCCATTTGTGAAAGAATGTTTTCAAGTGGGAGATATGGCAACAGGCAAAAGTTCAAGCCATTTCAGAGGTGGTTCTAACCATGGCTGTTGTGCCAATATTCTGCTAATAATACTAGGTTTATAGTGAGTATTTCATTCAGTACAAGATATTGTGTGCTGACATTTTAATAGAAACCTTTCCAGCAAAAACCTTTGAATAAGACATCAGTGTGAAGGCTGACCTGCTCTCATATCTGACCTTTCCTTTAACAGATCTCTTGGCATCTTTCAATAAAGCTGTTGATTTCTAAACAAGATATCTTCCTCCCATAATGTGTAAATGTCTCTCTTCCACTGAGTAAAGTAAGGTGGATCCAAGAAGTCTATCTCAACCAGGTCAGAATCCAGAAAAATGGTCACAGATTTACATTGGAAGTGAGGCTGTGCATGTACCAGAATAAGGTAGTAGCATTCTGTGGTGATACTGTAATCTGTACTCTTTCAGACTACAGGTGAGGGATAGCATTTCTGAATGTTCTTTCCAAAGAGAAAGAAACAACAAAATTGCCAGCAGGAGGCCAATCTACTCATACTTTCAAGAAAAGCATTCAAAGAGAATGCAATCTGACATGAGAAAGGTCAAGCTATCATGTTGGATTTCCGCCATCTGGGACCCCTTCATACTATAATGTGATATTCCATTCTAACTGCTATTCCTATAGAAACCTACAGTTTGTGGTTTGATGAGGCACAAGAGCTCTCTGCAGATACTAATTCTTGTACAATATTTTTCCGGTGTATTGCCACTACAGGAATCTTTGGCACTCCAGTCATTTTGGACATGGCCCAGGAGTCCCAACCATCAAGGCTAACAGATAATATTGTGAATTGTAGATCAGCAACTTCAAGCTGCAGAAAGGGAGAACAAAAAGGTTTGCCACCCTGTTTTAATATGCATGGGAATAAGGTCAATTGAACTTACAACAGCATGCAATGCCATAAAAATCTGAGGAAGACTGCAGTGTGTAGAAATAAACACTGTTATTTCAGCTTAGTGATGATATGCTAAGGCTGCATTTTCCCAGTCTACTTGCTTCATAGTAGAGTGATCAAAGTCCTTAGGACTATTCTCCAGTGAGAAGTCTGAAGATGGCAGTTTTGGATGGCTCTTGTCCTACTGATGCTGAATGGTTTCAAAGTAACCACTTTGACAAGAGCTTCTGAGACACTTAGCAGGTTCTGAAAATATTATCCAGAGGCTTCTGAATGCTTTATTCACCTCATTAAAACTGAGAAAATGCCATCAGTTCCCATCTTTTCCCATAATGATCCAATCAAGGCCTTTCTTCCTTTTTCACTAAATAAAATAAAAGTTCTGGAACATCTCTTTATGCCAGTGATTTTCTAGCTGAATCCCCTAGATTTTTACCGTTTTTTCAGGCTGGTGTTAAATAATGCAAACATGGTTTTAGCAGAGGGTGTAGTATTTTGGAAGCACAGAAGGTCCCATGGAGTAAGCTTATGTGATAACTGGATTGCAGAGGAACTTTTTTCAGACTCTTCTTTTCTTGCTTGAGCTTTTTGTTATGTCAGCCTTTGCTTCAGGGGTTTCCTTTGGGGCCAAATGAAAATGCATAAAGCCAGTGAAACCACAGAGATTCTGGATATGACAATGATAATTGGTTAAAGCCAATTTATACTTTTATTTCCTTCCATATGGAGACCTTGTCCTTCATGAACTGTGCCATCCAGGTACTAGGGCATATAAAAGGCTGGCAGGGAGAGATTATAGGCATTGTATGTTCTTTTGTTCAATAGTACCCAGGGCCAACCAGCACATTGCATTAAATGTGGCATTGGGCCTTACATGTTTGATAATTTATAGAGCAGCCATGGTTACAATCAGTCAGTCAGTCAATCAATCCATCCATCCATCCATCCACGTACTGGACCAGCTATGTGTTTAACATAATGTGTAATTTTTCCAAAAGCTTGGGGAAAATTATCATGGGGGGATCACAACTGTCAGAATCCCACAGTCAATCAATAGGCGTGCTGACTTGGGGATTCTGGGATACTTTTGTCAAACTGTAGTTAAGTGCCTAAAAATGTAAATCTCTTGAACGAGTGGTAATCCCCTGGCTGAAAACTGTAACGTTAATTATCTCCAGAGTTATATAGTCTGCTATGACCAAAGAAGGAAAGAATATGGGCAACAACGTATGAAGCTTGTCTTCCCCCTTCTGGCATTAATATCAAGAGTTAATGTCACCTGCTAAAATACAATCTAATAATTTACACTTAAATGTAACCTATTTTACAATTTGTTTCAGATTGCATGCTTCCTGATGGAGTGAGCCAAACAGCTTTTCCAATATAAACAGTTTGTATATGTTTGTTCTGAAACTGAAATAAATAAAAAAAGAAAAAGACAGCATTTATTATCCATCTAATATACATATATCAGGAAGAACTGTGAAAGCCACAAGTACTGATGTCCTGGCAACTTAGGATATATCTCCCTTACCAATAATATTTCTGCAATCTTTACCCTCTGCAGCAAGTCTTGTAATCTCTTTTGCAAACCTTGGAAAGGGTAAATGATGCCTTAGGAAATGTCTTAATATTAACTTGAGATCACCACCTGCTTAATTTTATTCCACATGTTTTAAATAACATAACATAATTTCCTCATCTTGCTTTTGGTTATCAATTTTCCACATAGTTAGAATAGTGGGATGTATATTAGTGTCAATGATAATGCTATTAATGGGTGTAAAAGTCAGTTTTCAGCCATAGGCTTTGAATTTTCAGACTCTGAATGCATGCTAACAAAGAATAGTTGTGCATATGACTGATTTAAGAACAAAACCAGTGAAAGTGAAATGACAAACTGTTTCAACAATGGAAAAAAGAATTGACAAGATTTATATAGAGAGGTAAAAAACCAAGGATCAAATGGAAGTTACTAACAGAACAAAAAATGAGGTTGTAATCTGCCCAATTTAAAATTGTATTATTACGCTAATGCAATGGTCTGGATACAAGACTGGATCATATTAAAAGATAGACGAACATTAGAATTAGAAGGATCCAATATGAGGTTTGGATTCCATACATATTTATGGTATGGAAAAGCGAAGATAGACAAAGACTTCTGCAATCATTATGTTAGGAAATCACCGTTAAAAATCTGGCAGAATGTTAAAAAGCAAACTTATAACAAAATACCAGCTTGGGTCTCTCCGCAGGAAGCCTTTTTTGGAAAATGGGCAGACCAACAAGAAGAATGGATCAGATATGAAAATTTGATAACTCTAGACAGTAGAAATGAAATTAGGATTAAAACTCATGAGGAACTTTATGCTCAAGGCTTCCAGATCAATTGGTTTCCATAGTTACAATTAAAGGAGTGATTCAAAATGGATCTAAAACTCAAAGGATTTTTCACTCCAAAAAATGTACAATGAACTAGAGACCATTATGTTTACAAAATCAAAACAAAAGACATCTCAGTACTATAAATATCTTTAACTTATCAATTAGAAGACAAGACTATAAAAGAGGTAATGATAAAATGGGCCAAAAACTTCCAGCGTGAAATATCACTAGAGCATTGGGAATTAACTTGGAAGAACACAAATGAATTTATCAGTTCTCAAGACTTGAAAGAAAATTTCTTAAAAATGCTGTATAGATACCATCTCACTCCAGAAAAAAATAGATAAAATCTACCACACAGGAAATAATAAATGCTGGAAGTTTAAAGAAAAAATAGGCTCATTTTACCATTTATGGTGGACTTGCCCTGTTACCAAAAAATATTGGACAAAAGTCTATGAAGCTATACAAGAAATGTTTCAAGTGACATTTCCAATGTCCGTGGATTTTTTTCTACTAAACATGACTTTTATGTTGGAAAAAGATTTTGCGCAGAAAAATAATAAGATATTATTAAATTTAGTGACAGCCGCAAGAATTAACTTTGCAAAAGCATGGAAAAATCCAAATGTACCGGATATAGAACAATGGATATTAAAAATACTAGAATTGAAAGAATTCAATTTATTTACGCACCATATAAAAGGAAAACCAACTAACCAAACAGAAAAAAACTGGGAACCAGTGACAACGTATGTTAGTAAAAGATGGGGTATAAAAAATTAAAATATAAGATGTACATATGTTTATAGACTTTAAACTAAACATAACTCAGAAGGCAGACAAATATATTGAGTATGGAGAATTGGAAAAATATATAACAGAATTCAATGGAAATTAATTTTGCTTTATATTTATAATGTAAAAAAGGTTAAAAAAAAATAAGGTTATGTATTGTAAAGGAAAACAAAAGAAAGTGTGTACTCAAACTATAGAATATACTTAGTAGGAAGATTTAGGGAGTTTCATATGCATGGGTATAAATAAAGAGCATAGAAAGATGACTCCAGATAGATGGCAAAAGGAAGTAGGAAATTAATTTTATTATATGTTCTTTTACTAAGCATATATTCAACATGAAATATGACCGTCCTTTTTTTCTTCACTTGTATAGATTTGTACAAACAGACACTTCAAATGTTGAATTCAATATGACATATGTGTGTTTTTAAAGAACAACATGAATGTTTTAAAAATATTAAATAAAAAAAAGAAAAAAGAAAGTAGAACTAAGTTGGCTGAAGAATCAATTGTATAACAGGATGTTTTTCTACCCCATTGCTTTCCATATGCAAATTTGTTATGCACTTGATCAGATTGATTGATTGGAAGGAAGAGTAGCAGAAGAAGCACAAGAAAAAATGATTTCAAAGCACAGCAAGGTTACAAAAGGAAGAAATTTGAATACTTCCCCTCCCTTTCCCCAGTAAAAATCTGTAAATAAGGCAGAATTATCACAGAATGAAAGTTTCAGGCCCTTTCTGCACCTTACCTATATCCCACAATGTCCCAGCGTCATCCTGGCAGTGCCTTTGCCAGGATGGGAGTGTGTCCCAAACGTTCCCCTTCACACCCAGCCAGCTGCTGGCGGATGGTAGCATTTGGGACATGCTTCTTCTTTCTGCAGTGCAACCAGCCTCTTTCTGTGTTGCATTGAGGAAGGAAGCAGCTTGATAGTGCTTCTACCTTTTCTGCACAGCCCCAGCCAACACGATCACCCCACAAAAGGGGCCTATTACCAGATTTTTTATGGTAATAGTATAAAGTGAGATCACAAAAGCTGGGGGCGAGACAGGAGTGGGATTGTGATGATGTCATGCAGCAGTACACATGGCAGACCGGCTTCAATATGACTCCATGCTGGGACTGGGTTGTAGTGTGGAAATGGCCGTAGTCTAGAAGCCCCCTTAGTAAAATACTATTGTCAAATTTGTAAGTTTCATTCCTTCCAATATTTCACAGAGGAAAACAGGGGCCCTTTTCTCACGGGCCTTTTCTCACGCGACAGCCCCATGAGCCTCGCGGGAGTGAGAGCGTCGCTCCGCACGACGCACTCCCACTTTCGCCGGGCTCACGGGGCTGAAGCGGCGTGAGCGCGGGTTTTTTGATTTTCGCTTCGAAGCGAAAATCACCCGCGCTTGCGCAATGTTCCTGGCGCCCGCGCACACTTACCTCTCGTGCGGAGCGTCAGGAGCCGGCCGGGTCGCGCTTCCTTCCCTCCACCCCTGCGGAAGGAAGGGACGGGGCGGGGCGCTAGCGTGACGGACGCGACACGTCCTGCTTTGCGCGCGCGCACACGGGGGTCAGATGCGACAAGCGCCTTTCTCGCGCGCGTGGGGGGTGGACGCGACAAGTGCCTTTCTCGCGCACGCGGGGGGAGGACACGACAAGCGCCTTTCTTGCATGCGCGGGGGGATGGAGGGGACAGGCTCCTTTCTCGCACGTGTGCGGGGGGATGGAGGGGACAGGCTCCTTTCTCGCGTGCGGGGGGGATGGAGGGGACAGGCTCCTTTTTCGCGCGTGCACGGGGGGGATGGAGGGGACAGGCTCCTTTCTCGCGCACGCGCGGGGGGAGAATGGACGGACGCGCGAGCCGCTGCCGCCTCCAGGAGGCTGCCGCTTCCCCGCTCGTTCCTTTGCCTGCGGAAGGAAGGAGGGGGAAGCGGCAGCCTCCCGGAGAAGGCTTCTTGCGCGAGCCGCCCTCCTCCGTCGTGCGAGCGCTGGCGCTGCGAAAAGGGCCAGGGACACATGTGACCAAGCAACATCAGACTGTGATCAAGATGGCAAAGTAATGAGGAAAAACACATAAGCTTAGAGAGGCTGAAACATTTTGCTTGAGTTGACTTGGAAGGGCAAGAGTCTACCCCTTTATCTCCTCTCCCACCTGCTGTATTGAGTCCAAACTGCTTTTGCTCTTTGTACTCACTTTGCCTCAACTGAAGTAAGCTGAGTAGAAAGTAGGATTGAGAAAGAGAGAGAAAGACAGACAGAAACTGGGGCATTTTAAAAGTAGCTGAAAAAATGAGACAACAGAGGATTAATAGGGACAGTTTGAAATTATGGCTCTTTCTGCATGTGGGGGGGAATGCCCAAAAACGGAGCTTACCGGCTTTGTTTTCTGGCCGGCTGAGTCCATTGCCATGAGCAGCAGCGTGAGTTCACTGCTCTGCAGTCCTCTGGCATCCCAAATGGTGGCTTTCGGTTGGTGGAGGCTCTCCACCAACCGGAGAAGCTCGCCAGCCGGAAGCTTGCCCTCGGCAGATCTGCAGGCACGCACTTGTGCATGCTTGCAAATCTGCTCTGGGGCCCGGTGACGGAGCGGCACGGGGTTGCGCAGTCCGTCCTTTTTAAAAACCTCTAAAAAGAGGTTTTTAAAAAACATGCCGCGTGACCAGTTCCGGTCACTCCGGAGTGGACTGAGGTATGGAACTACAAAAAGTAGTCTGCCCCAGTCCACTCTATGGTGCAGAAGACCTCCGTTGGAGGTCATTCTGCACTGTTTTAATAGTCTGGTGTGGAAAAGGCCTATGTTTCCAGTTAGAAATTCTGGCCCACAGAATAACTGTATATCCTCCTACTGCTAGTTTAATCTTAAGGAAAAGGTGGTAATGCTTCAAAATTGGCCTAAATACCTCTACCAACAGGATTTAAGAGCACTAAATATTATGGGATACATGTGGGGGTGCTCACAGCCTTAAGCTCTGTTTTACCAACTGACTGATGTTGCCAGCAAAACCATAAAAACCATTTATGGCTTGGAAGTATCTGGAATCCTGTTGGCTAGTCTCAACCAGAATCAATTGTTGAATGGTGAATCAACAGATGATTCAGTGGGTCTACTGTAGTTGGGACTAATAATAGTATCTAGGCTTGTGTGAGCATATATTTGTGATCAGGATGTTGTGGTCCTGGTTCACTCTTCCAGTGTTTTGTCCAGAGCTTGGAAAAGTTACCATTTTGACCAATAACCCAAGAATCCCGCAGCCAGCATGACCAGTGGCACTGCTGGCTGGGGGATTCTGGGAGTCACATCCAAAAAAAAGTAAAATTTTAGGTGGACAGCTTATCCATCAGATCTCCACTGTGATTTCTTCCTTCAGGGTCTCCTGACACCTGGTCTTCTAAAAACTTTTAAATTATGAGATAGAGGGACAATTCTCAGTACCCCATTCACCTATTTTAGCTCTGTGGCATCCTGACTCCAACTGGAAGCAACACATCCACATCTCGGAAAGAAGCTTCTTGAGCCTAAAATGGGTTGGAGAAGGTTCATGGTCCTTTTAAGCCAAAACATTTCTTTCAAAAGTATAGGGAATCTTGTGTATGGCGGGGGCAGTGGTAGTCCTCCAAGGCCTGAGGAGAGGTGTCGTAGACTCCATATTTGAACAAAATAGGTGGGTCTCTGCCCGATAGAACCTGCAGTATGAAATAAATGAAGGATGTTGCCCACATTAGTGAGGTGTTATGCTTACATCTGGCCTACTGATTTCAGTAAGATTTACTGTATATACTCATATATAAGTCTAAAAATTTTAGTCAAAACATTGACCCAAAAAGCCTGGGTTAACTTATTCATGGGTCAGTGTAAGTACTGTACTTTAACTCTTACAAAAAAAAAAGAAAAAGGAATCATCCCCTTCTCTGAGCAGAGTGGCAAAAGGCAAGAGCTTAGTTTGTCCCAAGAGAACCTAAAAAAGTACTGACATGCTCTATTCGCTCTGCTGTGGTGCCACTTCCGGCCTTTTTGAAAGTGTCTCCCCTCCTCAGAGGAGTACTAAATAAGTAGAGGTGGTTGGTGCTTCTTTTAGGTTGTTCCAGAATAGACTAAACTCTTGCCTGTCGTTCTACTCTGAGAAGGGATGGTTCCTTTTTTTAATATAAGAGTTAATATTGTACTGTAACTTTCATCAAAAAAAGGAATAATCCCATTCTCTGAGTAGAGTTGCAAAAGGCCTTTTTGAATGACTGCATGGAAAATGGCAACAGCTGTGGCCAGGGGTGACTGGCTCTCTGAAGTGCCACTGGCTCTCTCCCATCTTCATAGAAAGACCCTTGAGTAATCCACAGGTCATATAAAAATCCATAATTTTGGCCCCAAAAACTTATACATGAGGGCAACTTATACATGGGTATATACGGTACATAAGTAACTGGTTAAGAAACACAAGCAACATCTGAACATTTTTGAGCTGCACCCCTAGAATTCTTCACTAGCAGCTATGTTAACTAGGGCAGATGGGAGTTGCAGTCCAATATCTGTAGGATCATATTTGTCTACCCTTGATTAGATGATACTGAATATGACTAGTCTGCTTTCTGCTGAGCACAACTATAGAAACCATTCATGTTGTTATTAAAAAGTCTTCATTTCAGTACTGATACCTACCTTCAAATTGCACAGCTGGAAGACACTTGAAAGAAGCAATTGATTTTTTTCCCAATTCTGAAAGAAGAAAAAAAACCCATAGTTTATAGAAGGTAGGGGAAAAAAACCCAGGGAAATTCATTTGCAGGGCAGAGGGAGGAGAAGATTAGTATTTTGACAGCTATATATTAACTCTCCAGTTTGTAATCACACATTTCTCTACAAATTGTTTTGCAACCTTGAAGAAAGTTTCCAGATTTTAAAATATGAAGGGAGGAATTTACTCCTTGCTATATATTCAGTGACAGAAACCTTGGTGCCAACACTGCACAGAGTTGGCACTAATTAGCTGCGTATTTCCCTTCCCCAACAACCTCCGCACATAGAAAGTTCTGGAGTTAGGCGTCCAAGCAGAATGCAACTCATCTTGAAAATTTGCGTAAAAATGGCTCCTGAAGCAAGCAACAGGAGAAGAAAACAGCTACTTAAAACAGCTATTTTATGGAAGGTATTTAAGTGGGAACTTGAACCTGATTCTACCAGTTCTTGTTGACTATTTACAACATGCTGTCGTGGAATCCAAAGACATGCATTCAATGCAATCTTATTGATATTTGCCCCTCCAACCCACTCAAATTTTGCACTAGGTATTTATCAGCTATTTTAAAAGTTACTTTTTCTAAACCAGAACTCCAAGAATCCCTCAGCCAACCTGGACAGTAACTAGCTGGCTGGAGAATTCTAAGACCATTTATTCATACCAATGTATAAATTACTCGAAGGGCAAAATTACATTTTTGAAAAAAAGAAATTTGGAGATAGAACAATAAGCGTATTTCTCATTTTAGGTATGGCTAGAAATGAACTTCTCTTTTGAAGGAATTCCGAATTAAAAGGGAGTTCTTTTTGTAACAAACTGCTGGGGAGCTTTTCAAATATACCACATGTTTTGATTTGAAGGTTGCTGAAAAGATGGACATGTGGGCCATTCGTCTGGTCCATTGCTTTCCTAATTTGCTGTAATGGGAACACAAGATTACTTGCTCCGATTGTCACTCGCCTTATGTTACCAAGTTTGAAATGCATTGTGCTGAAAAGCAATTACCTTTTCAGAAGCAATGTGGAGGAAAATCTCATGGAGATGTCATGCCCTTTTAGTAAAGAAAAGAAAAGAAGTTATTTTAATGACCCTGGACATGTACATCAAAAAGTAATAACTGTTTTAAAACTGAAAATGCTGAACACTTACTCTTTTAAAATTCCATTCACATTGAGAACAGTATGAAAATTGCTTATATAAAATGAATATTATTCTTCAGTAAACTGCCCTACACATAAGCTAGAAAAATGCTGGACTATCTCAGCCGAGAATTTCCACCCAGGGGTATTATGGATAGAGAACTGGATAGTATATATGGCCTGCCTCTCTCATACCTGCAAGAATATTGTTTGCTCAAAGTTGGAAATGGATTGAGGCACTGTTGATGAAAGAGTGAATTGCTAAGGTTGCTGAGTTATCCCAAATGGCCAAACTAACATGTGTTTAAAGAATAAGCCAGTTGAAGATTTCTTGAAAAACTGGAAACTGTTTATTAAACATTTTGAGCAAGAAAAAAAACACCTAACAATGCAATCATTTGTGGATATGGTTACTAGTAATCTTGTTTGCTTAGTTGTACCTGTAATGGTAGAGTATTTTTTTCCCTTTTCTTATCTTCTTTCTTTCATTACAGTTTTGTTTGGGTGGGTCAGAGCCCTTTTGTGTTTTAGTAAGTTAGTGTTTAGCAAGTTATTAAGATAATGCTTTAGTGAGTTAGTGTTCAATATTTTTAGTTCACTGTTTTAGTACTGTGTTTTTATTTTAGTTCACGTTAATGAAAAAATGCTAGTTTGTGTTTATGTTGTTAGAGCATGCATCTCCCAGCTAGCCCAGCTGACTGATAGTCCAAAAATATAGCTTTTCTAAGCTATGTCTCAAAAACATACTTTCAGTAAACAGGAAATGTATTTTCCATGGAATTAGGTCAACAGTACAAGAAATGATATTTTCTTAAAAATATTGTTTTCAGTTTAAATATTAATAGTCTTTTGGTATTGGGTGCACCTATTTTTGTTAAATCCCAACACAAAAGTAGGAATTTTTAATCCTAGTGAAATTAGTGGTTAAGGTTGCAATTTTAAACATATTTATGAAGGAGAAAGGCCCAGTGAACAGGGAGGAGCTTACACCCAAGTAGATATCCATAGGAATTGGTTACCACCTAAGTGTGTCTCCTCCTGCCAAGTATCACTTCACTAGAGAGCAGCCCATGGAAACAGGTTATAAGAAAGAATTGTCTTTTAGTAATTAAGAAGTAACTCCTGACGCTGCTACAAAGGGGTCTGCAGAAATATTTCATACCCTCTAACATTTCACAGATTAAAAAACAGGACACCTGGAGCCAAGCAACAGCAGAGTGTGGTCTAGATGCCAAAAATTATTAAAGAGGAAGCGCACACAAACTAGGAGAGGCTGTAGCAATTTGCTTTTGCCTGAGTCTACAGGGAAGGGCAAGATTCTACAAACTGCTTTTGCATTTTGAACACAGTGTGTAGCAATTGAAGTAAACTGAACACTAAGTGGGAAAATGGAAGAAGAGAGAGAAGCCTGGACATTTTAAAAGCAGCTGAAAAAGTGGAATGTCTGAAGCGTAATTGGAATTGGCCCTTGCCACATTGGGACAGTTGGACGGTATGATATTCTCCCCATTTCCAACCAAATATGAGCTTAGAGGCAACAAGAAGACCTCTGGTAGATTACATTATTCTGCAGATAGGCTAGAAGAAGGAGATTATAAAATGTAGGGCGATTGGAAGTTATGTAGAACAATAAGAAAAAAAGTTAATCCTCTTCAGACATTCATGTATTGCTGTATGAAACCCTACACTACCACCATACACACATATATTTTTTTATTACTGAGGCATTTACTGTGATGACAAAACCATTGCCTCAAAAGTCTTTCAAAAATAAATAACTTGGTGCCGAGTTGAAACTTTAGCAAATTGCTCCCTAGCACTTTTCCTTCTATTTTAACAGAACTAGGTTTAACACAAGAGTGGGTAGCTATTGAAATCTTCCACACACCTCAACATTCTCTAAGTTTGCAAAAATGTAAAGGATGGGCTGAAATTGTGTTGTTTAGAGGAGTAACTGAAGTCAGTTACTTGAGGGTTCCAGGTGCTGCTGTCAGGCTTATAAGAAAGGAAGGGAAAATAAGCTTTCTTTTTCTAAGGGAAAGTTTAAAAAGAAACCCTTTCAGCAGTTAGGAGAACTGCATCAATAAGAAGCCTGAGGGACCTACACTGCGCTCTGGATTTATTTTACTTCTCCAGGGATGTAAAACAGTTTTTGTCCCTGAAGGATTTTGGCAGGAAGCCCAGCAGCTAAACATGCAAAAACCAAAACCAATACGAAAGGAGATGTAGGGAGGAGGTCAGAAAGGCTAAAGCACAGAACGAACTTAGGCTGGCCAGAGACATTAAAAACAATAAAAAGGGTTTTTTTAAATATGTCCGCAGCAAAAGGAAAAAGAAGGAGACAGTAGGGTCGCTACGCAGAGAAGATGGCGAATTACTCACAGGGGGGAGAGAAAAGGCAGAGCTACTTAACACCTTCTTTGCCTCCGTATTTTCCCAGAAGGATACAAGCACTCAACCTGGCGGTAGGGGAGCAGGGGAGGAAGCAGAGGAAATGAGGCACTTAATAAGTAGAGAGGTGGTACAGGAATACCTGGCCGCATTGGATGAATTCAAGTCTCCAGGGCCAGATGAATTGCATCCTAGGATATTAAAAGAGCTGGCAGAGGTCATTTCGGAACCGCTTGCTATAATTTTTGAGAAATCTTGGAGGACAGGAGAAGTTCCAGCAGATTGGAAGAGAGCAAATGTTATCCCCATCTTCAAGAAGGGAAAAAAGAGGACCCAAATAATTATCGCCCAGTCAGCCTGACATCGGTACCCGGAAAGATCCTGGAGCAGATCATTAAGCGTTCAGTTTCTAATCATTTAGAAAACAACGCAATAATCACGAGAAGTCAACATGGATTTCTCAAAAATAAGTCATGCCAGACTAATCTGATCTCTTTTTATGATAGAGTTACTAGCTTGATAGATGAAGGGAATGCTGTGGATGTAGCATATCTCGATTTCAGTAAGGCCTTTGACAAAGTTCCCCATGACATTCTTGCATCGAAGCTAGTAAAATGTGGGCTAGACAGGGCTACTGTTAATTGGATATGTAATTGGTTGACCGACCGAACCCAAAGGGTGATCACGGATGGCTGCTTTTCATCCTGGAGAGAAGTGACTAGTGGGGTGCCACAAGGTTCTGTCCTGGGCCCAGTGCTGTTCAATATTTTTATCAATGACTTAGATGAAGGAATAGAGGGCATGCTCATCAAATTTGCAGATGACACCAAATTGGGAGGGGTTGCTAATACGCCAGAGGACAGGATCAAAATTCAAAATGACCTGGATAGATTGGAGAGCTGGGCCAGGGCGAACAAAATGAAATTCAACAGAGAGAAATGTAAGGTCCTACACTTAGGCAGAAATAATGGAATACAGAAATATAGGATGGGGGACACGTGGCTGGATAGCAGTACGTGTGAAAGGGATCTAGGAGTCTTCATAGACCACAAGCTGAACATGAGTCAGCAGTGTGATGCGGCAGCCAAGAAAGCCAATGCAATTCTCGGCTGCATCAACAGGAGTATGGTGTCTAGATCGAGGGAGGTACTGGTACCACTCTACTCTGCTTTGGTTAGACCCCATCTTGAATACTGTGTCCAGTTCTGGGCACCCCAATTCAAGAAGGATATTGACAAGCTGGAGCAAGTCCAGAGGAGGGTGACCAAAATGGTGAGAGGCCTGGAAAACATGCCCTATGAGGATAGACTGAGAGAGCTGGGTATGTTTAGTCTGCAGAAAAGGAGGTTAAGAGGGGACATGATAGCCATGTTTAAATATTTGAAGGGATGCCACGTAGAGGAAGGAGGGGGCTTGTTTTCTGCTGCTCCAGAAACCAGGACAAGGAGCAATGGATTCAAGCTGCAGGAAAGGAGATTCCACCTGAACCTCAGGAAGAACTTCCTGACAGTCAGGGCTGTCCGGCAGTGGAATCTGCTGCCTCGGAGAGTAGTGGAGTCTCCTACCTTGGAGGTTTTTAAGCAGAGGCTTGATGGCCATCTGTCGGGAGTGCTTTGAGGGTGTTCCTGCATGACAGGGAGTTGGACTGGATGGCCCGTGTGGTCTCTTCAAACTCTACATTTCTATGATTCTATGAAAAAAGAGGGATGTTTGTGCGGATAGAATTTGCCGGTGCTAATGGCAAAAGCCTGGGGGCTGCACAGCTTTCACCAGGGGGATTGCAAACAGCCTACAAGTTTTTGTTGGTGTTAATTTCTTTCAAGTTAGCTTCAGTTTCTGGCAACTCTGTGAATAAGAACCCACCAACTTACCCTGTTATCGACAAACCTATTGAGGTCTTGTAAATTCAAGACTGTTGTGGCTTCCTCCATTGAATCTAGCTGCCCGTAAAGAGGACTTCCTCTTTTCCTGGTGCTTCCCACTGCACTGAGCATTGTCTTTTCCCATGAGTCATGTTGTCTCCTGATATGCACAAAGTATGATAGCCTCAGTTTGGCATTTGGGTAGATGGAGAGTTCAGCTCTAGGACTCACTTCTTTGTTTTTGTGACAGTTCATTGTATCTGTAGAACTTTCTTCCACCACATTTCAAATGAACTGATTTTCTTCAAATCAGCTTTTTTTCACTGACCAACTTTCACTATCATACATAGAAATCAGAAATACTGTAGCAGGGATGATTCTGACTTTGATATTCAATGGTGTTTGGCATTCAATGATTTCTTGTTTACTATCTCCATTGTGGTTAGTCACAAAGCTGAGGTATATACTGTCTTTGGCTATTTTGATGTCTTCATAATATACTTTAATGTTATGTAATGTTGTGGAAATTATTTTTGTTTTCCTAATGTTCAGCTGTAACCCTGCTTTTGGACGGTTTCCTTGACCTTCCTCAATAGTTATTCTAAGTCTTTTCAAGCAGGCTTTTAATGGGTAAGCTTGGAAGCTTTTACTTATTTATTTTTAAAAAAAATTGTAAATTTTTATAATTTTATATTTTTCTTATATTTTTAAAATTGTTTTAAATGTTTTCTAACATTTTGGAAGCCAACTTGGGTCCCACTCTGGGAGAAAAGGTGGCATATAAAGACAATGAATCTACTATATAAAAATCAAAGTTTGTCTCTGAGTTTGTCTGTTTGTCTGCATCAGGCAGTCAAAGACCTCTTATGATTGGCTGAGGCAAGAAGACCTCATATGATTGGCTGGCTGTGAAGATTCTGTGGAATCCTAGGGTTGGCAATTTAGGGACGGGCCTTTGAAACTGTGCAATGTGAAAAGTCCTTTCTTGGGGATCAGAATGAATATTGAGTGTTTACAATCTGCAGGCCACTATTTTGTTTCCCATATTTGTTGGAAGACTTTAGTTAGAATTTGAATGGATTTTGTCTCTGTAGCCTGAGATAACTCAATTGGTATTAGACCTGTTACTGGTGATTTAGTTTGTCCAAGTATTTTGTGAGTGGCTTCCATTTCCATTTCCAAAACTAGATTTCTTTACATTCTTCCTTGAGTAATCTGCCATCCTTTTATATTCCATGTACTACCTCAATCATCTTTTTTATTTTTTTCTACAGTGTGCTCCCATGTTTGTCATATCTTGGTTTGAATTTCCCTTTGATTTCTTGAATCTTGTGGAAGAGGTCTCTTTTTTACCTTTTTTTATGGTCTTGCGTTATTGCATTGATTATTCTAATACATACAAGTCATTAAACAACTGCATTCAGGATTCTGACCCCATTTCTGTTACCTTTTGCTTCTTACCTATCCATAACTATTTAATAAGAGTTTGATCTGTCATATAGTGAGAGTTTTATTTCCTTTTTTGATTGCAAATATTTTTGTATTCTTTCCTTGAAGTGTCTTCAGTTTGGTTCAGAGGTTTTCTGGTTCCCTATCAAATAGCTGGAAATCTATGGTTTATATGATCTGCATGGATTGTACACTTTCATTTTTAGCCACTCAAATACCAAATTAAAGTGATGTAGGATCTAGATAACAAACAATTAGAGGGAGATGAGTATTTATACATTCTCTCATAATCATTTACTAATGCTATGACATTTGTTTCTCATTTCTCTATGTAAAAATTACTATACAAGGGTCTAAAAGATGCTAATGTCTAAGCCCCTTTTCGCATGGTATTTTTAATGTGAGAGATCCCCTTGAGCGTTGCACAAATGTGAGGAGCGGTCCACACAATGCATTCACATTTGCGTGATGCTCCAGGGCCTGACACGTGCACGCATTTTTTCATTTCATTTCATTCATGAAGCCGAAAATGCTGCATGGTCGCGCATCCTTCCAGGACCCTGCGTGCACTTATCTGGCGCTTCCTGTCCAGTGCAGGCTGGGAAGGTCCCAGGCTGCACTGCGAAAGGAAGAGGCGGGGCTCTCGCACGAGCAGGAAGCTCGTGTGGAGCCGAAGAAGCAGGGAGGCGAGAGCCTCTCTCCGGAGGCTGCTTGCACAAGCAACGCACCCCAGTGCCGAAAATGGGTGAGTTGCGGAAAGGGTCTGAGACACAGTGGTAATGTGGCACTTACACATGTGTCGGCAAATCCTAGAAATATGATTCAGCAACCTACAAAATTAGTAGTCCAGGTATAACATTCTTTGTCATTACACCTGGAGTATTGTTAACTCATCTCAAGATGACTCACTTAGCTTTCTGGATTATTAAATTAGCTATAAATAAATTAATGTAACTCTTTAATTAATTAATTAATCATTTTTGAAAAGCAACACCAATTGGCTTCATCCTAAATAACTTGATTGTAACCTTACTTTCCCTGACAAACTACAAGCCAATTGAATAGCTCACTCTCATTGCTGAGTCACAGGCAGAATTCACAGTGAACTCTTTTGGACTACAAACTTTGTGGCATGTTGAAAGAGATCTAAAGAAATTTGTATACTGGAATGAACAGTCTGAAAGCTGAAAGGATAATTAGATTTGTTTCCTAACAACTGAGCATTATGTAGGTTAGATCTAAATTTCTGTTCTAATGTTATATTGATTCTTGGTCCAAAATATTTTTAAACAAAGTGACCAATAAGGCTTGTTAGCTAACAAGATGAGGAAATGAATGACAAGAAAGGAGACTCTGAAATTTGGAAAACAAAACAAATGGTTTGATTCAATAAACTGACAAAAAAGAACGGCCCTGTTCCTAAGGCTATGTGCTATTTTTAATCAAGCCAGACATGTTTCCTCTGCACATCTCTACTGAGATATCCCAGTCAACAAAACCCCTGAGAAAGAAGTTCCTTTTTACAAAATCTTTTTTATGAGAGACCAGCCCCCAATTTTCTTGCCTTCTGTCTAGCTGGAGGTGGTTCCCCCATCCCAGTTTTGGCATTTGGAGGGTGGTAAGGAAAGCTGGAGTAAGATAGACATTGAGTGTTGGGTTGTGGTAGTGTGTCTGCAGTAAACAGCGCAATAAGTCTTGACCTAGGAAAGAATGAGATTCTACTCTAGGCGATACTACTGTAGTTGTGGGTGTTTGTTTACAACAGGGAAGGTAAACAGCTGCTTCCAGAATCACTTACTTACCATGGTTGAAGATTAAGGCCCTTTTCGCATGGCATTTGCCATGTGAAAGGGCCCCTCGAGCGTCACGCGATTGTGAGGAGTGATCTGCACGATGCACTCACAATCGCGCAACACTCCAGGGTAGGGCAGGCACTGCTCTCGCACTTTTTCATTTTCAACTTTCAGCTGAAAATAGTGTGCAATTGTGCATTGCTCCAGGCCCCACGCGCACTTGCTGTGTGTGCGGAGCCTCCAGAGCTGCGTTGGTCACGCTTCCTGCCCCAGCGCAGACTGGGAAACTCCCAGCCTGTGCTGTGGAAGGAGGACGCAGGGCTCTTGCGCTACCTGCTTGGTAGCAGGCAGCTCGTGCGGAGCTGAAGCAGTGGGGACATGAGAGCCTCTTGCTGGAGATTGCTCGTGCGACCCCCGCACCCCAGCGCTGCAAAAAGGTAAGCTGCGGAAAGGGCCTAAAACAGGAAGCAGAAGGGAAAGCACATTAACTTCCCTCTCCAGCTCCCCTGGCATTTTAAGAAAGCATAGACCTGTAAGGCCCTTTCCACTTGATGCACCCAATCTGCCATGGGGAAAGGACAAGGATGGGACCTGTCCTTCTCTCATCCCAAGGCAACATCATTGCACCACAAATCATTGATGGGTTTTCCCCATCAATGACCAGCAATCACACTGCCCTCCTGCCACATGCCTGCACTTAGCTGTAGAGGCTCTGGAAGCACAATAACTGTGCTTCCTGCCCCAGCGCAGCCTGGACAGTACTTAGCTGTGCTGCAGCAGGAAGAGGCAGCCAGTATGGAGGGAAGTGCTCCATTGTGCTCCCCTCCCAAGAGAGCTGCCACCACCATCGTCAACGGACACCACTGGGACAAAGGCAGGGTGTAGAGCAGGCCTAAGTTGTGTCACCATAGAAACCAGAAGAAAAGTGGAGGCTGTTGAAATTTTAAAAAACCATCCCAGGATGCATTTTGTAAGAAGCTTTCAAGTGGTCTCCAGAAGATTAAAAAACAACAACAACCTAACCTTTGGCAAGATTTACCTGACCTTGTTGTTCATTTCTCATGTGTATAATGTTAGTTTTGTATAGAAAGTTTGCTGAAACATGTTGAACTGCCTGTGTGTGTGTGTGTGTGTGTGTATGTGTGTGTGGTATTATTTCTAGCTCTGGCACCAAAGTTATTGTTAAAGTAAAACCCAGGAACACATTTACTTTGTTTGCCTTAGGATTGCCAGAAATGACTTGAAGGCACACAACAACAACAATTTGACAGGGTAGCAGATCTTCAACCATGACCTTTTTCATACTACATAATTATAGCAGTTTGATACTACTCTAACTGCCATAGCTATATCTTTTGTTATCCTGGGATTTGTAGTTTTGCCAGAGAGCTCTAGTGTTTTACCAATTTACTGAAGATTTCATAGGATGCAGCCCGTTTAAAAAGTGTCAGACTGATATAACTGTGCAGTGTGAAACTGGCTCAGGAAAACAAAGGAAAGAAAAAAAGGTTGTAGCTTGGGAGCTGCCCTACCAGGATTTATGGAGTAAGTTGAGAAACAATTGCTCAGAGCAGAGTCATTAAAATGTTTGGGACAGAAGTCAGTCTTAGGCACCACTGATTTCAGTGGCTCTGCTCTAATTACAACCAACGTAGGATTCAACCCAAAGTATCCAAGTCACAAGGTGGCAGCTATTACAGTCACTGCCAGTGGCACTATATCCTACAATACCTGTCAAGGCTTTAGCCAGAAGTTCTATGAGAAGAAGGCCTATGGGATGGTTGGAAGAAGAGCAAATGCACAATAACCAGAAATGAGTAAAGTCTGAATATTTTTTGGAGGAGGCTCTTCTGTCTTCCTCACACCATCCTCTCAGGCTCATTCACTGGAAGAGGTCTTTCTCTGTGGCTGCTCTCAGCCTTTGGAACCCCCTCCCTAAGAAGGCTGGGCTGGCTCTCTCCTTGCTCTCCTCCTGAAGTAAGTAAAAACATTGCTATTCTATCAGGCTTTTGGGATTTGACTGTGATGGGCTTTTAATTGTGCATTCACTGTTTTATTGATTTTTATATTGTTTTTTAATGAATTTTGAATAGTTTTATTATTAAATAACACTTAAAAATAATCTCAGTGCCTTTTTTCTCATTAGAGATAAAGCAGTCTTTGGAACTTTATCTGTTCCAAAGAGTTGTAGCCAGACTGTGAATTGCTGCTGCCCATAGGGAGCACACAACTCCCTTGTTGTAACAGCTCCACTGGACACTCATCTGTTACTGGGCAGAATTCAAAATGCTGATGAAGACCAAAATGGGTCCCAAACTAGGAAAGAGGTGGAATATAAACAAACAAACAAACAAACAACAACTCTGAAGCAGTAACAGGTCTCTCTCTCTCTTTTTCAACTAGGCAGTGATTAGGTAAAATGATTGTCTGCTTTTTACTGATATTCTATCAGTTACTTACATCCCTCCATCTCCTGAAATGAAAGACAAAAATTCTCTGCGAGGTGACTCTTTATGGCTCACTCCATGTTTATGAAAGACTAGATTTCAGAAGCTTGGGCCGTTATATCAGGTGGGAAGACAAGGAGGCAGTATTAGCTTTCCAGGGCCATTTCTGCACTAGACTGTTACAGCACTATTATTCCACTTTCAACATCTTATGGAAACCTGGGGTTTGCAGTTTAGGGAGGGGCCTCAACTGCAAACCCCAGGATTCTATAGGATGTTGAAAGTGGAATAATAGCACTATAACAGTCTGGTGAGGAAATGGCCCTGGACACCTTGGAAAGCTGCATTCCACACTACATGTGATCCCACACAAAAACCAATTTTTGTCCCCAAACATCTTCTGGAGGACATAGAGACATGTTTTTGAGCTTTCTTTGGTCATTAGAGGATGTTTTGAGGCATTTGGGTTATTACCCCCTTTTTGAAAAAATAATAATGTCAAATTCCATTTTGACCCAGAGGGCAGAAATTGTAAAAATACCCTCCATACTTCTCAAAGACCATTTTTGGGCATTTTGGAACAAAAGGGGTGTTGTTTTTTTTAATACACTTTGTTTTTTCAGGAGGCCTTTGGGAACTGACAGCTTGTGGGTAAAGGGCTGAAAATAATATCCCGTGTTGTCTGTTGTCTTTTGTCTTTTTAAAATGGATATGCTTTTAATTGGCTTTCAGCTGTATTGGTAGTTAAATTGTATTGTAAATTTTGTACGTTTTAGTCATGTGAACTTTTCTCTGTATCCATTTTATTTTTTGTAAAATGTTTCGAGTTCTGGGCTAGGGAAAAGGTGGTATATCACCCCTTCCTGCCATTTGGAGCAATGTGAAGATATTAGAATAGCTATTATTTTGAAGCTGTCTGCCTAAAATTGCCAGCTGAGACAACATGAAATCTGCTAGATATGAAAATAGTGCTACAGTACAGTGGGTGGAAATTTCCCTCATATGATTAGGGTATAAACAAACAAAGGGGAAAAAATTGCATTACAGAAAAGTGTTGCCCAAACCATTTTGCCAGGCTTCCCCTCTCAGGGAAAATTTTTTACCGAAACTATGTTATACCAACTGAGTTTTCTATCCATCACATTCAATCGATATGATTTCATTTGACTTCTCCCCCAGCTTCATGATACTCCAATAGCACACTCTTTCTTCCCAATTGCATTACCTATACAGACTTGGGCCACATTATTGCAGTCAATATTCTAGTTACATTCCATCTGGGCTCAGCTGTTCGACTGATTAAGATCTCCCAGTGGCTGCCTCACCAAGTCTGTGGGCTGTAAAGGGAGGATTGATCCCAAACAGCTGCAAAGCGAGACCTCTTGAAGGACAGACAACTCTACCAACATATACAATATTTACTTGTGACAAAGAGTCCAGTAAAACTCAATGCACACAATATTTCATGAGACAATCTGAAACAATTACAACTATGGCTTTGATAAAAAGAGGGCAGGTAGGGGATATGATGTTTTTTAAAAAATTAAAAAATAAATGAAATGTACTAAATAAATATGGCTATCCCATTTTTCATTGAGATTTCCCATGGTTTCTGTGCCAACTAGAGATTTGAAGGGGGAAAACCCCCCCCAGCATGGAATAAAATTAACGCCCTCTTTCATCATTTTGAGCAAGGAGAGAAGAGGGGAAAATATGGTTTTTCCTCACAAAAATTTCTACCCAGGCATTTACATTTTTACTCCCAGATAGGTCCTGATCAGATCTTCGTCTGTGTAACTTCAACACTATCACAACTGACTCACTGTCCTTTCAGAAAAAGAAATTGCATTTCAAATATATGTCAATGAATATGCTGAATGCAACCCTGTGGTTTCATGCATGTTAACAGGAGAATGCAGAATCACTTGGGGTTTCAAATTTTAATGGAAGGTTATGTTGCTTCCTGCAGAGGAATACAGTGCAAGGTAGTATTTGCAACAAGAAAGTAAATTGACAACATTTTGTGACTGTGGATTGCTTTATTCTTCAACTAGTTTTTAAAGGCATGCTGTTCTGTGATGTCCACCCCTTTTCTCGTTTGTTTTAAAGTTTCTTTAACAGTCAGGTGGGAGAATGAATAATTATGACTAATAATGAATAAACATCCTGAATAGACATATTTGCTTTTTCAAACTGCCATATGAATCATAAGCAGCAGGGCCAGCCCAAGACATCTTGCTGCCTGAAAGGCAGCACAAAATGGCATCCTCCCCCTTTCCAGGACTAGGTCAGACACATTATTTTAGGACCTGACACAGAAGTTCCCACATTCTTCCCCTTAGCACTAAAATACAATAACTACAGTTTAAATAACTAACAATTTGCTCCCCTTTCATGACACCTGAGGTGGGCACCTTGCTCTGCCTAATGGTAGGACTAGTCAGATTTCTTACTGAGGGTGGAGTGGTTAGCATGTTTATTTGTACATCTATATGCAGCTGAATTTTATATTGACAAATATTTAAAATGTGATGACATTTTCAAGATGACGTTCTGAAATGTAAATTCTAAATTTCAGCTTCTCATTTTTTGAAATAAATTAAATATTAATTTAAAGATGTAAATGCTTTAGACTCATTGGCAGCTCTTTTTTATTTAGCAAAGTTTCATAAGCTGTCCACTATGGATTATCTTTGTACATTCTCTTTGAAACACTGGCAGATACCAAATGCCTTTGCATCCAGGTCTACTTAAAACATGTCAGAAATATGAAATACAGAAAAATATATTGGACTATAGGTTTGAGGCCACATTCTTAATTCACAGTAAGCAACAATGAAGCTTAAGAGTGCCCTATGTCAGCTGACTGTACCTCCCACAACATGCTCTAGAACCTTTCACAATGTGCAGAGCTCCGCAGTGAACAGGCAGGAATGCCATATATCAATCTGGAAAGCATTCCCCAAAGGAAAATTACTAGGGGAAAATTATCCACTGCTATCACTGCCAACAAATACTACTAAGATTGCTGTTGATGTGTGCGTTCAAGTCATTTCCAACTTATGGTGACCTTTATATGAAACTAACACAGGGTTTTCTTGGCAAGATTTGTTCAGAGGGGGTTTGCCTTTGCCTTCCTCTGAGGCAAGGTCACCCGGGGGAATTTGAACTCTGGTCTCCAGAGTCATAGTTCAACACTAAAACCATACTGGCTCTCACTAAGATAACCAATGATACATGTCATAAAAGGCCAATACCTAGATATTTTGGGAAAGTTAAGCAGATATTTAAGGTGAGATGAACATAAGAATATTCTTGTTGGAGCAGCCCAAAAGCCAGTGTCAGAGGGTGGCTGGTGTGGGCTGTAAAGGAGCTATCTGAGGTGCTGAATGTATGTTGGGGGATAGAGTTCAGCCCCTTGGATAGCTCCTATTGGCTAGCATCCTCATGGTGGCATACACTCTGGTGTATCCCTGGACAACATAGTCATGTGTTCTGGAGGACACTGCAGAAGAAGGTATCCTATACCCCCTTATGTCATGTTGCTAACCCAGACGTGGAGCAGATGGGCTCATTTGCTTTGCAGGGGTGCCCAGGTGTGTTTGACTGTCTTTGTGCACAAGGACAAGAAGGAGCAGCTCTGCCCCAGCTTAGCAGCTTGCATTGAGAGTATAGGGCCTCTGAGCCCACAGGAAATAAGGTATATGAACCATGATGAGTAGACATTACCTTTTTTTCCTCCATGAATTGCAGTGTGAAGAGTTATTGGAAGAATGTCCAACATATGTGGATGATTTTAATGAGAAGTTTTGATAAGGGGATTTTGGAAGTGAACTCATTTCACTCATGTGTGCAAGAAAGAGAAGAGATAAAAAAGAGCTGCTCTGCACTTGGCAAAAGTGTGGAAGAATCATGATTTCCTCATTTCCTGTGATCCTGGTCTGACTGCAAAAAATAAGACTTCTGTATTATGGTTGCTTTTCCTAGTTTCAAGAGGATTTTTTTTATTTGTTAGCTCCTGTTTGCTGATTATGAGATCAAGTGGTATTTACTAGCCACAAACACAAAGCCTCCTGGTAGACATGAACTGTCTAGAAAATGAAATGGAGAGCTGTTGACATTCTCAGTACAATGGGTAGAATACCAAAGTGTGCTTGGTATTGTGTATCAGAATATAGGGTAAATAAGAAAATACATTGTTTGTTCAGTAAATATAGAAACAAAAAATTCACCAGCCTGTAATTAAGCCTAAGTACATGTCAGTTTGTTCAAGAGAGGAGAGAAGGAGAAACATGACAGCCATCTTGAACTATCTGAAGGGCAGCCACAAAGAAGAAGGAACAGGTTTGTCTTTCTTTCTCCAGAGGCCAAGGCTAGACCCAAAGTGTGAAAACTACAGGGAGCAGCAATGTTGGTCTGTTGCAGCAAAAACAACAATCTAAAAAATTAATACATAAGCTTTTTTGGAATAAGCATTCATGGTCTACATCTCAGTCCATCTGATGAAATGGATTATAGTCCATGCAGCCTTATGTCAAATAAAGCGCATTAATGTGTTCCAAGACTCTGTTGCTTCAATCCATCTTTTAAAAACAGGCTTCATGGTATATTTCACTGGTGGGCAAATTGTAGCCCCTGCCAGGCTGTCCTCTGTGGCTTATAAACACTTCAAACCCCTCAGATAGCCCCTTTTCTAGTCCTCCAACTGTAGGCTATATTTCAGAGGAAGGAACTGGCAGAACCACCTCTGATTATTCCTTGTCTTAAGAAAACACTACGAAATTTTTGGGTCTCCCTAGGTCAACAGGTGACTTGAAGGCACACAGACACACACAAACAACCCCTAGGAGTGACAATCTATATTTTAAATAGATTGTAGTTCCCTTTTAAAGAGGGAAACCCCTCTGTTTTCCAAAACCAGAACTGTTTTTGTTTGGGGGAGTAACACTTTCAGCAATGTGTGGAGGATTTTGCAATAAAAAAATTGGACTCTGGATCTGCTTCAGTTGCTGACTTCCTTGATTCCTACTAGTCCTGTGTATTATTTTGTGGACTTGACATATGGTTACTCCAATGCATCCTACTGACGCTCAAAAACCACTGAAGGTTGCAACAGTGGCAACTCATAGACCAAGTGGGCAATGTGCCACCTGTGGTTTGACATATGGCCAAATCTACTCACTGTAATGCAGTCTTAGTGAAGTAGGTTTATGGGAGCTGGCTTCTGGGTTGCAGTCATCGAATCTCTTTCTTTGAAAAGGTCGCTGCAATTACTTCCAAATAATTTGTGTTCTTTTCAGATACCTGGATTTCAGGTTTGTCCAAATATCAGGGGAGCCTGTTAGGCTTTGGTCTAATGATGCTTGGCTGGTCTAACTAAAAACTAGTTATACAACTGTCTCACAGCATGCATATAGATAAACTGTCTCAGACAGATGACTTTTCCTGATACTTCCTATCTTATTGCTCCCTCTTCCTCCACATGCCAGAAAACATTTCCAGATAAATTGCAGTCATGTCAATGTTCACAGGCTGTCTGAACTATCACAACAACTTGCAATTGGAACACTTCAACACGGAAGCATGTCAGCATTGGTACCCAAGACATGCCAATGACTCAACAAAAAGTGACAGCCTTTGACCCATCCATCTCTACCCAAATGGAGGCTCTGGGCTTGCACAAGTGATTCTGCTCAGTAGCTCCCTGTCTGCTGAGACAGAAAGGTGTAAAGATGCCATCACACACTGTCAGAAAAGATTTATGTACATTAGGCCCAGATCAGTTTGTTCTCTGAGTATTTAGACTGCTATCATCAAGTCACTACAGGTGTCATATATTTTGGCAGCTTGGTAGAAACTGTGATTGCTTTAGGAAGCCAGTTTTCAAATTCATTTATCCAAGAATCACAAAAATGTGATATGTATCATAATCTTTTAAGCATGTAGCTTGGATATTTTCAGTTTCAGTTGAATTTTGGGACTTGGCATGTATTCTGAAAAGTTCAAACATCTTAACTCAGAGGTAAGTCCAATCGATGGGCTTACTTCCAGAAAAGTGCACTTGAATCACAGCCCAAATCTTAAAAAATATTCTTAAATGGTGAGTTTCTTTTAAAATTATTTTTTTAAAAGCTTTGGCTCTTATATATATAATTCCTAAGAGAAATGTGATCTATGTGATTATAAATATGGCATAATTTTTATCCTTGCTATCTTATGGGTTAGGTTTTGCATTAAAAACAAGAAGAAACACATGGGGAAATAGTCTTTTGGATAGAGTAGGAAGCCTCCAATGATACCATGCCCAAGCTTCAACATACATGAACATGGTCCATTACACGTGGCAGACAACAATGGAAGGCTAAGTGAAAATAAAAAGCAAATACAGTACAAAGATGTATTAAGCCCATCTAGGTTCCACTGAAATCAATGAGACCTACAGTGCCAACACAACTGTACTTACTCAGAAATATCCCCATTCCATTTTCAGTGGAACTTCCAACACAAAGGATGGCATCCTGTCACACACACACACACACATGTGTGTGTGTGTGTGTGTGTATTTGTGTGTGTGTGTTTAAATGTGGCTTATATGCATGTATGTCATTTTTTGGATGGCACCAGGAATTATACTCTACCCTTTGAGCCCCCTCCAAAACTTCTCCCTGGCATGTCAAGCTGCAGCAGGGACCATCACTCCTGCTTATTAAGGGGAAGGAAAGAGAGAAGGAGACAACAGGTGATGAACATGTGGCTTTGCTGGGCTTTGAGGGGAACAAAAAGGAGAAGGGATTGTACTCCATCAGTGAGCACGATGTGCCTTTTCCTCAAGCTAGGACCAGCTATTTCTTCATCTTCTGAATTATCTCTCTCTACTGCCACTCATACTCCTGGTGAGGTTTATGCTCTGCCCATTTGATGTAGGATTTCAGCCTCAATGTATCATAAATCTGATAGTGATACTTAAATGTCATCAAGGGAAAATATCTTAAACTGAGAAATTCACAGTCAGAAAATAGATCTTCTGTGGTATATACAAGGGTAACTACGGTTAACATCTACATACATATTTTTACACAAGGAGGCATCCAGACTCTCATGCTAGTGCACAACAGCAGCTGGAGGAAACGGTGTTGTCAGGAAAAGCTCTAGCTGTGGGAGTGTGTTCAGAAGAATTCCACTTGCTCTTGAGCACTAAGGAGAGAAGGAGAAGTCTTATGCTGGAGAAAGAGGCAATTACTTCTTCCCTCCATGCTCAAGAGCAGCAAGAACCAGTCAGGGGTCATTCCCACAGCCATCCAGTGGGCTACAGCACAGCCAAAGTAGAGAGGTAGAGGGAGATCTATGCTCCCCTAGTGTGAAGTAGGGTCTATTTTAAATATGACATTTACAACAACTCATCCATCAGCACTACAGCCTAAGGCAGTGGCCATACTGAAAGGGGGTTTCTGGGTGTTATAGTTCAGAAAGTATTCTTCTAAGCTTTGGTTTAACAGGATTTGTGATGCTTATCTCATGCAACTGGTATAATACTGTACCATTTAATATATCCATCTCCATTGATAGATAGATAGATAGATAGATAGATAGATAGATAGATAGATAGATAGCACATATATATATATATTTATAGTAATTCAGTATATCACACAAGGAATGCATTGGTCAATATGTTTTCACAGTTGTACGTGCGATCATTCATACTTCTGTTCCATTCCCATATTTAAATAGCCAGTTAAATTCATAGTTTTGAAGACATTTTCCTCCAACATGCACATTTCTAAAAAATATTTTATCCCAAATGGTATGATTGCATTCAAAAAATCCAGATAAATGTAAAATTCAGAGAACCACATTACAAATGAATACTCCAAAGAATAACTGCATTCTAAATAACACATTTGTCCCAATACTGCAAATCAGGTCAGTTCACGTCAGAATTTGCAATAGTAGTAGTAGTAGTAGTAGTAGTAATAATAATAATAATAATAATAATAATAATAATATAAAAATAAATATTGAAGCATCTCTCATCAGAACAATATGGAAACACTTAAAACGTCTTGGAGAAATATGCAAAATTTGAACCTCTTGGTTCAATGCCTTTCAAAATTGCCAGAATTTTCAAGGTAATATTCAGAATGGAACTAATTACATTGTTTAACTCAAATTCCACTGCCATCATGTTTTTCAAGGCAGTTGTATACAAATGGTTGCATTGGTAGTTAAGCAGACAGGGATGTCAGCATCTTCACTGCAGAAGCAATAGGACACTTTAAACACAGAAAACTGGTGGGCTGCTGTATGTAATGTGAAGATAAGGATCTGCTACATATATTTTGCAGATGTCTTCCTACACAGAAATTATAGCAAAGAATATTATACCACCATTATTAAGTTGTTCTTTATGCAGTGCCATTCTGTTCTCAACAATGAGTTACATGACCACCTTTGGAAAAAGTATAGCAACAACATCCATCATCATGCTAGCTGGTTGTGTTTGCATTCATGGAAAGGATTGGTGACACAGGCTATATATGCAATAATTTAGAGACTTAGTCATGTATCACAAAAATGGTGTCTGAATTATTTCTTTATGGTTCAATCCACTACTGCTTTGTTAACATCTGTAGGAAGGCATGCTGTGGACAGAGGCAACCTAAGATATTTTGCTGTCATTGGTAGAGAAACAAATGATGACCTTCTTCTTTCACCTTCACATAATAATCCAAGACAGCCAAATTATTTTGGGGGTATGAAGGGAAAAACTCAGACAAACACTTCCCCTCACAGTAAAAGTACATTACAGTCATCCCTCCACATCTGCTAGGGGTAGGGGCACAGGAACGCTGTGAAAATGGAAAAAAAGTGAATAACTCTAGGCCCTCCCACGCCATATTTAACCCACAAAAGAGTATGATCACCATATTCAACCCACCATGGATTTCTTTGAAGCATCAGAGTTCCTTCACAAGGCAAAAGTGGCTGGCTGGTGGGGCTTACTGCCACTTCCACGGCTCCCCAAACCATTTTGAATAGGGACTTAAAAGCCTCATTTGCAGTGTCTCAGTCTCACGAGGCTTGCAGTCCCTATTAAAACTGGCATAGGGAGGCAGCAAAGGTGACAGCAAATAATGCATGAATAATCAAATCCTCAAAAGTGAAACCCGCAAATGTGGAGGTGTTACTGTAGTTTCTAGCCTGGACTTGTGGGATATTAGATATCATTTTGATATCAATAATTTGGCCTACTATACCCCTCTGTCCTCCACGTGCTTGTGAGGCCCCCGGACTAGCTTGCATACAGGCACGGCTGCTAATCGCTGTAATATTCCAAACAAATACAGGCAGGCCAGAAATAGCCAATCCGCCGCTTCAGAAGACCTCAAGGCAAGTACCACATTATGCATGCACACTACTTACAAAGAACTCCCTGCCCCGAGCAGGCAGCTTGACTAGCTGAATACTCATATGTCAAGCACTCTGCGATTTGCATACTGGCTACTCTATTGACAATTCGGTCTTAACTCAATCATGTAAAATACTGACCTTTCGGAGGCTTTGTCTCCAGCCCGAAACTCATTGTTGTCCCCAAGTACGGACTAGTCTATGGCCACATTTTCCCCTACAGAAACCCCTGACTTTGAGCGCTTCCTTGGATCGCTCCTGGCTTCCATCCTGCCTTGCTGCTGCTTCATTTGGCAAGCCTTCCCCTCAGCTCCACATGCTGAGAAACTCCATTTCCACAAACTTCTTCTGACTACCCGGGCTTCAGGACAGGTGTAGTATTTCCCATACCAAAACCTCCTTTAAAAATCCCTCTATCCAACTCTAACCTTTATTTCTATAGTTCTCTGTGTGAGTGTGTTGCATACACTTTTTTGGCTGTATTTTAATAAAAACAACAATTATTATTTTACTTCCGTTTGCTCCTTGACTCGGCCTGACCCCGTAGACATTGGGTAAAAGATCTCGCTATGTTGCCCTGCTTCTCGTATTGCTAGCTTGTGCTCTTTTGACTAATTCCCAACTTTGTAATTTGGAGCGCACTTAGGTGTCCCTCACAGGACCCCCAGAAATCAGGGTAACAGAGGGCTGACTGTAATAATAAACTGAAGAATTAACCATTTGCTATCCTTTTTATGTGTGTTTTGTTAATTGTTTTAAAGGTTTTATGTGTTTTTACCTGTACTGTTACCTGGTTTAATTTTCAACCCAGTTTAATTCTAGAGAAAAGTTGAGTATAAATAAAAGGAATGATGATGTTGCTGATGGATGCAATTGGAACACATGCAAAATATGTGATTTACTCTCTTCAAAGAATCGGTGAGGATATAAGCCTGAAAATGCTGTTGAAAATGGAGAAGTAAGGTTGAAACTAAGAACACAAGTCATAACTGTGGCTGAGAGAAAGAAAGCTTGGATTGTAGATGTTCAATCCCAGGGGACAAAAGAATTGAAGACAAAGAGAGGGAGAAGAATATTGAGATCTATAGCTTGAGACTCAGCTTTTCTGAGAACAGAAAACAAGTATGGTAGTAATAGGTGCTTTGGGAGCAATTGTAAACACATTGACAAAATGTCTGAATAGGATAGCCATAGGTAGGATTACAACAGCAGCATTACAGAAAGCAACAGTGCTTGGAACATACCACACGATCTGACAATACTTCACTGATTCTTAGGGCCATTTCACACTACATAATTATAGTGCTGTATTCCACTTTAACTGCCATGGCAACATCCCATATTTTCCTGGGACTGGCAATTTAGGGAGGATCATTTAGAACTGCCAGCCAGAGGGCTCACCAAGCTACAAAGCCCAGGGTTCCATAGGATGCATCTAGGGCAGTTGGAGTGGAATAATTGTGCTATAATTGTGTGGTGCAAAAGAGTCCTAGTTTCTCAGATAGACTGTGAATTACTAATGGTTCACAAGTGTGAACAGTAAAACTCATGAGATTCTGAAAATGGGATGTTGATGACGGTGATGATGATGTTGACAGCAACGACAATATCTTTTTGTTTGCTCAACTTCACCCTGCCGAAAGCCAACAACTACACCAGCACTGAAGCAAGAGTAGTTAACCTCCTTTTTGGTTTCAAAAGAAGGAAAACAAACCTGTCTGTGTGAAGAATACAAAATGGAAAATCCACATTCTGTCCTGGCTACCTCAAAATGACTTGGGTGGGAAGTGGTGTTAGCTCTGCTTGTAGATGCTTTTAAGTGCCTGGAAAATGGGGTATGTAAGAATGTGCTCATTTTTTATATCCAACAAAGCATAATTTCAAAAGTTTTTATCTTGCCAAGTAGGATTATGATGTGCACTTAGCAACTCTCTGAACATGAAACCTTCCTTTAATATACTCATGGACCTGCAATTTAGACAAATATATGTATGGATGTTTGTGTGCATATTTAAATACTTGTAGGAGAGAAAATAGCTGTCTATCTGTCTGTCTGTCTGTCTGTCTATCTATCTATCTGTCTATCTATCTATCTATCTATCTATCTATCTATCTATCTATCTATGGTGGACAACATGTGGAGGCTGTGAGGGCACATTAGCCTCCTTGCAAACTTTGGAGACCTACACCCCCATCCCTCCAAAAAGATCAACTTTTTTCACTCCAAAGACCGTATAGGATGTGGGGGTGCATTTTTTGCTATGTTTTAGGTCCCCTAGGTCATTTTAGGGCCTGAAGAGGCCTTTTTGTAAAAAAAAAAAAAAGGCAGGAAGTGATTGGAAGTTTTTTAAAAAGGCTTTTCCTGGCCTAAAATGGCCTGGGGAACATCAGTGTAGTACAGTTATCCCTCTCGTGTAGAAGGCATTAGAATCATTTGGGGGCAAAACCCCAATTTTTTGCTCACAAGTAGATTGCAAAGCGTGCAAAAATGGCTCTCTGAGCTGCATGTTGCCTGTCCTGGTGTAAGTACACACTCCATATATATATTCTCCTTACCTGATCCAATTTTTATGGTAAAGCTCAGGTTCTTTGTAATAAACATTTATAGTTCTGTTACTGCGGTCCAGGCCTACCTGGAGATAGCACTTGATATCGTTTTGATATCAAACCATTTGGCTTTCCTCTGCCACCCCAGTCCACGTGTTTGCGAGGCCTCCGGACAAACATGTAAACAGGCGCGGCCGATAATTGCTGGACATTCCATTCTCCACCTAGGCAGGCCGGACCGAGCTGGTTCGTCGCTTCAGAGACCTCTCTGGCAAATACCCTTTTGCTTATGTGCGATACTAACAAAGGTGGCCAGCCCTGAGCAGGTAGCCTTACAAAGCTATACTAAGCGCTCCGCATTTGCATACTGGCTAAACTATTGTTAAATTGACCCTAAGCCAATCATGCTAAACCCTGACCTTTCCAAAGCTTTGTCCCGCTCTTAAATCACATTGTTCTCACCGAGTAAGGTATGGCCTGCAGTCACAATTCACCCTATAAAAGCCCCCAATTCTGAGACCTTCCTCGGATCGCTCCAGAGTTCCAGACCGCCTTGCTGCCGCTTTGTTCAGCAAGCTCCCCTCAGCGAACTGCGCTGAGATTCTTCCCTGCACCCCAACGAACTCTATCTTCATATCTTTCCAGTTTTCCAGGACTTCATATCTCTCCAGTTCTCCAGTACTATGAGACAGGTGTCGTATCATCCATCCCCCTCCAAAAATCCCTATTTCCAATTCTTTAGTTAGCTGTGTGACTGTGTTGTCTTTAATGTTTGTCTGTACTTAATAAAACATCATTTTTGCTATTTTAAACAGTCTGCTTGACTGACCTGACCCTGTAGACGCTGGGTTGCAAGATCCTGCTAAGTTACCCTGCCTCTCACTAGCTTTAGTGAGTGCTCCAGCTAATTTCCCCCAAGTTGTTGTGTTTGTTGTTTGGTTATTTGGGTGCCCCTCCTGGGAGCCCCAGAGAACAGGGTAACAGTTCTTTTGTGATTATTTGTGTACATTTCTCTTTAGTACTTTCATAAAGTTTATTTGACACGAGCTGGTGTGGTGTACTGGTTTGAACATTGGATTATGACTCTGGAGAACAGGTTTCGAATTCCTGGTCGGCCATAGCAACCCACTGAGTGACCTTGGGTGAGTCTCTTTTAGAGGAAGATGAGATCAAACCCCCTGTGAAGAAATCTTGCCAAGAAAACCCTGTGATAAAACCCTGTCTAAGGCCACCATAAGTTGAAAACAACTCAAAGGCACACAGCAGCAGCAACAACAAACATTTATTTTAAAATAGTCAATACATTACAAAACATCAACAAATAAAAACCCAAAAATAGATTAATGTAATTTTATTTGGAGATTTGCATTGCCAAAATCTACTTCAGTTCTCAAAAATTTCACAATAACAGATCTGAAGCAGATTTCCCAAATACCAGTTTAAACTGAAGGAGATCAACATGCAGTTTCTTCTGAGGTCAGAAAGAGTAAATTGCTCCACCAGAAATACAAACACTATTGAAGAAGGCACTGCATAGACATCTGCTACTACTGCTGCTTTTTTAGATATTAATTTGCAATGCATCACTTCCTATTATTTCATGTCATGACATGTCCCATTGAAATTAGTTTAAGTCATCAGATGTGACTGCAGTGCATACAGCATGTCATATTATATCACATCATGAGGAAGCACAAGGTAAACACTGCATGATTGGCAAGCTTTCAGATTTCCTTCACAGGTTGAATCATTTGGGCCAGAACAGAATTGAAAACAAGAAAAATAAATGAAAATACTGCAAATGAACAGAAATAGAACAAGCTACCAAGTGTCTATTTAAAACAACATGTCTTCCGCACTTGCATTTCCACCTGCTTGCGAGAGATGTTTCTTTCTTTTCTTTGTTGCTGCTGCTATGCTTCCATGCCTTATCTCAGACAGACCAGTCGCCTCAAGCTGAAAGTAGAGTTAAGAGTTCTGTTTTTCCTGCCTCCCCCCCCCATGTTCCTGGGGCCAATTCACACTACTGAGTTACAGCACTATACTCCAACTGCCCTAGCAACATCCTATGAAATCCTGGGGTCTCCTATGGGATCGAGGCAGTAGAGTTTTCTGGCTGAGAATTCTAAATACCCATCCCCATGTTGCAAGCCTCAGATTTCCACAGGATGTTGCCATGGCAGTTAAAGTGGTGTATGGAGCTATAGTTGTATATGTGAAAGGACCTGGTTGTGTGCCAGAGCAACCAGAAGCATAAATACCTTGTGTGACATTTGCAGTGTTACTTCCTGCTGGTATTCTCTGTCATTTTGTTTGAATTCAGGCTCTGGTGTTTTTTTTTTCCTGGTTTGTATTTTGTACTGAACTTTTATGAACAAAGAAGTTTCTTTTGACTTGGTTTTCGCAGACTCTATGGAAAAAGAATGTCAGAATGATTGGACTGTAAATGTTTGTAATGGTGAATTTCTTCATCGTGATTTCCTCACAGAACTTCATATGCCTGCCCTGAAAACAGAATGAGCTTTTGTCTAAGGACAGCCTAAGGGCCCTATCACACTACATGGTTACAGTGATATTATTCCACTTTCAGCATCTTTTGGAATTCTGGGGTTTGTATTTTAGTGAGGCCCAAGAGCTCTCTGGCTGAGAATTTAAAATGCCCCTCCTTAAACTGCATATCCCAGGACTCCGTATGATGTTGCCATGGCAGTTAAAGTGGTATATAGTGTTATAATAGTGTAGTGCGATAGGTCCCTAAGACATTTTGCTACTTGAGGGGACACCCTCAAAATGGCATCCTCTTCCAATTCCAGCCGAATCTTCCTTAAGCACTGGAAATGGGACATATCCTTTTTTACCATGTCCTGCGTGCTTCCAGCTTTTGTCATCTGAGGCAGCTATTCACTCTTCCTAATTGTAGAGCCTGTCCTGTGTATTCTGAGTTTACTTTTAAAGGACATTTACTGAGTAAATGAATAAGTGTAATGATCTGAGTATTAGGACAGAATATTTCAGTGCTCTGCCCAGCAAGACTTATAATTCTTTTCATGCATATTATTGAGAAACCACATCAAAATGAAAAGATGAACACAGTTAGATCCCTTCCCCCTCACCACAACCTTTCCTGTCATTGTTCTTCTGTCAAAATGAAATTAGGTTTTCACCTAAAGAAAAATAAGATGTACAGTGTTCCCTGGAATATTGAACTAAGTAGTTCTTTTATCTTCATTGCTTAGGGAAAGTCCTCTTTCAGGTTTTTTTTAAAGAGCAATTAGCACGTTATAGCTGTAAGTAGCTAATGAGAGGCATGCCATCAAAGAATTCCTGGAACAGAGCAAACTAATGGCAGGATCTGAAAAATGACTGCAGAAAAGAGAGCTGTTGTATGAACATCATTAAGTGATAAATTCACTTGCAAGTGCCCCACTAGAATGTGTTCATTAGATCGATGGAAACTTGGCCAGACAACATTTATGTAAAGTCTATTGATTCAATGGGTCTACTTCAGTTGAGACTAAGGATTGGATTTAGACTTAAGAGTTCCTATCCAGCTTCAATGCCAACAACAAAATAACATCTGAAACAATAGTTATTACTCAGGCATTAGTTTACTACTGTACGGCTGTAGCACTATCAGTCCACTTTAACTTCCATGGTTGCATCCTATGGAATGCTGGGATTTGTAGTTTAGGAAGGAACATTTAGAATTCTCAGCTAGGAAGTTCTAGTGCTTCACCAAAATACACAACCCAGGTTTTCATAGGGTGTTATTATGGAAAAGTGGAATCATAGTGCTATGACTGCAGGACGATGACTTTGAGACTTGGAAATTATAGAATAAAGCACAAAAAAAGGCTAGATTGTGAAAATGGAGGATCTTGGTGATCATATCTGTGTGACTATTACTCAGAATCATGGATCTGTTTTTTTAATGTTTAGAGTATGCCATGACTGCTGCATATATAGCAATATAGCAAGTCTTGAAATATGTGAGCCTGATTTTCTCCTGTTAGAATTACAACACAGCAATTCAATTGAGGAAAATGCAATTTTATTCCATCAAATGCACCTCTGAGCATTTAAAATTACCACCCTATACCACCAAATAAGACTTCAATGACAGCAACAACAATAACAACAACAACAACAACAATAATATTTACACTGTATCCCTTTCCTGATTAAAAAAAAAATCACCAGACGTATAAACCAAAACTATTCATGAATACAGCCTAAAATAGTCACAGCATACATTCAGAAAGGTTTCAAACATTCTTATTGTGTCATTTTATTACTTGGATAATGTCCACTAGGAATAATTAACTAGCCTTTTAGATATTATTTATTTGTAATCAGTTATGTTTTCTCTAATGATCTCAAGGAAGCATACATGGCTTTCTTCTTTCCTATTTTATCTTTGTAACAGCCCTATGAAGTAGATCTGGCTGAGAAAAGAGTGACTGGCCCAAAGTCATCCAGTGAGTTTCATGGCTCACTAACTTAGTCCTCACTTCCACCCTGTCTCTTTAGATGACGAATAGTGGTTCTTTTGCCATTTGTCAATGAATTTCTATCTGTTCATCGCTATCTGGTTGCTTGGTCTCCCAACTCATGAACAACAATGCAACCTAAACAAGCAGAGTTTGTATCAATTGTCCACTTAAGTACTCTTTTAAGTACTGGAATCTCAGGATATTTAGTATAGGAAAATGAGCAGGCTGTCTGTGATTCTTTTAGGGTATTTTATTAAACACAGTAATAGATGTACAAATATGTACTCATCTCAGTGCGAAACAGACTTTTCAGTATCTAGGAACTGTTGTCTTTACATTATATTTACATCATACTAACATCTCATACAGTGCTATCACATAATTCAGTTCTTTTATATTTATCTGAGCAACATTCACTAAGAGGCAACATGCACTGGCCTCACACTTGTAAGGGATGGAGACTTTAGGTGGTTGTGCTCCTTCAAGTCATTTCCAACTTATGGTGACCCTGAGGGAAACCTATCAAGGGATTTTCTGGAGCTGAGTGTGTATGATGCACCAAAGATCCACCAGTGAGTTTCCATGGCTGAGCAGGGAATTGAACCCTGGTATCTGGTGTCATAGTCCAATGTGCAATGCATTATACCACGCTGGCTTTCAAGGAAAACTGGAGAATGAAGTCAACAATCCTGCTACCCCTCACATGCTAAGTGAATTAATTTGACTCCTATTGAATCTTTATATCTCCTACTTTCTTCTCACCAGGCATCTCTACTTAACACAAAGAAGAACTTAAACATTTTGCTTAAATATAAAATGTGTGGATAAACATATAGGCATCTATGGGATAGTTTTAGGTCTACCTGAAGAAAAATAAACTGTCATTACATTCCCATACTGGGCATAAACAAATGGAAGCATGAAAGAGTATTCTGGCTGAGTATGAGAGCTTTGGATGACAAGTGACACTAAATGTAGGGACTTCTCATGAATGTTTTTACAGCTGTATATGTATAGTTTTGTGTCATATATTCAGAAAGCAAGATTCTGTGATGCTTTTATTTTCTGGGGAATGTGAAAAAATGTCCGAGGAGAGAGAAATTGAATCTGTAGATACTGGTAAAGATGTTACCATGAATATCAATGCTTATTTTGCTTGGTTGCTGTTCAGAAATATGGATTTGTCTCTCAGGCTAAGAGCTATAATTAAGAAATGTGTATAGGTTCTCTTATGAAATGAGACTTCATTTCTCCCTGTCCAGTTTACACCACTATCAATATCCAGACATCTCATGTAGTCCATTCTATATTTTCCCCCTAAAACTGATGATTTACATTGCAATAGGTCATAATTTTACCACTGAAAAAGGTGATCCAGACAGCTGAAAGATTCCAGGAATAGTTTAAACATGCATACCCACATTTTATGTGGAATACATGGAATATCCCAGAAGAGAAATATCCATCTGTTTGGGTAAAAAAGAATCTATTTCTTTGCACATGTGAGGTATTTTCTAGCATCATCTCATTTACAAGAGACCTAAGGGCTCTTTCATTACCACTAATAGTATTTTTAAACCAGCCTGCATAATCTAGAATAAGAGATTTGAAAAGTTTTCCAGGCTGTGCCTGAAATTCATCATACTCTTGTCCAGTGCAGCCCACTACTTGTGAATTACTGTCTTTTTGGTGGTTGAAAACTATTTGTCTCTTTGCTTCCAAACATATCATCTTACTAGTGGTACAACTAAAAAGATAATGAAATTGAGGATTCCCAATGGAGCATTTTAATGCATGCCCAATTAAGATGAAATATGTTGAGAACATGAAATGTGATCAATAAATTTTCATTTTCAGCATCCATTTCAGAATCTTCTTTTCTTTCTTTCCTGCTTGTTGGTGCTCCATTCTACTATAAAATACCTAATTTATCCACTACTCCCCGTTGCTGATGTAAAATTGAGCAAGCATTAGTGGACCATAAAATACAGATGGCTATCTATGAAACTAATTGCCTTTATGAGATCTTGGTGTTTCTCAGATGTTCCTTTAATAGCAATATGCTTGCAAATTCATAGTGCTCCACTTAGAATTTAATGGACAGTAGTATAAGGTACGTGTGATGCCATTATTCATGTACAAGTGATACATGACTCAAATCTCAAATGAAGTTGCATGTCAATCTGCTGTTAAAATTAGGCTAAGATGATCTAAAGTTCATTGAACCTATGAATACACTGATCTGTGGTGAAGCCCACTGAATGCTATAGGATTTACTTTGGAGTAAATAGATATAAGATTACAAAAGATTCTGCAGATCTTCCATAGCAATCCTGATAGTGTGTACAACAAATGGTGCGATCTTAACAGTGCTCTCTAACCTCATATACTCAGAAGTAAGTCCCACTGACTTCAGCGGAACTTACTTGGATAAAAGTTGGTAAAAGAATCCATCCGAAGGTCTCTTCTAGGTTGGTTTAAATAATTCTAAGCTTTTGAAATATAGGGTTCTTGAGCCTTGGAAGGTTTTGCCAGTTGTTTCTTCATCTGCTGACCATGTGTTCTGCTCTTTTATGGGGGCTCTTTGTAGTTATTCCTTGAATCTGCACTAGTGATCTCTCAAAGGTTTGCTTTCTTTAGTTTTTAAGTTAGGGCTTGCTGAGGTGATCTTATTATCCATTTCATTAATGCAATATAACACAATGGTTGGCATCCTAATAAATAGTCCCTACTAAAGCAGACCCACCCAATCAATTATTGAATGATGAGTCAACACATAGATAAATCTAATGGAGTTTATGAATCTACTCTGTGTTTGTGCCTTCCAGTTACTTCTCAACTTATGGCAACCCCATGAATTTCATAGGATTTTCTGAGGCAAGGAATGCTCAGAGATAGCTTTTCCAGTGCCTTAGCTGAAATACAGTGTACTGTACCTGGTATTTGTTGGCAGGGTCCCATCCAAGTATTAAATAGGGCTGATCTTTCTTTGCTTCCAAGAGCAGATAGGATCTGGTATCTGCAGGGCATTTAGGCCTGGTCTATTCTAGGCCCTTTTTGCATCTTACCTTCTCCCGCGACGCTGCTGCTTCCCCCTCCTTCCTTCCGCAGGGCGCTTTGTGATGATGCGACTGTCGCACGAGCGTCCCGCCCCTTCCTTCCGCAGGGCACTGTGTGAGCTGTAGGCTCCGTGGGGAAAGGAAGCACTTCCCGGCCAGCTCACCGACGCACCACACGGATGTAAGTGCGCGAGCGCGGCACGAGCATTGAGTGAGCGTGGGCTATTTTCAGCTTCAAGCCGAAAATCAAAAAATACACCCCCGCCCTGCTCCAGCCTCGTAAGTGCTGTGCAAGTGGGAGTGTGTCGTGTGCAGCAGCGCTCCCATTTGCGCGGTGCTCAAGGGGTGCTCGTGCAAAAAAAAAAAAAAAAGTGCGAAAAGGGCCCTAGTCAGGACTAAAAGAGAATTTAGGCCTCCAACTTTTTTAAAAAATTATAAATTAAAGAAGAGAAAGCAGAGAAGGATTTTTTTAAAATATATGTTTGAATTAAAAACAAACTTAAGGATGAGATTAAAATGTTGCAGCTGGTGCCAGAAATTGCCAGAAGTTATTATGGAAGAACACAAACATTGTTTGTATGTTTAAAAAACATTGGAGAACTACAACAAATACCATAATCTCCAGCAATCTCCAGCAATTTGCCTGGAGGAACCCCAAACCTAACCTACCAATCTATATCAGTGAATAAAAATAAAAATAATCAGCATTGTTGAGACGGTTAATCTTACATCTGATCACAGAAGAGGGCTAACAGCTCTTTTCTGCATGATTATATTTTAAGCAGATTTATTAACACAGAATAACAAAAATGAAATAAATGTAACTTTTCAAAACTCCATTGTACATTTGCTTGCAATTGATTGGCATTAAAAAAATTAGGAAAAGTGTCCAGTTTATTAAAAAAAATACATTTTTTTCCCTTCTTCTGTTAACACACCTTTTAATTTTATCAGTCACATTCTATCCCCATATGATCTGTCATTCATTCATTGTTGATAGATGCTTTAACTTCCAGCATTTAACATGAACTACTTGGGCTGCAGTTACCATACACACAGTCTGTTTTGGAAGACTAGCTTATAAGTATTTTGGAGAAAAAAACCCTCTAACTGCAAAGTATATCCAAGTTTTCTTGGAAATTTTACAGTCTTGGGAACTTTTTTTCCCCCTAAGTGAATTTGGAACATGTAGTAGATCTTGTAACAGATCTGGAGCTCACAGTTCTGAGGAATACAACAGGGAAGAAAAGAAAGAAGCAGTCCTCAATAGAGACGTGTGTGTGTGCGTGCGTGCGTGTGTGTGTGTGTTTTCCCGCCTCTTGACAGACAAACAAGCCAGGGGAAGCCCCAAGAAAGAGGGATTCTGCAGAATGAACGCAACCGAGTTATTCTGTGGAATGCCTATATAATTTGCATGAGAGGGATGTTCAGATGTCTGAAAGCCCCAATGATATTCTTGGAAGTCTTATTAAAACCAGAATGTGTGAGTGGTGGGGTGAGGTGAAGGAGGGAATTATTAAAAAAAAAACATAGAGGGATGTGCATCCGTGAATTGGGTGGAGTTATTTAATTAGAAAAGGATCTATGCATACCATTGACAAGTCGTTTCAGGAGTGGGTTAGCCCTTTAGTGGTTCCATTTGTTAATAAAAGGTGGCTAGGCAGCAGCTCATAATGAAGCCTTAATGGTAATGCTGGCTTCCCGCTAATAAAGTATCGACTGTACTAAACTGTGCTCTTACAGCTGCTGCCTCCCATTGCTAGACATCATCTGTCTTGATGCCTGCAGCAGTTAAACAAGACCAAGGGAAACAACATTAAACCCTTCATTATTTATAACCTTTCCCCTTACCAATAAAACAGAAATGCTATAAATGCTGTTTCCATGGAAACTCAAGTGCGGCTCAAATTATCATGTTTTTCCCTCTTGTCATCTCTCTCTCTCTCTCTCTCTCTCTCTCTGTCCATTAGCAGGAAATGTCTGAACTTGTCTGTGTAAGATAAGGCAGAAGAATGATGCTGGTGATGGTTGGTGTTAGTAATGTTGACAGTGGCCATACTTGTCCATGGACCATAAATACCATAGGCAAGTCAGTGCTTCTCTTCCTGTGCCAATGATTACAAGCCAGTTTTCTACTTCCTTCTAAGAGCTTATATTGTAAGAAAGCTTATTCTTTCTTTAGGTTCGATTTTAATCATGTCTTCTCTGCTCATGTGGAATCATTCCCGCTGAAATATTTTTTTAAAGAAAGCTATCTCAAAGCTTGTACTCCCTCTCTATTTATTTAATACTTTCTAGAAAACCGATGTAACATAAGAATTCAGGAAGCTGCCTTACCTGGAGAATATTTCTGGATGAAGAGTCAGTTTGGCAATCACCTTTGCTCATTCACAGAATTTTACAGGAAGTCCTGATTATATGGTTTTCCATTTGTAACCCTCTCATACTGGTACTTTCCCACTGTTCTTTCTTTTGTTATTTCTTTTGTACACAGAAGATCCATTAAGGATGGAAAGACAGAATTGGTACCTTTGACTGCTAATGGTAGAAACTCTCTGTTGTGAGCAGAGTTTGGAAAAATTACTTTTTTGGACTATAACTCCCAGAATCCCCCCGCCTGCAAGGTCAGTAGCCATAGCAGCTGGAACATTCCAGGAGCTGTAGTCAAACAAATAACTTTTTCAAATTCTAGTCTAGATACAACTTAGGTCAGACCACTGATGCATTTATTTTAGTATTGGTTACACTGACTGGCAGCAGGTATCCAGAATGTTAGTCAATAACAGTTTCCAGCCCTACCTGGAACTGACTCTGGGGCCTTCTTCATGTAATCAACTGTTGGGCAACAATTCCTTCCACAATGTTACACCCCTAATCCTTTTTGCTTGCTGCACAATGGTACTTTAACTGTGTTTGGCCAGCAGACTGTAGATGGAAACAAAATATATAAGAAGTCAAGAAATGAAATATCATTATTATAGTAGTAGCTTCTAGTTATCAGAAATCCTGCTTTTCCTTCGTTCTTAGCCCTAGCATGTCTGGATAGCACAATCTAGACCCAGGGGTATAGCTACAGGGGGACAAAATGAGGACATTTCCAGTGCCCTGAATAAAACTTTGGTGCCTCCAATGAAATTTTATAAAGAAAGGAAGAAAAAGGACAGGCAGAGTTGCCAAGGGAAAGTAAACACAGCAAATATAAGAGTGGCTCAGAGTTTGAAAAATTACTTTTAAAAAGTAGTTCGGGTCCATTACTTGTTATAATGTTTTTTAAAAGTAATTTGTTACTATTAGACATTGTAAATATTTAAAAGGTTGTTGATTGTGTTATGCATTCCATTGTTCATGACTTTTACTTGCTTTTCTATTGCTAATGATTTATATATAAAAAAAATTAAGTTAGATGAGAGATTGATATAAAACTTGAATAATTCTACCCAAATGTCTCCAAATGCCTTTAAAAAAAAACAAAAAAAAAACATAGAAACTACTCATAAAATGTTACTTGTTGCATGAGAAAAGTTCTGCCATTCCCAATATTGCATTACTTTTCAAATGTATTACTAAGCAAGTAACTTACTACTGTTGACCATGTTACTTCTATCTCCTCACTGCCAGACTCTGGCCCTTTCCGCAACTCACCTTTTTGCGGAGCTGGAGTGTGGGGATCATGCAAGCAGCCTCTAGCAAGAGGCTCTCGCGTCCCAGTTCCTTCAGCTCCACAGCTGCTGCTTGCTTGCGTGAGAGACCCTCCTCTTCCTTCCGCAGTGCAGCCTGGGATTTTCCCAGGCTGTGTTGGGGCAAAAAGAGTAAGTGCCCCAGCTCTGGAGTTCTGCACACACGGCAAGTGCATGCGGGGCCCCGGAGCGATGTGCGATCATGCACCATTTTCAGCTCGCAGCCAAAAATGAAATAGTGTGCGATTGGCTCCTGCCAGCCCCTGGAGTGTCACGCGATTGAGAGTGCGTTGTGTGGACTGCTCCTCACAGTCACACGATGCTCCAGGGGCCCTTTCGCATGGCAAATGCTGTGTGAAAAGGGCCATAACCAGGTATCTAAGTATTATGGGACAAACCAGTCTGTGGATCAAGCCACCAAAGGTGACATGGGCTCTGAGTTCCTGGGACTGGGCTTTTCAGCCAGCTACCATCTAGGATCGTTATCCATTGGAGATAGGAACTAGGACAAAAGGGGCAGAAACATGAGCAAATCATTGGGAAAGCTTTGGAAAAAGAACAGTGAGATTTTAAATGAAAACTCTCTGCTTTTTTAAAAATTCCCTGAACAGTCTTTTTTGAAGATATCAGATTTTAAGATAATCTCTCTCTCTCTCTCTCTCTCCCCCCCCCCGGAAGAAAAAGGGTTCCTTATCTCAATATACTCACCCAACTGCTGTTGCCTATTCATTCAGCATACTGACTGAAATTTAACGGTACAAATCTCAGTAGGTTTTTTTGAGAGAACAAAATCAGAAGTTCATTTCAATTTCAGTTTTAAGTATGCATAGTGATGTTTCTTAATATTTATAGGAATTTTTTAGTTAATGGAGAAGAGGGTCACATATCCTTCCCCCTCATCACCATTTTAATTCTTTCCTGGCTACTGAGGAAGAATGCATTATGCAAATCTAACAACAGAAGACATTAAGGCCATTTATAGGGCACAGTTGTTGTGTACTTATTTGCAAACTTTGTAGAAACACAGATCCAAGAATAACCTGGAACACATGCTTCAGGCATTTCACTTGTTATAGTAATTAAGTGGAGGAAGAGTTTTTTTTTTAAAGGCATAAGGTTTTAGAGCAGTCTGTAACTGGAATCTTTTTCTATCTGCCATGGCCCAGTGAAGGTGTTTATTAAATTCATTCTTAATATGTAGAAATAATTGGATGAGCTGAAGGAAAAAGAAGTTTATAATCCTTTCCTGAAATTAGGTTTCCCCCATTGAAAGACTTGGGCATTATGGCTATGTATCATTTGTGCATGAGTTTTCCAAAAGTAAAAATAAAATTAAACTGCAAACATTATTTCTCTGATTGGTTCTTGCAGCTACAGTACTACTGGGCCAAGGAAATAGGATCAGAACTGTCTCCTACAATCTGTTGCTACGCCACCTAGTTTTCTTCTGTATTTATCATCTGTGATATTTTCAGGAGAACTATTTCCTCACCAGAATCCTGGATTATTTGGGGATGTGGATGATCTGTATCCCAGGGCCCTTTCACATGACTGCAGGGCTGTGATTCCACTTTAACTGTCACGACAATATCCTATGGAATCCTGAGGTTTGTAGCTTGGTCAGGTAATAGAGGAGCTTTCTGCATGAGAGTATAAATAATCCTCCTTGAGCAGTAAATTCCAAGATTCCAGAGGACACAGTCAGGGCAATTAATGCTATGATAACATAGTATGCAAGGGCCATTAGTCAAGCACCCAGTCATGCTATGAAGGAATTTTGGAATTTTGGAACAGGGCCAGGAGGAGGTACAGAACTGTGCTGCTGTGTCTCTCTGTGCGCTTAATGGGCTGATATGCATAGTAAGAGAAATATTTCTTGTTGCTCTTAGTCTATGCAATATATATGGTGCTCATCATGCAGTAGATATCAGAACAAGCAGATGAAAGATGAAGTTCTCAGACTTGTCTCAGGACAATTGTATGGTCCAGCTAGGAGGGCTTAAACTTGTGGCAGAATTTCCACTATGGTAGGTCTTGTGGCAAAACTTACTGGTATAACTAATTGATACATAATTCCCTCCTGGATGAAAGCTAACATAGCTATAAGGAAAACAGAGTCCTCACTCTTACAGAGTTCTGTTATTCCTAGGAAATATACCAATCAATATGATATGATGTGATAAACAAAGCATCTGGACACGAATGACATAATGATAGTTTTCAATGCATACCACAGTGTTTCACTTGCACAAGACATAACTATGCACCTGTTAATTCCCTTATTTATTGCTAGGATGTTTAAGTTAATTGCCCCATGACCAGTGTTAATAATAATATTGTCCTTTTCAGCATCCAATTTTTCTTTATTCCCAGCCTTTCCTTGAAGACCAGGAACTTATTTTATTCTTTTTTATTTTATCCTGCATTTATCCTTGCTCAAAACTTAAGGTGACTCTGTACATTTGAAGGAGGAAGGTAGTGTACTCTATGCATCTGAGGAAGAAAATAAACTGTATCCCATGAAAGCTCATGCTAAAATAAAACTATTAGTAGTAAAGGTGCCACAAAACTGTTATTGTATTGATGTAAGCATAACTTCCTCTTTGAAAATCAGCTAGCAACATAGATCAATGGTTAATAGGATAGCAACAGACACCTTAAGAACAGAATTCTCTGGTAACCCCACAACCCTGTAAGGAACCACCCAGAAAAAACTCCACAGACACAATAAGGATATGAACATTTCTTATGTCTTGGATTTTGTTAAATTTATCTCAGTCCTACCTGCAGTTTTTTTCCTTTTTCTTTCTGTATTGGACTGAGAAATATGCTGTTTTCCTCTGTTCTAAAATTCATACAATTTTTTCAACACATTGTATGCAATATGTGCATATATTTCTGCTGTTTACCCTATTTTTGCAAATTTTACCCATCAGGAACAAACATATTTCAGTATACAGTGGACCCTGTGGTTCTGCTCTAGGATCCCCAGCAATTGGGGAAAAATGAATGCTCACATTGTTAAACGGCAGCAAAGTACACATGGATGCTTCAGCATATCTGTGTGCACATCACTGCCGTTTTAAGTATTGGATGTGGCATTCCATGATCACTTAAATTTGCAGATCTGAAGGTTACTTATAAGGAGGGTCCACTGTATGTTTTTTTTAAAAAAAATGCACACTTTAGACATTCATGCATATTGTTTTGTGCACACTTTATTTCTCAGAAATATTCTGTAATCCTTATATTGTAAATGTGTGAATGCTTCAGGCAGGTTACATCTTTCTACAAGTCTTAGGGGCTATACAAATGCTACACATGAGGAGACCATCAGGTGAAAAGAAATTTATCTTTTTACCACACAGAGATAGGAGTGCCATTTGCCTGTTTCTTGGCCAACTGTGTAGGAAGTATAGGCTTGTATCTCATTGCAGAAATAATTCCCAGGAAAGAGAACAACCTTTTTGCTTCAAAAATAAAGAAATGACACTTGGAGAATGGAATGAACAACAGCAAACATAGTCTGTGACTATGGCTTATAAAGGCCATTTCTGCACTACATTGTTATAATGCTATTAATCCACTTTCAAGATCCTGTGGAATCCTGGTGTTTGCAGTTTAGGACCTTTTGAATTCTCAGCCAGAAAGCTCTTTGGCCTCACTAAACTACAAACTTCAGAATTCCACAGGAGGTTGAAAGTGCACTAGTAGCTCTAGAACTAGAACTAGTAGCACTAGAGCAGTGTAGTGTAGAAATGGCCAAAGTCAAACCAGTAATACTGAGTAGGTACAAGAACAGAAAGCACTAACCATAACATAGGCTGAAGAGGCTTACACAAAGGGACACAATTTTATTGCTTATAGCACACATAGTTTTTGGTGCTGTCAGTCAAGATCTAAAGGATCCAGTCATCAGGCAGTTCAGCTTCTGGCTCTGTCTACTATCTGTGTGCTGAGGTAACGTTGATTCCTTGGAGTGGCTCAGAACAGTTTCCTTCAAGTCTTTCTGCCAAGACCTCAGGAGCCATCCGGGATAGCTGATTGGTGCAGAGGGCGATGCCTACTTTGACAAACTGGGCAGCATGTGGCAGCTATGCAATGAAGGAAACACTTTATTTTGCTCCTCACTACCACCCATGTGACAGGCACAAAGTGGCCTTACTGAATAAGTCAAAACTTAGTGTTTATGGCTGAAATCTATATTTCTCTGCAAAAATGATGAAATCTAAGTTGGCGTTACAGAAGAACTTCCACCCACCAATCTTGCTCACTAGTTCTCTCTTCTAATGCCTCAGTGAACTTTCTCTTGCTTTTTTTCGCTTCTGTAAGTAGAGAGATGTGCCTGAATCTTTCCTTCCTTTTCTTTTTATGTGCATCTTTTAAGACTAATAAAAATCTAAGCCCTTTCTTTAAAAAATGCAGTTTGGGTGAGAGATGGTAAGTTACCCACTATCTTGAAGTTAATGCTCTACTTTTTCTTCTTATTGTGAAATACTCTTTTCTTGTATTGCTTCCAATTCAGATGTAATTGCCCAGATAAACATGAAGTAAATCTTTCTCTGATAGATACAGGGAGCAGATACAGGGAGCAGAACCATTATCTAGTACTTACTAGAAGAAGAAGAAAAGTTATCTTTATCTCTTAATAACTCAACAATTTGTTTTTTCAAGCTCTGTTCATGAATATTGGAACACTGAACACATAAACAATACATAACAATATGCACAGTTGAGCAGCTAATTTGGGAAGAACATTTTAGCATACTTTTGGCGAATTTTAAAGCTCTTTAAAACCTAGCTGTTGGTGATGGGGTGGTCCAATGTGATGAGCCCTTCATTAAGAAGGAAATAAATGGATGGCAGACACAATATTGTTTTGGTGCACCATTGGATTCTCTTCTTCATGCACAGAAGTAATGAGGCTTTCACACTGGCAGTCTAGCAGCAGAATTCTGTATACATCTATTAGCAAGTAAGTTCTTTTGAATTAAATGGAGTTTGTCCCCACTAAATGGGTATAGCAGCAGTTGGAAACTTCTAATTTGTAGATCATATCCAGCCTACCAAGCTCTCCCAGAAGTGTGTGTCCTCAGATTATAGAGTCATAGCTCTATAATGTTAGAAAGGATTGGAATTTTCATTCCAGTGGAACATTCAAAGAGGAATAGGGAAAGCATTGAGAAGAGAGAAAAGCAAAATTGTGGAATACTCTCCCACTGGAAACTAGACTAGAGAACTAGGCTTCTGGTGGGCTCAGAAGCATTTGTGGGGCAATTCCAGGATGCAATACTTCCTGACAAGATCTGTCACAGCTTAGAAAAAATAGTCATGCTGGTTGAGGCTCTTTGGGAGCTATAGTCCAAAAATACTGGAAGACTTTGCTGCCTCCCTCTATCTGCACCAGAAGCCTCAGGGCTTGTGGATTCATGGTATACATCCATCCCTAAGGCTTGTCAGAGGTTCATTGTGAGCTGTGACAATTATTTTGTCTATTTTGTCCCTTGATGGATCCAAGTCCTTTCCTCATGTCATGCAGGGTGCATTTTGCATCTAAGGAATAAAGTTTGGGCTCTTGTGAGCATCTTGTAAAGGCACCTCTTTTTTATCAGAGCCCACAAGATGAAAGGAAGATCTCTCCCGAAGCTGCAAACCCCAGGATTCCAAAGGATGTTGAAAGTGGAGTCATAGCGCTAGAACAGGCTAGTGCAGAAATGGCCCCAGTCTCAGGGGATGGCAATGGCAAACCCCTTCTGAACAAATACTGCCAAGAAAACCCTGTGATCATTTCACCTTAGGGTTACCATATGTTGAAAATGACTTGAAGGCACACATACACAAGGCAGAGAGAGTGTGACTAGCCTAAGGTTTCCATGGGTGACTAGCTCCTGTTTCCATGTGTGAGTGAGAGTTTGAACTCTGGTTTCCCTGAGCCCTAGTCCAACACTCAAATGAACCACAGTACTGTTTATATTTCCTATTTTGAGGGAAAATAACAGATAGGATTGTGATTCTGATGTCACGGACAAATAAATGTCATTTCTGTTTGATTAGAAGGATAGTAAAATCCTGGTTTATAGCCAGTCTGAATTTTAATTATAGCACACAGAGCCCCTAAATGGGGCCATCAAATGCCATTCCCTTTTGATTAACTTATACTGTATTGATTTAGTAATACTACATTGCCTAAATGTGCCATCTATCTTTGCCAGTGAAAACAGGAAAGCTTTCTGTGTAGAGGATTATTTTGATGTACAACACAAATGCCCACCCTCCCTAGTGAAGTCCACAAAGCATTGCTCTTATTAAATGTTAGTTGAATATTAGCAGTTTTTAATTGAATAGTTGAACATAACCATTTTACCATGCTTTTGGTGCCTAAGGGTATAATTAGGCCTTACACTTAATAAGACTATGATATGATATATAATTATTGCTGTTCCTATGTTCTTTTTTATTCTGGCCTGCTGAAGTTACTGTTTTGTTTTTAAATTATTCCGTTTGATATTTCATTGAGATGATGGTTGTTTGTATTTTGATCAGCTGATATGTATTTACATATTTTGCTTTAAGCATCTTCATAGACAATTGGATTGTAGATGGTAGATATCACAGAAATCAAGCATGCTCATTTTGCAGCCCTATGCAACACTTACATGGGTGGTTGTTGTGGCTGTTATGTACCATCAAGTAAACTCTGACTTATAGCAACCTTATTGTCCAATTTTCTTGGCAAATTTTACTCCGAGGAAGTTTGGTATTGCCTTCCTCTTAGGCTGAGAAGGTGTGACATCCCCAAGGTCAACCAGTGCTTTTCTATGACTAAGCAGGGATTCATATCCTCATCTCCTGGATACACTCAAACTACTAGACTATACTAGCTCCCTTCCTCAAATGTAACACACAGAAATTAAATAGGGCTATAGACAGAATCTATACGGCTGAAGTTCTACATGTACTGGTTAGGAAAAGTCCGATTAAAATCAATGGTGCTTGTTTGTTGACTAGACACAAGTAGAGTTGGGCTGCTGTTTCTATAAGCAAACTGAGGATCTCATTACAATGAAAAGAACATTGAGAAAGAGAAAATGAGAATTAAATGGGTCCAGACTTTAAGGTGTATCTTTTACTGTTATGCTAATTAAAGCACTGAGATGTGGCACATATTAAAATCCTGTCTCTTTAGTATTTGGGAATAATTGGAAAAATGTGTAGGAATATAAAGGAATATGTGTAGGAATACAAAGCAATAAAATCCCACAGTTCATTATTTCCATTCTGTTTCAGCTGAGCCAGTCATACTGTCTTTCAAGATATGCCAGTCTTTGCCTCCTCTTTCCTGGTTTCGTGCCTCCATCCCCAGCAATTCAGAGGTTACATTGGGTTAAATTTATTAGTCCCACCTAGATTAGATCCATGAAAATGAATAGGTCACTACTGATTTCAATAGGTCTAGATAGCACTAAGATTAGATTTAGCCCTAAGAATGCTAATAGTCTAGCTCTAAGTGCCATTGATTTCAGCTGGTGTAATCTAGGTAGGACTAAGATTAAATTTAGCCCTAAAAATACTGACAATCTAGCTCTAAATGCCATTGCTTTCAGTGAGTCTAATTAAGATAGGACTAGGGCCCTTTCCGCACGAGGTGAGTGAATTGCTCCATGCCGTTAGTCTCCGCTTCTTCTTGGCTCAAAGCAACGCAGATTGTCCCTTAAGCCCTTGCGCAGGGCTCCTCTGTTTGTTCCAGGGCGATGCGGAGCAGTGCGAGGTCTTCAGATCTGCACTGGTGAGGCTTACAAAATGGTGGCTTCCACTTGTTTGTGGGTCTGGACCAACTGCTGAAGCTGGCCACACCCACAGCCCACCCTCTGCTGATTGCAGGCTCGCATTGGTGCGAATCTGCGCATCTGCACAACTGAGCAGGAACGCAATAGCGCGCTCTGGAAAATTGAAACACTGATTTTTTCTGGTCTTCACATAGCGCGCTGGAGGACCACTTAGGGGCATTTTGGATCGGACTTAGGCACAGAAATAAAGTAAATAGTCCAAACCTAAACCAATCCAAAGTGTGGACAACCTCCGTGACAGGACGTCTTGGCCCATCTTAACTTCCCCATGCGGAAAGGGCCTAGCTTAAACTTTAGCCCTAAGAATATGAATGTTTGGCTCTAAGGTGTTGTGGAAATTGTACAATTAGTACTTCCAGGAGGCTTGCTACAGCTGTTAGACTTATGAAGAAGCAGTGTATGTCCTATATGGCATGGATTTTGTTTATTGAAAGACTAGAAAGAAGTTACAAGACAAATAGGGATGCTTAACTACAGCCCCACGATGCTTAATGAATAAAGCACCATTCTTGTTGCAGGGGAAAAGAAACACTTTTGGGCCTCTTTGCCTGCGTCACAAAAATAACAATGCTTGATATTACCAATGAGTTACCAATTACCAAGTCAAATTATAAGCCTTCGTGATCTGGATGAAATAAATTTCAATGTTAACTTCTTTTACTGGAGAAGGGGGAGTATTTTCTGACTCCAATGAATTCCAGTGTCATTTTCCCAGTGGAAGGAATTTTGATCTCTCCTAAATTCGCCCAAATAATGCATCACTTCTTTGCTGTATCATGATTTTTTTTGGGTGGGGAATACAGCTTATTTTGTCTCAATATATTATTTGGCTGGGACAAAAGAAATAAGACATCAATGGCAAATCAGCGGCACAAATCTGATTGTTAATCCCAACTAGAAGCAGGCCCACTGAATCAATGAAACATGCATAAGTCCTGATATCAAGTTCCTATTGATTCAGTAGGTCTAATATAAGTAGGGCTAACAACTGGATTTAGGCAAGAGATGGATAAAACTGTGACCTTCCAGATGTTTTGGAATAGAATCCCCAGATTTCTTCACCAGTGACTATGCTGGGGGATGATGGAATCTGTATTCCAAGATCTCGAAGGCTGCAGTTTCCCTCTCCTGATTATTTTAGGCCAGTAGATTTTGGGGGACATTATTTGTTCCAGCTGCTTGTTTTTTGCAGTGGAAAAAAAAAACTACGCATGGCAAACAACTGAAATTTGAGGATACTGTTGACAATTCTGCAAGTGAGAATGTCATAGAATGCCTACACTGCATGTCGAGTTCTACATAGATTCTGCTATGCAACAGAAATAAAAGTGGCCATTCTTAACTGAACAGCATAGAGTAAGAATGGCTTAAATTGTGAATGCACAATAGGACTTTTTCCTAACAGGGACGAAGAATCAAAAAGAAGAAACAAAAGGGTCTGATGTGCTTAAATCAGTAATATTTATAACTTTCCATAGACTCAAAAAGATCTGAGGTTGCTTGGAGGCTGGATTTATTTTTATTTTTAAAGATGAACTGAACTCTCATCTCTTATGAGATAGAAGAGGCAGGAGACAGTTCTATACACATGTGACTTCAGTAACACAATTCCATGTGCCTTCAGTGATTAGGAGGAGACCTAAGGATAGAAAAGAAAATACAGATGCCTTTGGCATGATCTCTTTGTGAGATTTTATTTTATTGAACCAATATAGCCCATTTTTCATAACCTATTTATTATATTTCCCTTCAATCCTATTCTCAGATTGTTTTTCTAAAAAGAATAAAACAACTGAAATGTAAATATCAAGGAAGCCATGCTCTTCAGTCTGGAAGACCTGAGCAGGGTTGTTGATGATAAGGTGACCTGGAGGTTGCCATAAGACGACTTGGTGGTGTTTAACAACAGTCTTTCCTCTTCCTGTTCCTCCTTCAGGCTCCACCACCCTGCCATGTAGCATTGCAAGGTCAGGACTATCTCAGGCCCTGGAGATTGCAGGACAACACCTGGTGATATCATTAAGCATAATATCTTAATAATCAACCACAGATACACAGAGTATGACATTTCAAACATAAATTACTAAGGGTAACAACTGAAGAAAAAAATATATCCTTTTTAAAAAAAAGTAATGTTCTTGCCTGGAGATTCTTCCCCTTCTGAAGGCTGAAGATAGGATCCAGGCCCTAACACTCATGGTGGCCCTGAGACCTGGGAATCCTGCTGCTATGGCTGGTTATACTTCCTGAGTTCCACACATACTCTTACATGACCATGAGCAGATCAACCCTTCTGGATTAATCAAAAGATAATGGGCTATACTAGACAATATTCTTCCTAAGTGCCACTCAGAACCAGAGACTGACATCTGTATGAGAATAGTCTCATCTCTTCCTCATCACTGTTACCACTGCCTTTTCTCTGTTCAAGGACAGCTCTAATAGGAAGTTGGGTAAGGTGGCCATCTTAAATGGCAGAATGCAGGGGGTGGCAAATTTGTACTTTGTCCCACTATCCAAGGAGGGCCTTTTCTGCTCATGAGAACTGATGCTACAGGGAGCTCTCCAGAATCAGTGATGTCTTCAGTGTATTAGCACCAATTTCCCCAATGGAAAAATACAGAAACTGAGTAGTTTTGAGCTATATAGGCAAGGGAGGAGATTCACAAGCTATGTACACTATGCGTCTTATAGAAGAGCTGTTCTGTTTCCCTTTCTCTGACTTACTGTCTTTAGGGTCCTTTCTGCAACTCACCTTTCTGCGGAGCTGGGGTGCGCGGATCATGCAAGCAGCCTCTTCTGAGAGGCTCTCACGTCCCGGTTCCTTCAGCTCCACAGCTGCTGCCTGCTCGCGTGAGAACCCCTCCTCTTCCTTGCAGTGCAGCCTGGGTTTTCCCAGGCTGCACTGGGGCAGGAAGTGTGAGCACCGCAGCTCCGGAGCTCTGCACACATGGCAAGTGTGCGCGGGGGCCCGGAGTGATGCGCAATCATGCACCATTTTCGGCTCACAGCCGAAAATGAAATAGTGCACGGTAGGCACCTGCCAGCCCCTGGAGCATTGTTTGACTGCGAGTGTGTTGTGTGAACTGCTCCTCGCAGTCGCGTGATGCTCCAGGAGCCCTTTCGCATGGCAAATGCCATGTGAAAAGGGCCTAGCAGTGATACCTCCATCCAGTCAACACTGACTAAAAGTGTGGCCAGTGGAGAGATGAAGGAAGGCCCAAGAAGAAGTGAATGTAGGAATTGGTGGAAAACAGACTTGGAGTGAGGGAGCAGATGAAGGACTTAGTGGGGGGTGGGGTGGGGGAGGAAGAGGTTAAATGAAAAAAAATGTGCAAAATGAAAGAAAGGGAAGAGGAAAGAAAGTTTAAAAGAAATGGCGACAATGGTTAGGGGAAAAGAAGAAACAAATATATTGGGTGTAGGGAAAACAGGAAACAGGGGAAGCAAAGGAAATACAGTAGAGTCCCGGTTATCCGACCTGTAGTTATCTGACGGTCCGGATTAACCGATGCCACGGCTCCCTGGGGGCCTGGCTGCAGGCATTTCTGCGCCCCCAGGTCCGCCCCGACATGCCCTCAGGCCCGCCCCGACACGGCCCCAAAATGGCGGCTACCGCGGGGCTCCGTGTCATCTGACATTTCAGTTATCCGACCCTGCGCCTGCCAGTTTAGGTTGGATAACTCTACTGTAGAGACAAAATCACATGATGACTTGGAAGGGAAAATTGCACTTCAGCAATTTCGAATCACTAAACTTGTGTTTCTTTGACCTTTGTGCCTCAAGAAAACCTTCCCTGCATGCCCACATTTGCACTTCCACATTTATCTTGGTAGAAACAGAGAGTAGGAATGAAAAATCCTTGGTAATGTCTGAAGTTTCCTGGGAATACTTTGGGGTGGAGCAGACATCATGTAGAAATCCAAAATAAAATTGGTTTGTACAGGAACAAAACCTGGAACTTTCAGAGGTATTTTTCTTTCTAGAAAGTTTCAGAAGTTCTCTATTGTCCCCAACCTCTTTGTATTCATGGGAAGAACAGCCATCTGGTAGAATGTTTTGGAGTAGATAACTTTTCTATAAAATTGCAGTGTGTATGGGTAGGTGTTCATTTAAAACTTCACTGAAGAGTTACAGTTTACACCTGGCTTGTCTGCTCTGACTGACTGATCTGCTAAAAAATCCAGCAAAACACCCCCCCCCCATTTCTCTTCATTGAGGTAAAACTGCTTATTTTGAATCTTCCTTAGAGAAAATCCTTCCATGGGTATAGCTATAAGAGGAGTAGCAAAATGAGGACATTGTTCCCACCAATAAGAATTCTGCCCCTCCATGAAATTTTCCTTTAGTCCCCAAATTTCTAGTTTTGTCCTAACTTAAAACTTCGACTGAACATTTAGAAATACAGTTAGGTATCCAAAGAAAACGGGTTACCAGACAAAATTACAAGGAAATGCAAACACAGCAAATATGAGAGTTCTAGGTACTCTCTACAATGCCAGAAATTTGGGGACTGGAGGAAAATTTCATTTGTGGAGGGAACAATTCTCATGACAAAGAGACTGATGGATAGATAGAAAAAAGGTCTGAGGGATGAAGACACCAACAGCATTGATCCAAGAAGGTATACAAAGCCACTCCCTCCACATATAGAAGCCAACTGGAATTCCAGTTTGAATCTTCCTTCAACACTGGCAAAATGATTGCATCCTCCACTGAACTTGCCACCAGCATCATAACTTCAAAATGCAGAGTAGGTTTATATGGTACACATAGCTCTCTTCTCCAACACTTTCATGTTCACCCAGTCTCCTTACTACCAGCACCAGCACCGCCGCATCTACTACCTCAGGTTGCCATTTGCTCTGCCTAATGGTTGCACTAACCAATGGAAGTGCAAAGCCAGATTTACACTAAATTTCAGAATGGAAAAAATTTAGTTTTTGAAAGTCTGAACAAGCCATATTGTAGCAAAAATCAATCCAAAGACTCCACATTATTGCACTTTGTAGAAGTTAAGTCCTCATATTTGAGAAGGGGAAATGTAATATATCAACCTCCTTGCCCCATCCATTTTTCCAGACAGAAGATCATTAACTGGCCATATCGCCATTCAGTTCATGTTCCATTTATCACAGATATTGCCCTCAGCAAGAACCTCAGGACATAGCCATCCCAGGCTCTGTGAAAGATTGAAACCCCATTATACCTAATGTTTACTGATTTCTTTTTGATATGACAATTAAAAGTGACATACTATAGCTCTTTAATCCTGGGTGGCTCCCTAGACTGCCAGGGTGATGCCATTGATAGGTTTTTGATGTGGCTCAGCAGGAAACCATGCAACACAATACAGGATGTTTCTCTCTCTCTCTCTCTTTTTTAATATATATTTTTGTTAAAATTACATCATCCCTTGAAATTACATTTCTTCATGTTCTTGTTCTTTACTTGTATTCCCCCCAACATTCCTTAACTTGCGTTTCTCCAAAGTTACACCTTATTCCTAGTATTCTCGTTGTCTTTTTCCCGTAAATATTCGTTTCTAATCTGTACATTTATTAACTATCATTACTAAAGATAATCATATTTATCTATATATTATATCTATACATCATGTCTATATATGATATATGTCTATACATCAAATATTTTAATTGCTTACATCGTCTTTGGTCTATATCATTATCTTTTATCTCTATGTCTATCTTATCCCTTTATCTATCTTTTCTTTATCCAGTCTGATATCAGTTTCCATTCTCTTTCTGTTTGTTGGATCATCTTATCTTTTAACAGACATGATAATTTATCTATTTCCATCATATTGGTGATCTTGACTTCCCATTCCTCCGTGGATGGAGTTTCCCCACCCTTCCAATGTTGCGCAAAACACAATCTGGCAGCCGTAATCAAATATAACAAAATCTTTTTCTTTAAATCCTTAAGATCAGTGACCATATTCAATAAATATAGCTCAGGTGTCATCTCATATTTTATCTTTAGTATATCTTGAATATGATTGTGTATCTTTCACCAGAACATGCTTGCTTGTTTACGTGTTCACCACAAATGGTAATATGATCCTATTTCACTATCACACTTCTAGCACTTTCCACTTCCCATATGTAAAGTCTTTTTCATTTTCAGTGGTGTCATGTGCCACCTATATAATATTTTGAAGAAAATTTCTCTCAAATTCATGCTGGGTGTGAATTTTATGTCTTCCTTCCATGCTTTAGTCCATTTCTCAATTTCTATCTTACGTCCTATATTCTGTGCCCATTTTATTGTTGTCTCTTTGATTGTTTCTTGTTCTAGGACACACTCTAGAAGTAATTTATAAATTTTTGAGATTTCTTTAGGTTGATTGTCAATTAAGATCTTGTCCAACTCACTTTTGCTACTTTCAAAACCTAACAGGTGCTTATCCATGTTGAATCTTTCTCTGATTTGTCTATATGGGAACCAATTTATTTCATCTCCCTGTTATTTTAATTCCTCTGCTGTTTTCAATTTAGGTACATTTCCTTCCCATTTTTTAAAATATGTTTATTGAATTTTACAATGAAAAATAAAAAATAAATTACCCCCCCTTCCCCACTTCCTTCTTTTTTCCAGTTGAATCTGCTTGTTTATCTTAATACACATATATTTTTAACTTTACAATAGTCCTACATTGTCACTTACTTTGCTACATTGCTGCTTGATACATACCTTATATATTGTTTATTATTTCTTTATCCAATTCAAAATCTTTCCCCATTCCCCTTCAAAGTTCTGGATAGTTTTATTTCTCAATAAAAATGTTAACTTTTCTGTTTCTACCATATCCAGGACCTTAAGTTGCCATTCTTTTATATCTACATATTCCCTTTTTTTCCAATGTTGCGCATATGCCAATCTTGCAGCACTTATCATATATAACAATACCTTCTGATGACATCTTATTTCTCTTTGTTGCCATTTCCTTCCCATTTAATAAGTTCTGAATATTTAAGCAATTGACCGCTTTTTGTTTGAAAGCTTCCTGGGGGAGGTCCAAATTGGTAGTTTCACGTAAAATTTATGATAGACTTTCTTCCATACTCTTATTAATGAGTTTTGAATACAATGATTATTAAAGTCTCTATTTACTGAAGTTTTATTATAATTGAGGTAACCGTGCCAACCAAATCGATTATCAAAACCTACCAGTTGTAATAGTGGTGTATTTTCAAGAGAGATCCAATCTTTTATCCATGTCAGGATACATGCTTGGAAGTATAATTTCAAGGAAGACAAGCCAAATCCTCCATGATCTTTGGAATCTTGTAGTATCTTCATTTTGATCTGGGGTTTTCTCCCAGACCATATACATTTTGATATTTCTTGATCCCATGGTCTAAAAGGTTTTTCGTTCACTATCACAGGGAGATTTTGAAACAAATACATTAGTTTAGGTAATACAGACATTTTTATCATATTGATTCTGCCAAATAAGGATAAGTCAAATTTATTCCATCTCAACAGATCATTTTTTATCTGATTCCATGTCTTTTGATAATTATTTTCATACAGTTCTGAAGGCTTTTTTGTAACTATAATTCCCAGATATTTTACTTTTTTTGACAGTTGAAAGCCTGAGATCTCTTTCAATACTTCTTCTTCTTTCTTTTGCATATTCATTGTAAGTTGCATTATTTTTTCTTTATTTATTCTGACTCCTGCTAAATGACCATATTCCTGTAGGGTCTCTGTTAATTTTGTTAAGGAGTCTTTTGGTTCTTCTATAAATAAAACTAAATCGTCAGCGAATGCCTTGTTTGATTTCTCCATTTTTTGTTTTCGTCCCCCATATTTGCTTGTCTTCTCTAATTTTGTTACATAATATTTCTAATGTCATTGTGAATAGTAGTGGTGACAGTAGGCAACCTTGCTGAACTCCTTTGGAAACATCAAATTAATTAATTTTTTCTCCATTTATAATCAATCTCATTTTCTGTTCTTGGTAGATTTTTTCTATTCATTGTTTAAAATTCCTTCCCACCTTATATTCTTCCATCATTTCTTTCATAAATTCCAAGGAGATGTTGTCAAATGCCTTTTCAGCATCGAGAAACACCAAAGCAAATTTCTTATCAGGTTTTTTTTAATAATATTCAATACTATTAAGAACTCTTCTCACATTATTTCTTGTATTTCTATCTGGGAGGAATCCAGCCTGGTCCTCATGTATGATATCTTGAAGTATCTTTTTTAATCTTCTAGCCAATATCGAAGCATAGATTTTGTAATCAATATTTAACAGTGATATTGGTCTGTAGTTGCTTACTTCTGTAGTTGCTTACTACTTTCCTTCCTTGGGTATGACAGTAATATTGGATTCTCCCCATGTTCCAGGTCTTCCATTTTCATTTATTCCTCTGATCATGCTATTTGATGGCTTTATCAACTCTTCTTGAAGTTGTTTATAGTAAAAAGGCATGAAATCATCTGGGCCTGGTGCTTTCCCAGATTTCATCTCATTTATTGCATCTGTGACTTCATTCATTATGGTTGGAGCATTCAGCAAATTACGTTTTTCAGGTGATATTTTGGGGAACCCTTGTTTTTTTAAGAAATCTTTTCTTTGCTGGGTTTTTCTAATTGAGGGGTCTTTTCTCATAAATAAGTTGCTATAATGTTCTTCAAAAGTTAAAATTGTTTGAGATATTTCAGCTTCTTTTCAATTTCTTCTGTTGCTAATTATGAAATCTCATTCTGGAGAACTTTCACTTCTAAACTGAGTCCCTTATTCATCAAATTTCTTTTCAATTCATCTTGCTTCTCTTTTAGCTCATTGGTCAGTCTCTGATGGGCCTCCCTTTTTTTCTTGCTTTGTTGATGTTGTTGAATGAAGAATCCTTTCATTACTGCCTTTGAGGTATCCCATATCATACTCATATTCATTCCATTTGTCATATTTTCCTTAAAAAATAATCTTACAGTTTCTTTGGTCTTTTTCATAATCTCTTCATCTTTCAGTAGATTATCTTTTAGGTGCCAGGAATAATGTTTTCTTGGTTCTTTAAGATCAAGCATAGCTGGGTGGTGGTCCAATAGTATTTTATGTAGGATTTCAGATCTTTTAGCCTCTTTTGAGAGATGTTTCGAAATGAATGTCAGATTGATTCTGGACCATGTTTGATAGGGTTCAGAGAAGAAGGTCAAATCTTGACCCTTTGAATGCTTCAATCTCCAGGTATCAGTCAATGATAATTGTTCCACTAGTTCGAAGAAGGTGTCAGGTATTTTCCCTTGTATTTTGGTCCTGGGTTTTCTTTGCAATTTTTTTGTCTATCTTGGTGTCATTCATGCCATTAAAATCACCAAGAAGAATCACACTTTTGTATTCGAACTTCTGCAACTTTTCTAAGAGGATTTTATAAAATTTTGACTTATTCTCATTGAGAGCATATATTTCTACTATAAGGGTTTTCAATCCCTTATAATGTATTTCCACCCCTAGTGTTCTTCCTTCTGTATCTTCGAATATTTCTTTGGCTGAAATATTCCTCTGTACATATATCATGATGCCTCTTTTCTTTTGGGGGAATGAAGATGTGAAACTTTCTCCTAATCTCACATTTCTTAAATATTTTTCTTGATTCAGTTTAATATGGGTTTCTTGAATATAAATTATATCCGCTTTGTATCTTTCTAATTGGTGAAAAATTTGACGTCTTTTTTATTGAGAGTTTATCCCATGGACATTCCAAGAAATGGTTTTCATCTAAGTTTACTTCCCTTTTTTCTGCCCCTCTTGTTTCAATCTGAATTTGTTGGATCTGTTTCTTCTTTTCCACTGAGGAGGAGTAGGAGGAGGAGTAGAAGAAGGAGGAGGAGGAGGAGTTCTTCTTCTTCTTCTTCTTCTTCTTCTTCTTCTTCTTCTTCTTCTTCTTTTTTGTTTTCTCGTGGTCTAGAACAGGTTGCTTCTCATTCTTTCAGTGAAATGTAAAATACTGGTGTTGTTAATATACTCTTGTGTTGGCACTGTCAAGATACACATATATGGGAAAGCAGTTTGTAAAATAGCTGTCCTAGAAACTTCTGCTCCCAGAAGTGCAAGCATATGTTAATTACTCCCTGTGAGGGTGACAGTAGGGTTGATTCATGTGAACTGTTGAAGTTAATATGAATATTACTCTTACCAGCATTTATTTCTATGATTATCCCAGAACAGGAAATGTAGATATGGGAAGCTAGAGGTAAGGCAAGAATTCTCAGTAACATTGGTCAAAAAGCTGTTGAAATGTTAGATGTAAACAATCCTGCAGTCCCCCCCCATAGGAATTCATTGCATTTCAGCTAATGGTCCGACTGTGCCTGTCAGTGAAACATCTTGTGAAATGTTACCCTGCTAGAATTTTTTTTTTTTAAAAAAAACTTGATTCAGAATTCTTTTATCTGTGAGGCAGTCACTGACGCATGGGAATCTTAGTATGAAAAACAGTAAACAGTCATGTAGATATCATGATTCCATTGAAATGAAGCACAGATTTCTTCTTTACCACCTTGATCTGGCTTTCTGATAGATAAAATAGAGAAAGGAAACAACACTTATTTTACAGTCAGGTTTGGACAATGAGAATCTCCATATGGTTTAGCCCATTCTGCTCCTTGCTTGCCACTGTTTGGCAAAAAGGGTGAACAATTTTCAGGGTTCTTCAGGCTCATTCTCTCATGCTAGATTTCTCAAACTACCCACTAACAGCTTTTCAAGATTTTTCTCTGTACAAGAGAGAGGGCCATATTATTTCATTGTTAACTGGTGGTATAAAATATTTTAAATAAATAAAGTAAATGCCAGTTGTGAGGAGGATGAAGGCAAAGCAATGGGTAAGGCCACCCTCCTTTTATGTATATATGCACACTTACATAAACATCTGCACCAACGCCTAGAAAATCTCCTTTCTTTTTTTTTTACCCTTCAGTTCTCAGAACCCATTAGCCTTTATGGCTATGTGGGTTGGGGATTCTAGGAGCTCTGGTTCAAAAAAGTAAATTTTCCTAGCTTTGAACCACACACACGTATATTCATGCATCCATTAAACACTATTTTTGGTTCTCTCACACATATACATACTTACATGTTACATATACATGCAGTCTACAGTGAGATTTAAAAATCATCTATAGCTTTCAGTAAGGCTACATAAGAATCTACTTTTGACCTACAGCTTCATCATGGCTAAAGCAAGTTTATTTAAGCAGGAGCTGGTGAATCTCTCACTTATTATTTCTCTCTCTCTCTCTCTGATTTTTCCCCTCATTTTTCTTAACTGTAATTTTGGTTCTTCCCAAACTTCGTGCATTTTTCCAATCTGTATTACTTTAAAGACATCACACAAAAATGTGTATGCACTTTTTGTGCTCGTTTCACCTAGTACATGCCTTTTTGTATGTAATTTTGTCTAATACTCAGGTTTTTGCAAGCTATTTTCCTAATGATATTTTCATAATATGCACATTTGATGTGCATTTTCTTATGCATATTTTTTCATTGAAGAAATCCATTGCAAAATTTTGACATGGCCGGATAACTGACTTTCAATTTCCAATTTGGTAAGAAAGTGGAAAAGGACAAAATCAGGTGGTTCAGATTTAAAAAGGTAGCCAAATAAATTTCTTCCCCAAGGTTTTCTCAATATAAACAAAGGAAGTTCACCTCAATTATATCCAAATCCAGTTCAGGTAATCATAGGCTTGCCTACATTTATTTCATTGGCAAGTTCTAGACCTATGGCTGGATTCTTTATTTCCTTTCCTTGGCCAGGATTTAGATATGTGGTGCATTGACTTCTACTGGAGTTCGTTAAGAGGGCTTACTGCATTTCCCTAAGAGGGAGCATACCTTCAGAAAACAGGCATATGCTCTACAAACAGTTCTGCTGGTGATGCGATACTTTGAGAATGAGAAAAACTACACATGCTAAAATTGTCTTTTTCTGATCGTCGTTATAGGTGTTTGAATTCCATTTTCAGTATCCATGGGTCAACCTATCTTATACACAGACTGCTACGAACATCCTTCCAACCCTACAGTGTGCATTCAGAGTGGTGACTCTTATTTCTGTACGGGTGGACAATGAATAATAATCTTGTTTAATTCATTTAGTTTATAGTGTACAAATGTAACAAAACCAAAGCTTCAATTATTGGTTATTTCATACTTCAAAGAAAATGATGTTTTTTCATATGCTCTTCAGGTTAAATTAGTGTAACAGTGATTTCCTCCTGTTTTCAAGAAATGAAGGTGTGTAAGAAATGAAACGGTGTCCTCAATTTATAAGTGGTGACATTATCAATCATATTGCCAATTACCTAGAGTAGTGGAAAATAATGGAAGCTCTTTCTAAAGTGCCAAAAGGTATCATAATGAGATCAGTTCACATGTGTTGCATAGCAAGTGTCATTAAAATTGGTTAGCTCATCCTTATCATTCACAGATATCTAATTTGGAGCCAGCTAGTATATTTGCATACCCTCCTGCAATATGTAAAAGATGTAGCCTTGAGAAATATGAAAAGATTAGGCAAATCAATCAAGAGAATTATATTCTTCCTTTAATCTCTCTGTCCTTTGGTTTGGCCCTGAAGTGTCATTTTTTCCCTTCTATGAGAAATGAAGCTGTTGAAATAGCTTCTACCCCCATGTAAGATAATTAATATTATTAGTAACTAATGACTTGGTAGATCCAAGATAAACTTTGGGAGCTTTCTTTAAAACTCAAGTGATAACACTAAAGACGAGCTGCTGTACTACCTCTTTAGTGTTACCATCATGGTTATCTTTCCAGAATTTTGTCTGCTAGAATTACTATAAACAACAAGAACAACAACAAAAACCACCCATGAAACAGTTTGCAGAATACAGGTGGGATGAGTAACAAGATGAATAACAGCCCTAGCTAAATCGTTTGTAGTATCAACTGGAGTAGACCCATATCCCAGCAAAGGTGCTGCAAGGATCGCAATGGGAGGACAATGGGATAAGGTAAGGTGTGGAAATGACCTGAATCTTTAAGGACACTATTACATAAATCCCATGAAACTATGTAGGGATTTTTGAGTGTTTGGTCCACACTTTTAAGCAAAATGAAGTGGTTTATGTTTCCTGGATTCATATGTGGATTAGGCAACAGTTATCCTGTAGTCATTACACCTTTTACAAACTGAACACAACAGTTCTTATCGGAAAAAACCAACCAAAACCAAAACTAAAACAAAACAAAAAAAATCATTACTAAGAAGAGTTGCAAAATGCATATCGTAGAATAAAATACATACACAAAGTGTACTTCAAAATAAAATTCAAACCCCAACACATGTTTTAATATATATATATATATATATATATAAGATAAATATTCTGTCAAAAAACATGTTTAAAATAATGGGATTTTTAATGTAGATTTTATGGAGGGATGGTGGATGATGGGAGCTACACGAAACCTGCAATAGCACTTCGCTCCTGCACTGAGCTCTGGCAAAAACAGCTTATCAGAGTCAAGTGTATCAAAAACCACCATATAGCAGAGACTGTACACACAGCTTAGAAGCGTGCCCAGCAGAGTTCAAACACTAGCAGCAAATGCTCTGAAGCCACAAAAATACACCCACACAATATTATCTTCCAACAGGAGGCTTTTACTCTTTAGTTATGTTACATACATATAAAGTACTCCAATGGAGTTTCAGCATTTCACAGCAAATAAAGATATGCATCCGACATAGCCTCCAGCCGCTCTATCAGACAATCGAGAGGGTACAGTTGTCTAACACCCCCCCCTTATATACATACATTTCTGATGCAACTCTAGCCAACTTTGCATGTTCCCATGTATGATGCAACCCTCTGCCCTGGTTACATATTACAACGTCTCAGCAAGAGTTACATGGGATTACATCATTCACTGTCATTCCCAGGTGCAAACCTCAATGTGCATCATATATATTTTATTGGACTACAGGTCATGTCCAAACTTTCCTCATAGATTTTTTTTTAAAAAATGCAGATTGCTGTTGAAGTAGAGGACTAAATCCAATGATTACTCCCAAGCAGAGGAGACTCAGTGTGAAACTTAATAGGAACTTGGGCCATTTTGGCACTAGACTGTTATAGTACTATTATAATGCCTCAAAGCCCCCCCCCAAACTGCAAACCCCAGGATTCCACAGGATGTTGAAAGTGGAATAATGCCACTATAACAGTCTTGGAAACAGTCTTGGTAAGTCAAAGCTTACATAGTTCTGTTCTCTAATATTCCATATGCTTTTAGTATAACAGAAATATAAGCTAATATAGTTAAGCTGGATGCCACAGGTGGGCAACAATTGTTATAATAGGTGCCACAGCCTGGAGTTCGGCCATTTCACAATGGTTGATCAGTTTCTTATCCCCCAGGTCCAAAGTGAAATAGAGGTCAATGTATGAGTATGTGCATTTGTGTGCATGTGCGCAGAACAACTAGTTGTATGAGGGAGTGTACTTATGCAGTCTCTGAGAAAGTGCAACCCTTTCACAGATATTTTTATGCTCAAATAATGTTCCAACAGGATTCTGCCCATTGATTCAATGGAGACATTCTCTCTGCAACTCAAACTGGATTTAAGTCAGAGCAGAACAGACTTAGACCCTTTCCGCACCAGGCAATTAGAACGGGGCAGTGTGTCCTCTCATGGAGGTTGTCTGCACCTTGGAGTGGACTAGGAGCGGACTACTTACCGGAGATCCGCACCTCAGTCCACTTGAAAACAACCCCAAGTAGTCCTCCAGCATGTTTTCTAAAGACTGCAAAAAACAGGTCTTTATTTTCCTGGAATGCGCCATTGCGTTCCTGCTCCCTTGTGCAGATTCGCAGGCTAGCACCAATGTGAGCCTGCGATCTGTGGAGGGCAGGCTTTAGGCATGGCAAGTTGGTCAGGACCCACGACCAACCGGAAGCTGTCATTTTGGAAGCTGGAAGCCGCCATTTTGGAAGTCAGAGCAGTGCGGATCTACAGACCTCACACTCCTCCGATTCACCCTGGACCAAGGAGGAGGCCTGCGGAAGGGTTTCAGGGACAATCCACATTGCTTGGGACTCCAGAAGAAGCGGTAGGTAACAGCACAGAGCCATTCCCTCGCCTTGTGCAGAAAGGGCCTTAGACACAGACACAGATACACAAAAACGGAAACAGAAGTAAAATGACCACTTATTCTTAATTTCATGCTTCTTTCTTTCCTTTCAGCAGTCTGGAGAGGAAGACAGTTGCGTTCCATTCTGAACAGGCAGGTGTGATCTGAAAGCCTCAACTTGCCAATTGTTAATTGGCAGATCAAATTAAGGTTTGATTTGAGGTTTTAAGCTATTTTCAAACCACTTTCTATGAACATCTGCAAATGGCTTTATAATTATTTGACAGAACTGGAATTTTAAACAAAACACAGAGACACTTAATTGATAACAGGATTATAGTTGTGAAAAATAAGACAGTGTCTTTTTTCTATGATGTCAAGTAAATTATGATAGATGGAGAACATGAAAATAAGCCAAGGATACAGAAAGACTCCTGACACAGAACTATTTTACAGCTGAAGCAAGATAATAAGAAAAATACCATGCAATCATTTGTTGTGGCCAGGGATGATCCAAGCCAAAGATAGAAGTTTTGAGTGCCTTTTTGGAGTGCTCTTGAAAAGCATCTGATTATCTGAATATTATACATTTGTCTGAAGACCGTATAAACCTTCATAGTATAAGGTATTTTCTGCTGAATTAGCTTCTAACTGTCTTTCTGTCTCTCCTCCCTCACACACATACAAGCATGAGATTGCAAGCAAGTATACACACAAATTGTTTATATAGAAAGGAGGAAAAGAAACACTTGTATTTTAATAGTTATGCCAAAGGCAATTGCATCAGGTGCATCTTTCTTACCTCAGCTTGAAAATCTTCTTCTGAAATGATATATATATATATATATATATATTTCTACACAAGTATTCAGATAAAGTAGCCATGGTCTCCTTTGTAGTAACATCACCCACACAGGACAGATTATTAGTCATCAGAGCCTTATAAGCCATTGGTATTCAGTGATTTCTGATAGTTGTCCTTCCAAGGCCATTTCTGCACTAGACTGTTACAGCGCTATTATTCCACTTTCAACATCTTATGAAATCCTGAGATTTGCAGTTTAGGGAGGGGCCTTACAACTGCAAACTTCAGGATTCCATAGGATGTTGAAAGTGGAATAATAGCGCTATAATGGTCTAGTGCAGAAATGGCCTAAGAAATAGAATTTTTTTCTAACTTCTTGATTATAGTCTCCATTTTGGTTAATGATTTGAGCCAAGGTAAACAAAATCTTTAATTATTTTGATGTCTTCCTCATTCATGTTAAAATTATGTAAATCATCAGTGATCATTATTATTGTTTTCTTAGTATTAGCTATAATTTTCTTTTTACACTTTCTCCCTTGATTTTCTTCAATAACTATTAATTTTCATGTATAACCTTTTTGTAGAACTGGGAGTATGAATTTCATATGGAATTTTTTTATCTCTCCTTGTGTAGATTGAACTGGTCTTTTGCTGATTATCCAATAATATGTTTTACCTCTGAGTGAGGATTTTTTTTTTAAGAACCAGACAAAGGAAACTCCAGAGTTCACCCTAATACAAGTAAGTCCAACGCCACCTAGTAACTAAGTTATATAATTATTATCCACAGAGATGATGCAGTTTGGACCAAGGGCATAGGATGGGACAAGAGGACATGTGCCTGGGACTACCTGGAGATATGGAAGCTGAAGAAGGTGAAATAGCCAGCATGATATAGTGGGTTTGAACATTGAATTATGATTATGTAGACAAGCTTCAAATTTCCACTAAGCCATGGAAACCCATTGGGTGACCTTGGGCAAGATACACTCTCTCAGTCTCAGAGGAATGCAAAAGCAAACCCCTCTCTGAGGAAGGCTTGTGAAGTAAACCTCATGATAGGTTCACCTGAGGGTCACCATAAGCTGGAAATGACCTAAAGAAACATAACAATAGCAGCAGCAAAAGGCTATGTGATCTAGCAGTTCTGTGGTGAGGCAAATTTCCCTCCCTAAACACAAAGTTGAGTGTGGAAGCATGGCTCCCCATTTTAGAAGAAGGGAAGCAGTAACTACCCTTGTAATTCTCCTTTCCCACCATTCCAAACCTCTGGTCTGTATTGATTCTGAAGTGTGATGCTGACAGGTATACAAATCACCTCATTAGTTCCTGTGAGTCCTTTCCACAGTATGCACATAGAAAAAGTAATTAATGCCAAAATCACAGCAGGGTGGAATTCCCAAACTAAATATTTGTCAAGAAACACATTATATTAGTGCCTTGTAAAACAGAGGGGAAAAAATTGGACTGACCTCCAGGTCACTATAATTCTTTGATTCTACCTATGCCTCAGAAGGAATTATCCTCAGTTCCTGATTTTCAGGAAAAAAATTAACCCACATAATTACTGGGCCTGCAATCATTAATCTTAGACAGAAACTTTGGATTGCTATCCATATTTTTAAGCTGGCACATGATTATGTTTGGTGCAGATACTGATTAAATTATTGATTAAGTAACAGTCTGGTCTTCCTGGATCCAATTCTGCTATATTGCTATAAAAGTAAATACCTGAATATTTGATTCTTTCCATAATAAATTAAGGAAGGTAAGTAAATTGCAATTTCAATTAAAAATTGGCAGGTCTTAATAGCAAAAGCTCATCAAATAGAGAAATCATATTGCACTGTGAGCTACCTGGCTATATGTGTGGACTGCCATTGGCATTTGATTTGGGGCCCACACTATAAGCCTGTATGTTGAGTTCTCCTTATCCTTGACACTGACCCCTGGTATTCTGTTGCAACTGAGGTCAGACCATCACAAATAGTGCTAATTTTACTAATTAGATGATGGGATGGTTGAGGTTTCATCTAGTATGAAAAATAAACAATAAACTAACCAGATTCGTATGGATAATGTTAATATTGTTGGTGCTTAATGTGTATGTGTGTCTATAACATCTCATATAGCATTCTCTTGACAAGGAACAGATGATCTCAATGTGTTGGGGTTGATTTCCCATTTTTATCAGATTGCTTCAGCACCTAATTTTTGAATTCTTCTTGTCAGTTACAGAGCCTTAAAAGGAGATTTCTATGGACTACAGCTCTGAGAATCCCTCAGCAAGTATTCTGGATTCTGGAAACTGTAATTCAGATCTGTAACTGTTTCAAATGCCAGTCAGTTCGATCATCTACTGTATTCTGCATTATTTCAAATGCTAGGAACAGTCTTAATCTGATCTTGCCAGACTTTGCTTATCTTGCAATAAACCAGTAGATGGCAATGTGTATGTGCAATGTACAAGGTAATCTTCTTCTGTGTGGTCCTTTTGGGGGGGCATGAATATGCGCTAGTCTTGCAAGCATCCCTGCTTTCATTCCATCTCATCCCTTCTTCTTATCTGTACTGCATTTCTTCTCAAAAGGTGAAGAACCTTGAGGTCCTCCAGCAGTGCCAGCACCCCAGAAGGCGGGGAATTATAGCTCAAAAGAAGGCTTGTGGGGGGGGTAACTATGGGGCCAGTGTATACCAGTACTAACTGTAGGACACTAGTTGAGAGTCAAAAGAGTGTTTTCTTGAGGAATTCACAAACACACACAAGAAATCAAGCAGTCTCATGAATCATACAAGGCTAGAGAAGGGAAAGGAAAGAAAGGTTGGACTGAGAGATATTTTGGGTGCAATGGGTGATAATTAACATTCTGGAAGCAGAAGATTGAAGTGAGATGGCTCAGACAAGAGTTTGAGGGTAGCACAGAGCATGAGAATCTGGGAGCCAACAGACAGAGTGACACACCTACATGTGTCCAAGGTACTATGAATTATCAGGCTTGGAGCCAGAGTGTAAGTATCCTGTTTCCCTCTCTGAAGGGGAAAGTGTTAATTTCTTTCTGGCAGAGAGAAAAAAAAAAAGGATCTGGAACAGATTAATGGTCTTAACTTCAGATGACAAAACATTGATGGAAGTCATGATAGTCTCTTAATGTCTGGGCAGGAGAGGAAACAAAGGAGAGTTTATGAAAGAAGAGGTTAAAGGATAATGACTATCAGCTGCTTGAGCGGGGCAGTTTTGTTTGCTATTGTATCTGAAGGTTGGGCTGTTGAGAGGATTATCAGAAGCCCATCAGCACTGGGGCTTTTCTGTCTAATCTGTCTAATCCTGTCTGTCTAAACCTGGCCATGCTGAGGCCATCTTCCAACTAGAGTCCTTTTCCACATGCCTTCCAGCCATAAGTGTATAATGTTTATATTAGAAATGGCATCTCTCACCAGTTAAATGATAATTTTTGCCAATTATACTGTACCATGGAATAGAGGTGTATGGCATGGTAACAGAGCCATAGCAAGACAGGAGATACCACTCAAGAATGACTCTTCAGTGCTATGACTGTCTGCCTGAGGACCAGAAAAAGTGTTAAAAGGAGACTGCTTGAGCACTAATCCATTCCTTCATCTCCACTTACACATACACCATACTGAATAGCAGCAGTAAATAATGTATTTATGGCCCAAAGAAGAAAATGAATTTACAGTTTGCAAAACAGCAGAGTTGAACTAGTGGGGCTTCTGGCTCTGACGATGGACCTACTTTAGGCTTTAGTCTGGACTCTGAAGGAGCTATCCAAGTTGTTGAACCTATTTTGGAGAACATTGGAGAGCTTGTTTAAAGTCTGTATGAAACCCCAGAGTGGATTTATTGGTGCACTATCACTGAGTGTTCAGTTTTCAATGAACTGAACCCACTTTGTATACATGGTGTCCAAAATTATTGTTACAGTTTTGATTCTATATGCAATTGAAATTGTGAAGATAGTTTTCAGATACCCTGTATATATTTTTAAAAGCATGTCTGCATTTAAAAAAAACGCTCAATGGCAATTATTATGAAAGGAAGATAATAAACATTGCCTATAATTGCATTCCTTGATTGTAATCTGAAAGAGTGGCAGAACTCCCTCTGCTTCTTTTACATTTGAATCAGCACCATCTACTCTGTGGTTGTTACCTGAAGCTGAAGCAGGGATTGCTGTTCCCATCCTTTGTGGAGAGGGTGGGAGAACTTATAGCAAGGATATGATTTTGCCTGTTTTATTGCATTACTTATTTATTAGAGATGGCAATAAAGTTTATGCTCAACAGAGCTTAGGAAAATTATTTCAACTGCCAAAGGCATCCTTACAAAACAGATCCACCAAGAACAAATAGAATTAGAAACTACTGCTCACAAAATTTATCTGAAAAAGAAAAAAATAAAAAGAAACCTATAGTGGGAAGGCAGAGTAAGTGTAGAAGCAGGAACAAGAGGCAAAAATGTGGCTCATATTTGAGAAACTTAGAGAGATTTGTGTCTGTATGCTCAGGAAAGTAAAAAACCTAGTTCCTAAAGCAACAATGTGTTGAAGTTATTCTTAGGATTTTATCTGTGAGATGATTGTACAATGTAGCAAAAAATGTGGAGATGGTACCAAATTTATACTTGAAAAGAAGAGGGAGTGAGTTGTTGCATTCAGATTTAAATGACAGATGTACAGTTTAAAAATCTTGAGCTTGTTTGAAAAAGAAGTATAGACTCAGTCCTGGCTCTGGCTTTCATGGACTGCCCCATGATTTGATTCTGTGAGGTTCCACTTTTCCCCACAGCACGGCTCAGGAAATGTGGTGAATGTTGTCAGACAGTTCCAGCCCAACCACATTTGGAAGGCTGCATGAGAATCACTTTGTTGTAATAGCATTAACTCAGCTATCATCATCCATCACAAACAGGGCACAGGGCCCCAGAACTTTGCTCAGAAATGGCTTCTGCTTTGCTTGGATTGTGTTTCAGTTGGCTCATCAGCATCCCCTGCAGAACTGCTTTTGTACGGAGACTACTTTAAATGTCCAATAGAGTGAGTCTGTCCCTTCTGTCCTACTCCTTAAAAATGGCAGAAGAAGGAGGAAATCTCTGTGTGTGGACTGCACCATTTCAAATTGTTTCACCTACATTGATTGATTGATTGATTGATTGATTGATAATCTACAGTAAAAGTATCCTGTGTTTCAAAAGCTAGCATATCAAAGAGGCAGCTGCCCTGGAACCCTCCTTCCTGATATCAGTTTTCATATAACCTCCCCAACCAGTTATGAAAATTATTAGGTCAAGGAAGGGGAAACTATGGGCTGTGGAAATTCCTCATCTGTGAGGAAATGTGGAGTGTCCTGTCATATTTGAGGACAGCAGATGTCCAGATGAAAGCATTTATAGTCTAAGAGAACAGCCAAAGGGAAAGCCAAGCCAGTCTAGTGTCACAGGTGGAGAGTTGGCAAGAATAGAAATGTGGTTGAGGTAGCCTGAGATTGAGGCAAAAGAGGCAATCTGAGAGTTACCAAAGTCCAACAGCAGTCAAGGGGTAACCAAAGAAGAGTACAAGAGCAAGCCAGAATCTAGTAGGTGAGAGAGACAGGAATGTCAGATGATGCCATGTGGAAATTTTGGAATGATTGTTTGCAACAAGGGAATGGTCTTGACTGTGCTAATTTACAGCTGTTGCAAATCAGCATAACTGGTCTAACTGGCAGTGTGTGCTCCTATTAAAGTTAACCAAGGCTTTTCCTGCTCTTTTGCAACTGGTGTTTTAGCTAACATCTATTAGAGGGATGAACTGACTCAGTATCTGCCTTTTAGTTTTCAGGAGCTACATAGAATAGTTTGAGTTCCATTTCCAATAGCACTAGGGCAGGACTGCCAGCCTCTTTGACCTTAATATCTTGACTTTCTTCTTTCTCCTCTTCATCTGAGGAGGCTTCCTTCAGGTTGGTTTTGATATGTCCTGGGGAAGTCCTTCTCACTACCCAAACAACACTTATATGAGCAAGGAGATTCACCTGCATCTTGCTCACCTTCTGACCAGAGATGCAAATGATACACCCGGGACTTCTACTTTTATCCCTGATATCATCGGTTCCCCCAATGGATGAGGGTAGGAAGAGAGATTCACCCCGCATCCCAATAAGTTCCCTATCTTTTTCTTAAATAAAGAATGGCACAGAAACTGTAAATAAAATGTTAGTTTTTCTCTATGAGAACTTTGTTTAGAAAAGAAGGGGCTAGATATCCTAAAGAAACACATAATGACTAATTCTTGTAAACAAAACAATTCAAGAATAGGAAACATGAGGAAGTGAATATAGATTGCTCTCATTGCCTGAAAGGACACTTTTATGAAAGGCTAATGAGTCAGGTCTGTGTAGGACAATGTACTTATTGACAGTTGTATTGCACCAAGGGGGTTTAATGCTCTCAGAAAAAAGAAAGTCAAGGGTATTAATCTCTGAAAGGAAAAGGCCAAGGGTTAGCTATGGAAAGGTTGTTTGCTCTGGTGTATTCCAAGGGTCTTTGTTTTCCCAAAGGATTCACAATGTCCAATTGCAAATGCAAACAGAAAGGTTTGTACAAGGTCATCACTTTCAATGCTCTTTGGCAATCTATAAATTCAGTACTTTCTTTTACCAGTGTTCTCATCCTTCATCTTAAAGGTCACATTTAAGTGCTTTGAACTTTCTACAGTCTCTTGGAATTTGCTTGAAATGACTTCATAGTTGCCACTTGAAACACTTGATGCTGGAATATCTTGCTTCAACTTCTTTTTTTCCTACTACAGTTTAATTCCATTTGGATGATGGAGTGCACCTAGTTATTTTAATTAAGAGAACTCGTCCATTAGAAACCTCAAGCTAAGTTCAAGAGAGCAAGATTTGGGGGTCTTGAACTTCTTTTCCTTATCGGTAGATTGTAGCAGTAATCTGCAAAGCACTTAATGCAGAGCAATCTTGGAGAAGAGAAACTTCTGTGATAAAACTTAGGAATAAGGAAGAGCTCATTTTTGCTGAAAACCTGTTTTTTTATCTATGATAGCTGTAGTAAGCTAGCTGGCAGGGCCAGAAAGAACCAGAGGCAACTTTTCCATGAAAGCAATTGATAAAATCATTGTTTTTATTAATTCTAAATAAAAAATTAGATTTTAGAGGAGACAGACAGAAAATACACCCAGACTTATGAGATGAAAGAAAGATATCCCAGGGATCAAAGACAAAGGAACATTGTATATCAATTTGGTGCTCTCCAGATGTTTTGGACTGTGGGTCTCACCAGCCTCTTAAAACATGGTGAATGGTAACGAATTATGGGATTTATAGTCTCATATCTGAGGTTGGGTGAGTCTTTCAAACAGATCTTGCTAAGAAAACCCCATGATAGGTTTGCCTTACAATCACCATAAGTTGGAAATGACATGAAAGTACACAACAACAGTTGTCTTAAATGTTGCTCTCAGCAGGCTGTCTGGGATCTTCTCCGGAAGAATTAAGATGTATTGGAAATCAATGGTTACAGGAGCTGAAGAGTAGAATGGGACCAAAATTTTGGTGGCTCTGGAGCTCCGCATGCACAGCAAGTGCTCATGGGGCCCCAGAGCGATGCGTGCACCATTTTTGGCTCAAATTTATTGTAGATTGTAGATTGAGTATGCATGTCCTTAGTTCACAGGTCTCAACACAAACTCCCACTATTAAAAAAACCCTGTTATTATTTTCTTTATTAGTTTCATTTGCATCCTGCCTTTACCAATAAACTCAAGGTAGCATACATGGTACCTCATCCCTCTTTATGCTCATCTTCACCACTGCCTAATAATGTAGGTCAAGCAGAGAGAGAGAGAGAGCACTAAGATCACCAGCTGAGCTTTGTGTCCTGGTGAGGACTAAAATCCAGATCTTCTGACTCTTAGGACAATATTTTAACCTCCACACCAGTAGTTCTCAAACTGTGGGGTGGGACCCCTGAGGGAGGACATGATATTTGCTCAAGGGAGCACAAGGAATTTTTTAGACATTAATTTATTTCCTTCCCCCCACCCCAAAACTTCACAAGCACACATGCTTGAGAAAACAAAGGAGCCCCAAGCATGCCTGAAAGGATAGCTGCATTCACCATCCTCTTGCCTCCCTCCCTGCCACCATCATCTGCCACTTGAAAAACTTTGGTCCTTCTATGATGCTATGCAGACTGTGCAATCACAGCCACACTCAGGACAACATCTATGTGCCACCTCCTTGTGTGGAAAAGGAGGATGTGGAGGAAGCAGGGGAGAGATTGAAAAAGGCAATACAAGACAGAGATGGCAGGTATCCCTTTTTGGACAGTTCTTTATGATCTCCTCCTTCTGGGAAACAGAATTATTAATTTCTATGAGCATATGTCTCTTTTTGGACTGTCCTTTGTGATCCTCCATTTCAGGGACTTGTGTTAGGTATTGAATTTATTTTAAAAATTTAAGAGAAAATTATTCTAATTTCCTATTTCCTAATTATAATTTCCTTATAAGATATTAAAATATGAACATATTGGACTCTCAGTATATCCTGGGGTTCTGTTCCAGTAACCCCCAATATACCAGAAATCGTGTATGTTTGCATCCTATTATAGCCAATGGATGTGATGTGCATTGCATCCATGGCAGCATGTTGTCATGCATGTTGCCATCATTTTTGATATGGGGATTTGATGCTTTGTGTAACTTTGAATTCACACTTGCAGAGGTTGTATGTGAGGAGGGTCCATTGTATACATCAGAGCTTTCCAAACTTTTCATGTTGGCGACACACTTTTTAGACATGCATCATTTTGCAACACAGTAATTTCAGCTTTACTAGCAAACTGGAGGTTAAGCTAACCCTTTATAAGAGATACAGACACATACATAAATTGTAATAACAAAATGTATGGGGGATACAACGTATCTCATGAAAACCTTTCATATATATTTCAAAATATATGATTTATAAATAATAACATACATTTCCAAGATTGTAGGCGACACACCTACACACTTCAGGTGACACACTGATATGTTGTGGCACACTGTTTGGAAAGCCCTGGTATACATAGATATGTGAGTGAATATGCTGAACAAATGCTGAACAAACAAAATAATTTTATTCTTATCCTATGTCGGGAGCGGGGCTGATATCCATGTGCTGATGTGAAGGGTCACAGTGGTAAAAATTTTGAGAAAAAGTGCCCTACACCAAACTGATTTTGTCCAGAGATGTACAGGAATAACACATGATAAGCCAAGAATTCAATAGACAGTGTTTTCTCCCATTCTAGTAACAAACCACTAAGCCAAGAGTGGGACTCTTGGGCCTGTCTTGGGCCGGATTCTTACCTATAGTCCCAAACAGAGTAGAACCATTAAAGCAACTGAAGAACAGCAAGTAAATACTTAACAATTTGATTGCTTTATTCTAGTTGAGGCTACCCATAGTATTAAGGTCTAAATATTGTTGAACTGTAACTCAGACAGCCCTAGCCAGTGGTGAGCAATGCTGGAAGCTGCAGTACAGCATCTGTAGGAACACACAATTATACAGTTCTCTGCACTAAGGCAAGTGATTTTAAGATCATGAGTATAAAACCTAGGAATTGTTTTTATCCTGAAAATTGAGGTAAAAAAGTATTAAACAAATGACTAAACAGTTTTACATCAGATCCTCAGTTTGAACAATTTGTTGTACAGGCTCAGATAAAGGCCTTTTCTGCACTTTGATTTAGAGACGGGGCAGAGCGTCCTCCAGTGAGGACGTTTGCACTTGGGGGAGAACTGGGTCCAGACTACTTTATGTATGTCAGGACTTCAGCCCACTCCAGAACGTCCAGAACTGGTGGTTCGCTGTGCTATTCGCCGCGCCTCAGTTCGTCGCTGCGCGAATGTGTAGATTTGCAGGCTCACGCCAGCACGAGGCTGCAAATCTTCTGGGGGCGGGCTTTAGGCTGGCGAGCCTGTCCGGTTGGTGGAGAGCCTCCCCAACCGGAAAGCGCCATTTTCGTCCCCGGAGAAGTGTGTAGCGCGGGCACATACTGCTCCAGATCAGCCTGGATCAGTGGAGGGAGCGCGCCAGCCCAGTAAGTATCAGAATGCCCCGTTTTCCTCCCAAAGTGCGAAAAAGCCCTAAGTTGCTTGCTGCTTCCTGGTGGTGATTGATTTGTTTAATTCTTAATATCTAAGCACTTCATACTGAGTTTGGAAAGGGAAATAACCCTGCCCAAAGGCTCACAATCTAAGCAAGAGAGAGATTTTTCTATTATTATTACTATTATTACTATTATTATTATTACTACTACTACTACAACAACAACAACAACAAACAGCAAATAGACTCAGGGTTGGCTGTTGATGCAAATGTTGGCTCTACAGAGAAACTGCTCTTTTGATTTCTGGGTTCTCTCTCCTACCACTCTAGTAACTGATGGTGAAAATCTAGTTGCAAATTTCAACAACAGGGAATGTAGATGGAGCTACAGATGGGCACAGGGCCAGGCTGAAAATACAGATGTCATTTTGACAATGTCTCCTGTACATTGAAAAAAAATGTTTGGAAAGATCTGGGAGGGGGGCTGGGTTGAGGGGCACAAAGTGGGGTGCATTCCATGGGATGCATTTCACCAGCTTTTCGTACAGCCAAGACTTTCTCCTTTTATCCAAGTTTTAGGGGATGATGTTGATGATAATCGTAATAATAGCATAATGCTTTCAGTCTTACTTCTACAAAGTTCAGAGGCTATCAAATCTGACAGAACAATTGTGAACTATCCTTAGAACACAAGGGATAGTTTAACTCTCATACAGTTCAAGCTGTGGAGGAATATTTCATTGAGGAAAAACAAACATAGAATTATAGAATCATAGAAACAGAGTTGGAAGAGACCACAATGGCCACTGAGTCCAACCCCCTGCCATGCAGGAATTCAAAGCACTCAAAGCACCCCCAGCAAATGACCATCCAGCCAACACACCCTGAGAAAACAAAATGTCTATATATATCAGTGGGCAGGGATTATATGGCCCTCCAGTTTTTTGTTCAATTGCAAGTCCCAGTAGCCAGCAGAGTCAGTGATGAGACATGCTAGTAGTTACAGTTTAGCAAGATCTGGAGGGCTGTGGGATTCACACTCCTAATGTATACAGAGAAATTTATTGATGGAGGGAACGATAATAGAGAATAGAAGAAAGGAACAAGGGAGAGATGTCAATGTCATGAGACTGTATGAAGCAGTCTGCTATGACAGTGGCTGGATGGACCAGTGAATTGACCTCTCTTGTTGCCCATGGACTAAAGAGAATCCCTGCTGCTCTAGAGACCTACTAGTAACTCTCCAGAACTTTAAAGCCCCAAGCACCTAATTTCCCCCTGCAAACTGCCAGAATTCATTAGCACCCCCAGTGGGGACAGATTTCTCCAGACTGTGTGTAGCAACTACTGATGCACACCTACTACCACTCCTGCAATTCCCTCCCTCCCTCCTACACCTTGGGGCCCTTCTGCACTACACAGTTATTGAACTGGGATCCTACGTTATCTGCCATGCCAACATCCTATGGAATTCTAGGAAGGAATATCTAGAATTCTCAGACACAGAGTTCTGTGTCTCACCAAGCTACAAACCCACAGATTCCATAGGAAGCTGCCATGGCAGTTAGAGTGTCATCGTAGTGTTATAACAGTGAGTGTGTAAGAGATTCTGGTTTCTGTTTGGTAGTGTCATCTCAGTCCAATCCACACTGCCTGGGTATGTGGGCAAAGGTGGGAAGAAAGAAGAGCCAGAAAGCAGATCATGAAGCAAATGGTAGCAAACAGACTCTGTGTGGGAAAAGAAGCTGCAATAGAATGGATGGAAGAACTAAAATGGGAGGCATTACAGGGAAAAGTATTCATGCAGAATGAAAGAAGACAAATGGGGAAAGACTTGCAGGAGCAAAAGAAGGAAGATTAAGGTTGAAGGAAAATGAAGGAAGGAAGATGGGAAGTCTGAAGGAAATAAGAAGAGAGCAAGTGTGCAAAGAAGTGATTGGGAGCAATTCTCCCTTTCTTCCTCCTCCTCGTCCTCCTCCTCCTCGTCCTCCTCCTCCTAGACATCCTTTTCTGAGGACACCTCAGCTTCAGTTGCCCATCCTTTGGCTACAGTCTCTGTCCAAAGGTTCAAAGGAAATTTTGCAGTCAAAGGGAAACAGAGACAAAGTCTGAGGATGACTTGGAAGTGGAAATAGCACTTCAGGAATTTATAATCAGTAAAACTGTGTTTTCCCGCTGCAGTTGCAGAGAGCAGCTTCCTTGTCCATTTCCAAGATGCTCACATCTGTGTCTCGGGAAAAACTTCCTGGCAAGACTGATACTGAACTGCCAAATGTATCTTTGCAGAAACAAGATTTCTCCGTTGTCCTCTGCCCGGCTATACTGGGCTGAGGTGGGGGTGGGGAGAAAGGAGCTGCCTTCTGACAGAATGTTTTTGAGGAGATAACTTTTCCTTTTAAACCTCAGTGTTTAAGTTTAGCTGGAGGTGTTTTGTTGCAGAGTTACATTTTAAACCTTCATAACATCCTGACTTGTCCACTTGTGAATAAATAAGTAAGTAAATAAATAAATAAATCCATCCACCAACCCCATATTTCACTTAATGAAGACATAATGTTATATTCTTGGTCTGTCTTGGAGGGAAACACCTTGTTACAAAATGCTGAAAAAGATTATCTTTATATTGGTATCTGATATACCCATGTATTGATTTTTTTGGGAAATGAAACATAAATCTTACGATATGCATATTAATGCTGATCATATTGAAGATTACTTTCAGGTTTATTTATGGGGTTTTTTTGACAAGTGGTAAACAATTACTTCATATCTTGCTTTTCCTCCAGCGACCTCAAGGTGGTGTATTAGGTTACTTTTTCTCTTCACTTTTATCCTCACAAGAACAGCCGTGTGACACAACAATCAGAGAGACACCCACTGGATGTTGTGGCCCCATGTCCCATGTCCCAACCCAGCACTGTAACTGTTGCAATCATGCTAGCTGAGAATCATATTGTTGGATCAGACTCAGCATTTTATGCCCCACTGTTTTGCCTCCTGTAATCTCTGAGTTGCTCTCAGAAAATTCTCAAGGTAAGACAAGGCAAAGCCTTCCCAAGGTGGCTTGGTAGCTTCCATGTGTAGGCGTGACAGTGACAGTGAGCTCTGTTAATAGAGTACAATCTAGTGTTAACATAAAACTGCATGGTGATGCTGTTTTTGGCTATGCCTTTCTTTTCTTTGGAAAGAGGATAAAAGCATGTCAGGTGCATGTTAGTGCAGAAAGGAGAATCTCCCCTTACATCATTCAAAACACCTCAATTTATTACGCCACACTGTCCCATTTTCCCTACCTTTATTCTTCTTTTATTGTAATTTTTTTTCCCTTCTATGCATTCATAGTGAGCCACTGTTATGTAATAGTTAGCGTGTTGGATGAGGACTCTGGGAAACCATAGTTCACATCTCCACCCAGCCATGAAAACCCACTGGGTGACCATGGGCAAGTCACATCTTCTCAGCCTAAGGAGAAGGCAATGGCAAACAGTCTCTGAGTAGTGGTTGTCAAGAAAAGTATGTGATAGTGATGCCATAAGTAGGAATTGACTTGAGGGCACATAGCAACAAAGTGTCATAGCATTAGAAGGGAGCCTAAGGTTTATCTAGTCCATGTCCTTGCTAACCAAAGCATTGCTGATGATTTCTTTTTATTCATTCGTCCTAATATCCCCTTTCCTGTTGTACCATCTTTACTGCTTTTTTAATTTCTTTTGTAAGAAATTGTTCTAGAGTCTTGGTGATTTGGGACACTGGGACTGGTGGTGGTTGCAGCTGTAACAGAGCAGTAAGGAGAAAGATGAATGAAACCCTGCTTTGGAAACAGACTGTGAGGACAATGCACTTGCAACAAGGATGTTAATTCAGTAAGACTAATTGTACAAAATGTATGTTAGAAATTACTGAATAGGCAGTGCACCTGCTATAATTGTTGTTATTCAAGGTAGATAATTAGCATGATTTTTTTTAAAAGAGGTGTTTAGCATTACACTGTTAAGTTCTTAAGTGACTGAACATGTTCTGCTATGCTTTTTTGAGGTCACATACATTGATATTGAATTCTTGATTGCATAATGATTGGATATGTTTTCTCTTCAAAATTCATTTCAACATTATTGAAAGAGGGAACACATTTTAGTTAGTTTTTCATTAGGATGAAACAAGTTCCAAGAGGACTGTCAATTAAAAACAATTGATTATTTTTTACTCTACTATTTGCTCTAATTAGTTGATTATTCTGTGCTCTATTATTTAGATGGGATGTTTCAAGAAAAAGTCCCCTTGACACCTGCTGGCGATCACCAATTGAGAAACAGAATAGAAGAACAAGTGGTGCAGTGTGGAGTGCTTCAATTACATGTCTACTCAGCCAGCTTGCCCTTATCTAAGAAGGGCTATTCCCTTCCCATTCCAACTACAGTTTCCAACCCCATTCCTGAAGTCAACATCCAATTTCATTGGCTGTTCTGAGGGCTTTTCAGACTGCCATTGCTATCCCTCTGAGCCTGCTGATACTCCACCATGCTTGTTTGTGTGGCTTGTCTACAGAGGGCTCTATACTTGGCCAGTCAGTCCACAGTTAGTATATTGGAGTTTGTTGTTGTTATGGTTGTTACTATTGTTATTGTTAATTGCCATCAAGTTGACTCCTGGTGACCCTATGTGTTATGGACCAGAACTCAGCTTCCCCAGGTGAACAGTAGCCTTGAAGGAAGACATGCAGAAGCAAGCACACTGGAAGCTAACCTGGCTGGGATGAGATGCCAGAAACAACTTGTGTGTTGCTGGCCCTTGTCTTGTGTTCTCTGGATTCCCTGCTCATTGCCTGCCTGGATTCGCTGACCCCGGACTGTCTGACTGTACTGCTCACTGGATTCCTGAACCTTTGGATTATTTCTGGATGATGTTTATTGTCACTGTGAACAGACAAGCTGTACAGACTGTTTAGTGTCTCTGTTTGACTGTGAATGGCATCCTGCTGACCCGGCACTCTGTCGCCTGGCACGGACGGCTGGCGTCTGTAACACTATGAATGAAAAACCTCCAGGTCACCCTATCATCAACAGTCCTGATGAGATCTTTCATACTCAGATCCATGGCTTCCTTGATTAAGTCCATCCATCTGCAGTGTGGTCTCTTCTTTTCCTACTGCCTTCTACCTTACCAAGCGTCTTTTATCTTTTTTAGTGAGTCATATCTTCCTATGATATGTCCAAAGTACATCTTGCCTTCCAGTGAGAGTTCAGGCTTGATTTGCTCTAGGATTGATTTATTTGTCTTGGCAATCCACAGCATCCATAGATCTCTTCACTAGCACCACATTTCAAATGAGTTGATTTTCTTCCTATCAGCTTTCTTCATTGTTAAGCTTTCACCGTCATACATAAAAATAAGAAATGCATTGACATGAATGATCCTGACTTTAGTATTCAATGATATATCTCTAAACTTGAGGATCTTGCATAGTTCCTTCATTGTTGCCCTTCCAAGTCCTAACCTACTTCTGATTTCTTGGCTTGGTCTCCATTCTGATTAATGACTGAGACAAGGTATGGAAAATCTTTAACCATTTCAATTATTTTTACTATCTTAATCATTTCTTCATCATTACATCCATTAAATAGAAGACACTAACCTGAGGGCTATATGGCACAATTGTCCCCACCCTCCAATGTTTCACTTTTTTAGGAGGAGGCATCAACTAATCAGGTTCATTCTGAATGAGGAGTGTCTCTATGGCCCAATCCAGAACACTCTGGATCAGAGCCTCATGCCATTTCACCATCCTCAACTACAACTTCTCCCTGAATGTACAGCTTGCATCAAACAACACAAAGGGCAAATTTCCACAGAGGAGATTTGACAGAAAATTAGAGCGGAGGCTGATCCAGATAAAGATCACATTATAGACTATGAGGCCTACAGATACCTTTTCTCAAGCTGAGATTAAATGTGGGCTGAATCTATACAGGTGAAATAATGCATCCTTACCTCAATCCCATCCCTGTTGAAATACACGGTGTTCCTCTCCTTCTGATATGAAAATGCTTCTTTTTGATGCCTGAGGACTTTAAGGATTTTTTTTTTAAAAAAAAAAACCCTCCAGTTTACTCATGTTTTTGGAGAGAACCTAGTTTTTAAAAGTGTGGTTTGAGTCCCAAATTGGGATAACAGTAGAGGTGGAGTGGGGGAAGGTGGGGCCAAATTGGTGGGTGGTCACATAGGTCACATGACCTTTCCCACCACAGATGCTACCCCCCTTCTTTGTATATGGCATCCAGAAAAGGTGGTATTCTCTCTCTCTCTCTTTTTTTTTAAATTGGTGTTTGTATGCGCACACTCTCAGGTTGGTATTTCATCTCCCCCTCTCTACTGGTTTCATTTTAAAGAAGCATGGGTGGACAATCAGAAGGGAGGGAAAACAAAGGCTATATGATTAAGTGAATGGGTGCATGTGTTGCAGGAATCCAACTCCCCGGCCCTGTGCAGCTGCTGCAGTCCAATGACCAGATATAAACTGATGCAACAAACACATGCACACAACAGAAACACCCCTTGCACTGATCTGGTTTCATAATGAGGGTCCTGTGTGGCTTTCCAAACACCAAACAGATTTCAGTTTGGTTTAAAATAGGTGTGTGTGGCAGTGAAGGGGTCAAACTGGGTCAAGGATATTATGCAGTAGAGCTGAGATACAGCCCTTGAGTAGATTCAGCCATGCACACCAACCTTGTTTTAAGTATTTTAAGAAGGTAGACTGCAAATGCCTACTCCCTGAAGTGATTCAGTCTTTTTGTGGGGTTCAGATATAAATATCTCTCACAGGTTAGTGATAAGGCTGTTCTAAACTGTAGAGTCAAGCTGAAGAAACAACCATCAGTGGAAAATATGACACCAAGAGAATGTACCATGAAATAGCTGTACTTCAAAGTCACCAGCAAATAAATAAGATCAGTGCGTCAGATCTTTCCTTCACTGGGTGTGGGAGTTTTGACATTGACTTCAACAGGCTTATTATGAAGCCCTTAATTACCAAGTAAAGAACACTGAAGGGATAATTACCATAGCTCATCTTGGGGAGTTATTTAATTACTCAGAATAATAACCACAATATTTGTTTGCCATTTCATCCTTACGGTTTATTAGCTATTTGTGACATGCTTCAAAGATACTTCAAAAACAAGAAAGTGGGGTGGTAGTGGATAGGTGCAATGGGCTTTAGCACAGAAAAAAAATCACAGTTGCTTCACTAAGACCCTTTCCACACCATACCTGGGTCCCTCAACTTCCCAGCATCATCCCGGCAGTCCCATTGCTGGGATGGGACCATTACCCAAATGTTCCCCTGCTGCTGGAGGATGGGTAGTGTTCAGGACATGATCCTTCCTTCCGCAGTGCAGCCAGCCTCTTCCACTGCTGCATTGAGGAAGGAAGCACTTGATATTGCTTCAGCCATTTCCACATGGCCCCAGCCAATGCATTTTTTTCTGGTAATAGTATACCCACGATCACGATGGCTGGGGACACAACAGGAGTGGGACTGCAATGATGTCATGTTATAGTATGCATCCCAAACCAGCTCCAATGAGTCCCCATGCCAGGATGGGGCTATAGTATGGTAATGGATTCCAATTACACTCAACATGGGAAATTGCCCACAGTATTCTAATGTCTAGGGCTTCATTTCAGGAATGTCAAGACTCACCAGAGAAGAGATTCCATCTAAACATTAGGAAGAACTTCTTTACTGTAAAAGCCAGTGATGCAGACATCAGTCAATTGACTTGGACTCAAGTCAGACTTAAGATACTTCAGTGATTTGACTTGGACTTGACAATAAATGATGCACTGACTGGATTCGTGACTTGTATATTTTTAGTGACTGACTTGCTGCCCTTGGTTCAATAACATAACACATTCATCTAGAAATTTTACAACTTTGAACAATGCTTCCATCTCTTTTTTCCTACTAGTCACATGACAATCTGTTTCAAGCCCAATGTGTGGACGAATTTTTCAGAGGGGAACAGAAAATGTGTCAGGCAACAGGCTTTCGACAAGGTTGAGGTCTGCTCAGCAGCCTGCCCCCACTGCATATTGGAGGCCTCCTTCTTTAGGAAGGGGGACTAAGAATCTTATTCCCCACTTCCAAAACTGCAGATGGTCAAATTGCAAATGTGGAGGGCCGACTCTACTGAAATTGTTAAAACTGACTTTATCGGACTCTGTCCAGAAATTCTGGAATGTAGGTTGAGGTTGGCTCCCAGACTTGAGACTTGACTTGAAAGTATCTTGCAAGGCTTGAGACTTGACTTGAGACTTGGAGTAAAAGACTTAAATATATCACTGGTAACAACTGCTTGTCAGTAGAAGGGACTGCCCTGGAGGATGGTGGACTTTCCTTTTGCGGAGGGTGATCTTTCGCAAGTGCTTTAGCTGTGTAATCCTGCATGGCATGAAGTTGGACAAGATGTCCCTTGTGATCCCTTCCAGCTCTAAGATTCTATGAGTCTATCATTACCAGGCCACACATTTCCATGCTTTGATGTGGTTTATTTGGCAAATATTAACTGGTAAATATAAATTATATCCTGCTATGGCTCTATAACGATGCTGGCTAAGAGGAAGGACTGACTGAACATGTGCAAAAACTAGGTTAGGCAGGACCTCAAGGCATGGCCAGGTCATAGTCAGGGAATCATCAGGGAACTCCAGCGACAATGAACTTGCAAATGTCCCTCAATGACTCAACCCCAGAGACAATGGAACCCAAAACTAACTAATGATCCTTAACCGTCTTCTCACTCCCCAACAAAGTCTTCCTTTATTTCCTTTCCTGCCCAGCAATCAAAGAGGTATCACAATTTGCATCAGTCCTTTATCACCTAATGCTAAGACCAATAGTTCATTCTGGACCCCATTATTTGTGCTGTAGGAGAGCCATTAACACCTTCACCCTCTGGGTAGAAATGGGGTATTTAAACTCCAACTTTGGACTAGCCAACTTGTAGTACTTTCGGTGTACTCATTGTCACTCTTGCTACTCTGATTCCTGATTTATACTACCCTTGGACTTCTAGTCTAAGCCATGATTGCTTCTTCGCTTCCTCTCTGCTGGTTTGGTGAATACCACCCACTTCACCCTAACTCTTGCTATCCAAACTTTTCTTTCCCTTTCCTTCAGTTAGCCTTGTGTGATTGTGAGATCTTGTTTGTGTGATTGTTAATTCCACCAATAAAATAAACAAACTTTCTTTTGGATCTCTGGCTGCTTCTTCCCTGCACTAGTACTGGTATACTTAAGTGTAAAAGATCTCACAAGGTTATCCCCCCTCTGTCAGGCCTCCTCTTTGAGCTAATATTTCCCACTGTTTCACAGAAGCACTGGGACCATGGGTGGACCCCTGAGTCGCTCACATTTTGGGGTAACCCAATGATCTCTAGAATCATTGTTCACAGAATGATCCACAGACAAATCTGGAAATGTATATGATCAAGGTCTCTAAGCATTTAGAAGCCTCAGTGTACCTACTGTCACATTATAAACAACTCCATTGTATGTGTATTGATAAAAGATGGAAAGGATATTCAATACCATTTGAAAAATGGTTGAAAAGTGTGTTTATCAAGCATAGAGAGTCCCCAAGGAGAAGAATCCTGGATGCATTTATTGTATGCAAAAGCTGCACATGAATGCTTTGTGTAGAAAACAGGATTTTCTGCTCAGGAAACAGCTTTTCTACATAGAAAATAATCTTTCTGTACAGAAAATCCTGTTTCTGTGTAAAAATACCATGAGTGAATTTTCTGCAGAATGAGTCCTTAATTGCAAATAGTCTTGCATCAAGAAGAAAGCAAAAAAGTGCTACACTACTTATTTCTTCCTTCAAGAGGAAAATTAGCAAAGATTTTGTTCTCTAGTATTGAGTCAAATCAAAAATTCTAGAGTAGTCTGAGTGAAATGCAACCCTTCATTTGGAAAATGTTATCAGTGTTGGCCAGCATTTCTAAAAGTGAGAAATGTTGTGATTTACATTCCATCCATCAGCCTCTGAAAGTCTGTTCTTCACCTATGTATGGATTATAGTATTGATGGGAAGAATATTTGAGGTTATTCATTTCCAGGCTGAAAAGGAGGTTTCTGGGCAATTAGGAAATGCTGTTGGAAGGAATAACAGCGCAATGAAACCTCTGTGTTTGTACATCCCAAAGTGTTCCTGAAAATTATTCTGCACAAAAATATGTGTTGTATTTCTACACACCAAAAAAAAAAAAAATTCTATGCAGGAAGCAAACTTGCTGTGGAAAACCCACGCATTTTACACAGCCCTCCACATGTATATTTATGAAGAATAGTTCCCCATAACACTTCAAGATGCATGAAGACAGACAGAATATTATACAGAAACATTCATGTTCTTCTACAACAGGGAGAAGACTACAGAAATTACTTGTCATTGGCCCTTTCTGCACCCTAACTTGGTCCATCATGCTCCAGTGGTGATCCTGGCAGCAGCTCTGCTGGGAAGGGAATATCATGGGAGGGCTTCCTTCCACACCGGCTGGCTCCCTGCCAAAGGAAGTGAGATGGCCATGCTTCTTCCTTCTGCAGTGTAGCTGGGCACTTTCCCAAGCTGCTCTGGGGCAGGAAGTACCTCCATTGTGCTTCTGAGGCTTATGCAGGCCAGGTATGTGGAGGATAGTGATGTGATCATGGGTCATTGATGGGGAAAACCCATGAATGATTTAATCTGTGATTGTACCACCTGGCAATGGGAGAAGAATGGGATCACAACAATGTCATGCAGAAGTGTTGTCGTGGTTCTGCTCCTCTCCTGCCCCTATGCCAGGACAACGGTGTCCTGTAGAAAGGACCCTTGTGTGTGAGGATGAAGTACTCCAAAATTTACATTCCTAGACTAGAGAATGGGGAAATCTGTGCTGCCTGAGAGGTGTTGGGAATCCCTAGGAAGTGAGGAATGTTGTGGTACCACAAGGCATTATTATTCACAGATGAGAGCCTACATTCAAAAGATATGAAGAAAGTGCTAGATCCCTCTTTGTATAGCAAAGAAAGATTGCATTCTGAATGCATGAAGAGATCTTTCTTACCCTCTTTCTAAATATAAATCTGAACTAGAAATGGGACCTTCACAACCCAACGTTCTCCCCAGAGCTTAGAGGTAACTAGTTACAAATTAATTCCTTTTCTCAGTAACAAAAGTACCACTATATTACATTAGGATTGTAGCTTTATTTCTTTTTGCTGTAACCCAGTAATTTTTGGTTACTTTTATCAGTTTCGGGGTGAAACCTCACTTAATGGTGGAAGAGTGACATCACATGGGCCAAGTGCTGGCTCATGCTATAACTCATGCTCTGTTTGGGTGTTGAGACAATCATAAAATCAAGATGAGGAATGTGCATATTGTACAAGAGATGAGAAAATACAAACATAATGACAACCAATTGAGTTTAGGGCTTTTTAACTATAACCATAGCTAATTACTTTCTACAATCACTTTACATTTATTGCAAAGGCTTATGACTGACGCAAATAAACTATCAATCTATATATCATCCATCACTTTCTAAATTCTAATTTTACCTCGTACGCAGGTTAGGTTGTCTCAGTGCTACCCTGTTATGTTATGCTGTTTTGATTTTGATCTGTAGTTTTCCTAAAAGTGGGCCATAGATTGAGCAGGGTTAACTTAGGACCAGATTTCCTTGGGAAGTTCATTTACACGAAGATGGGATGTGTGCAAATACAAAGCCAGGCTTGCAGGGCTCTGCCTAAAGAGCAGGTCATCCGTTCCCAAGTGGCAAAACCTGTCAGTCATAAATCTACAAATTAACTTACTTGAGCAGCAAGTTAATTCTCCTATTGATTCAACTTCCTTTACTGTGAAATATTTCTTGACTGGCAAAGCGACATTTTAAAAATGCCTCCTGGAAGTGATTAGATATTTCACGCTGTAAAATTTCTTTATTCTGGAAAATTTAACCATGATTTTAAAATGGTCATGTTCAAATGTTATCCATCTAACAACCCTTTTAACCTCTCTAGTTACATTAATTTGAGTGCCACAATGTAATGCATGATATTCCTCTTTCTTTCCATAAGTGCAGCTTTCAGATCACATCATATGAGGCTATTGCTCTTAGTGGCTGTCGCAAAAAATATCCTTATTTCCTTCCTTCCTTCCTTCCCTCCCTTCCTTCTTTCTATAGTGTACCTGCATATGTCTATATAGATTAGTGGCTGACAACTACTACCACAGATAAATGAATATAAAGAATTACTTTACAGAATAATCACATAATGTCTACTCAGATGTAAGTCCCATTTAATTGAATGGGGTTTACTCCTCAGTAAAGAGGTGCAGGATTTCAATCCACCACTGCAATCCTAGAATACATCTATTTGAAGATGTGTCATTGAACTCAATGGTGGGTAGAGATATGTCTGTGAAAGGAACGTTAGATGAATTAATCCCTAGCAACTTCTACCCACTGCCTCCACAAGCACATTCAATAATTGAAACATGATATAAGACAGAAAGAAGCCAACCATTTAAATCTTCTTATCTGTATGAAAATTTTGTATGAAAAAAATGTGCAGAGGATGTAATACATTTATATAGGTTGGGCAATGTGCAGCCTTCCAGATGTTGGGCTGCAGCTGCCAGCATCCCTCACTAGTAGGCTAGTGGGAATCGTAGTCCAAGATATGATCATAAAGCTTATTATGTTATCTTAAATAATATATTGAGCATGAGACTTCTGTGAAGAAGAGTAGATGTGCAAAGAGAACTAAGCTGTCGATCATAACTAAGATGTGGCACATGTTTTGTCTTGTGTTTTTAATTATGTTTAAATGTATTTTAAACTTTCAAAACTATCTACTTTTAATAGGATTGTTGTTTAATTGTTTTTTAAACACTTTTTTTAGTGTAAGATTTTAGCCAAATTTTATTTTACAGGCAACTTTGGGTCATTTGGTGAAAGAAAAATGGTATATAAATTGACTAAATAAACAAATCAATCAATAAATAAGATGTGAAACATGAAACCCGTGTGTAAAACAAGAATATTTGGGACAAGTAGAGGTGATTGTGAATTCTTTACCTTCAGTTTCCTAAATTTTAAGAGCATAACAACTGCTTTTTTAAAAAAAAATCTCATCTGTTTCATGTTCTTCCTTAATTCCTATGTTCATCAGCTTTTGTAAGGAAGTAGTGATACTCTCCTTCCGCAATCTGGTAGAAAAAATTTGAAGCAGAGTACTGGCACAGATTACTATCTGAACATCTACTTACCATGTACACCTTTTCAATTTCAATTTACACCTTTTCAGTTCTTGGGAATACTTAAGATTTGCATAGTGTCTGCTTCATTTAGCTATAACTCCAGCTCCAAATAACCTGGTAAGGTAAGAGTAGGAAACCTCAGCTTCAGGATCCTCAGTCACAGTGCCAACTGGAACTTCTAACTGGTGCTGCAACTAGACCCTCAGCTTTGCCCCTTCCTTGCTTCTGAGGGGGAGCTAAGCACCTACTGGAGGGGTGTGCAAGCTGTGAGAATCTATTTAGGTCTGAGAAGTTTTGCCCCATGGGTCTGCTGGGTATGTTTAGCTTGGAGAAGAGAAGGTTAAGAGGCATCGTGAGAGCTATGTTTAAATGTTTGAAGGGATGTTTTATGAAGGATGGAGCAAGCCTGGTTTCGACTGATCCAGAAGCAATGACTTCAAATTTCATGAAAAAAGATTCCACCTAAATATTAGGAAGAACTTCCTGATAGTAAAGACCAGTCTGACAGTAGAATATGCTGCCATGGAGTGTGGTGGAATCTCCTTCTCTGGAGGTTTTTAAACAGAGGCTGGGTGATCATCTGTTGGGAATGCTTTGAGAGTGTACTCCTTCATAGAAGGGGGTTGGACTTGATGGCCCTTGTGGTCTCGTCCAGCTCTATGGTTCTAAGAATGTCGGTTGGCTGTTTCCACTGTTATCACCAGTCAGAGATAACAGAGAAGTATAACTGAGAAATTTCCTTTATTCTTTCTCACGCATGGAAATAGGAATCCCTGCTGTCATCTATCATCTCTGATCAAGGAGAACCAGGATTTCTCATTTCCCTGGTCCGTCCCTGATTGAGAGAGGGAATGAGGTGGGCTGGAATTCTGAGAAGATACTATGCACAAATGCTGTTTCAGACTCTTTGTGAGCCAGATTAGGACTGCTTGTAGGCCAAACTATGCAACAAAATGGGTTCAGGGTCAGAGGTAAGAGCCCTTTCACTATAGTGTTATAGCGCTATTATTCCACTTTGGCTACCATGACTGTATTCTATGAGATTCTGGGACTGATAATTTGATGAAGCACTAGAGCTCTCTGTCTGAGAATTCTAAATACCCCTATAAACTGCAGATCCCAGAATTCCATAGGATGTTAGCATGGCAATTAAGGGCATTGTGGTGGTGACCCATTGTGGAAAGCCATCCCCATAGTGGCTCAACTGGAGACAACATTTCTTCTTTTCCAATGCCAGGCTAACACAGTACTTTTTGTTAAAGCCTTTGGGGCATAATTTACTTTTAACCATGCATGTATTCTTAACTATTTGACTTTTTAAAGAACTTTGAACTTGTTTGAACTTTTTGCTATGTTTTTATCTTGCTTAAATTGTTTATTGATCATAATTTTCAATTGTTTAAATTGTTTATGTTGTTTTATTTGTCACCATGACATCTTATGATAAAAGGGTGGGGAAAATATTTATACTAAAATAAAACAAAATTTAAAAAATTGTGTAATGTAAAAGCCAGTGTGATATAGTGGTCTGAGAGATCAGGGTTCAAATCCCTTAGAAACCTACTGGATGACCTCAGGCAAATCTCACTCTCTCAGTCTCAGAGGAAGGAAACACAAACTACCTCTGAATAAATCTTGCCAGGAAAAGTTCATGATAGTTTCTCCTTGGGATCACCATAAGCTGGAAATGATCTGATAGCAGACAACAACAAATAATGTAAAAGGACCCCAGTATTCAAACTTAACACTACCCAGCTGAAATTTAAGCCACCAGTCCACACCAGTTCTTTGGAGGAATATCACACAAGTGAGTTAAGCATTAAAAATATTACAAAAAAAATCTAGATTTTGTTTCCAGCATGCAGCAGCGCAATCCCATGAAGATGTTCCCCTACTACCCAGTTCCACAGCCCTTAGTCACCAATATATATGCATGACATTGAAGCCTAAAATGTGTCATATAAATTAGATATTACTCATATTCCATACTAACCATACATGGTAGGACATTATTAAGGCACTTCAGGTAAAAACCATTAGAAAATTTGCCTAGGCATTTTCCAGTCAAATGAATGAGCCTGTGCAAGTTCTTACACCATTGTGCTCTTTCTCACCTTTAATTCATTTCAGTGTTTTGCTTTTTGTTTTTTTGCAGGAGAACATTCCAGTGGATTGTGCCCCTTGAATAAAATATACAGAAGGGAGAATATCTTCCTGCTCCCATGCTCTGCATGCTTTAAGGAACTGTTTTCAGAATAACTTGGCAAGAGCTTTTTCCTAGGCAATGGCAGTAATTTGCATTGGATTCAGATAAGGCTGCTTTGTGAATGCAAATATGAACATAATTAATACAAGAGGAGGAATAGATAATACAGCATTCTGATGATTATGCAGTTAAAATTATTTAGGTGTGGAGGAAATGTCTGCATAAAATTGCTTTCCTTCTTTAACTAGTATTAATGAAAAAAAAAGACTGCAAAAGAGTCACACAGAGACCGTTTCCATACAAATCTCCTTGTCATATATCAGCTATAAATAGCCTCCTGATAATAAATAAATTAGATATATATGGAGCTACAATGGATAAGCATAAAACGAACAAATAGATGCATTATGAGAGGCCTTTCCATCATGTGATTTACTGCTGTGAGTCAATAGACATCATCCATTTTGTCACTTTCTGATAATTTATAATAAGGCTAGAATACACACACACACACACACACACAGTATTTCTAACATGCTGCATTCCCTGATAAATCAATGAAAGAGTTTGCCTGCTAAAAATACTAAAGCCCTGAAGACATCATTTGGCTAGAAAGTTTGATTTCCTTGAAGGTTTCTCCTCTTAATGGACAGAAATGGGACTGATTCTCAAAGCCAATGTTTTGGTCAGAGCTTAATGTAACGATGTGTACATACTATGGCATGGGTTCAGGAAGAATGGCACATATTAAGATTATCTACACATATTTTCACACCATTCAAAGACATCTCCCATATGGGGCAAAATAATCTACTACTAGTGGCTTCTCAACAGAGTGTGATAAATCAGAGGAAGAGTTGTAGCTTTGCATAAGAAAAGTACCAAAGTGTAGGACCTCTAGGTAAGGTTGGGAATCTTAGATAGGTGCTGCCAGTCAACACACAACACAACACTTAGATAGATGGACTATTGGTATGACACAACTTCCATTATTCCTAAAGATTTATGAGTGCATCTACAGTTTGATTATACAGTTTGGTCCCATATGATGGAATTCTGGGATGTGTAGTATGGTGAGATAGTTGAAATTCTTTGGGAAGGAGTTGTTGCACTGAAGTTCAAGGGAGAGTGGACCAGAGTATTCTATCAGGGAATTCTAAGTACTTTGCCAAAATGTAAATCTCAGGGTTCTATAGGTTGCAACCTTCACAAAGTGGTATCAAAGTAATGTTGTCATCACTGCTATAAACGTTTAGATACATTCTACATCTACTACTTCTGTCCATTTCGAGGTCTCCAAAATGACCTTTAAAATGATATAAAGTAACCTTTTGCTGTTTCTCACACATTCAATAAGTGAAAATGCACAAGAAGTTCTACTGGCTTCATCACTGTAGAGGGAATCATCTCTGTGTTTCTTCCAGTGTACTGCCAAATTCTTTCAGGCAGACAGTGGCTGTTTGTCCCTAACACTAAACCACAGTTAGCATTATGTACCTAGTCTCAGACTCATGTGCCCCTCTCTCTGCTGCCTAGGGCAGCTTGTAAGGAGGCTTTTGCTTTTGTTTTTGATGAATTGCAGGAATGGTAAGGAATGTTGGTCTTCAAATCCTGGCTATGCTGGCTAGGGATGATGCAAGTTACAATCCCAAGTCTTATGCTGATGTTAGTATGTTGTCACAACTCTGCTCCACAGTTATTCATGATCTTCCCAGATAAGCTATGATCAGTGTTATGATTTTAGTGAAGCAAATCAACCTCAAATCTTGGTTAGTGATCCTTGCTTGTTCTCCCAAACCATTAACCTGTGTTCATGATTTGGACATAATCAGTAACCATGATTAGTTCAAAATGGAACCATGTCTAGTTCAAAATGGAACCTTGGAGCCCTATTAATGGAGTTGAGTGTATTTCTACTATGGTAGTATGGTTTACTACTAGATGCAGAATAGGCAAGGAAATTTTGGGTTAAGAAGGAGTAATGCTTCCACTTTATTGGACCATATTGAGGTAATGATTCACACCACAGGAAGGCAATGAAGATTGAAAAAACTGAAGCATACTGTAATAGCAGCAGCTCACAAAAGGTTCACCATTTGACAAATTAAATTTCAGTAACATCCAATAATCATTTCTCATGAGTAGGCTTCTTCTCTACCTGATGGCGCATATCATCAAACAATAGGAAAAAATAGGTATACATGTAGGAGCTTGAAAAGTTACCTTCTTGGACCAATTCCCACAATCATTCAGCCAGCCCACTGTTGTCTTGGCTGGGGGATTCTGAGAGGTACAGTCAAAAAAAGGAATATTTCCAAACCCTGATTCTTGATTTTGATAGTAAATGAATAAAGAGATGAAGCAATTTTTTTGGTTTTTTTTTTTAAGAATGGGCCACCATCTGCTCCTTATAGTCCTTATTCATGTTTTCCATTCCTAAGGATCATCAATAGCAGTGATGGTTCACCACTATGTGGAAATAACTGGAACTGCTTTTTAGGATGATATTGGTTCATTCAGAATCATCTTATGCCATCAAATACTTCCAAGCCTTCTTTAACATCTTCTAAGCCTTCTCTAACATCTGCGAAGCCTACTGATCTAGGGAACTGTTGTCCCAGTGGACCCCAAAGACCAATATATTTGTATGTCTGAAGCTTTTGTAAATAGCTTTTGAATGTCATTTTTCAGCAAAAATGTAAGATTCTTTTCAATGTGGTGTTCTAATTCATTGAGTTAATAATGTACACTCATCAAAAGTTCTTATACAGTTGGCCTTCCACATTTGCAGGTTAAGCTTTCATGGATTTGATTATTCATGGGTGACTTGCGGGGGGGAGAGGATGGGATGGGAGGAAGGAGGGTTCTTGTGGAATGTGTGGAGGGTGCATGTGTGCCTTCACTCACTCATGTGGGTGGGTGGGTGGAATGATAGGAAGGGAGAGGGCAAACCCACTTGTTCACTCACATACTCACTCATGCATGTGAGTAGGGGGGAAAGGGATGGCATATGCACTCACTTGTTCATTCACATAGGTCAGAAGGGGGAAAGGGATAGGACAAGAGGAGGGTATATGCATCTGTTTGCTCACTTGCTCACTCATGTGCGTGGAAGGTGGAAGGGATGGGAAAGGAAGAGAACACGCATGCAGGCATGTTCACTCACTCTCTCATGAATGTGTGTGTGTGGAAAGGGTATGGTATGGAAGGAGGCCATGTGTGCATGCTAGCTCACTCATAAGGGGAAGGGAATGAGAGAGAAGAGGGGTGTGCACACACATTTGCTCACTTGTGGAGGTGGGAGGACATAGGGGGATGGAATGGGTGTCTCTTCTGTCTGTTTTCCTCCTCGCCATCCCCAACCCATGTGAGTAAGTGGGCAAGTGAGTTAACACATGTGAAGTTGGGCCCAGCCACTCTGCCAGTACAGGAACTTTTTTTGTGTTAAGTATAGTAAGTGGAAAGGTTTTCCACTTTTGCAGTGGTCCTCTGTCCTTAACTGCTGCAAAAGTGAAGGGCCAGTTGTAGTATGTACATCTGATCATACAAATTAGACCTTGCTTTAATTCTGTGACTCCAACCTGCTGCATCACCTCTGCACATCACAGATCATTGCAGAGGATCTGCTGACCTGTAAGAGTGGCTTTTTGATATGAGTGGAACTGACCCATTGTATTGGCAGTGTTAATACTAGATCTTAGCCAAAAGGCTGAGAAGTGACGTTGGCAGTGTTGCAGCCATGCATTTTTGGATTTAAGCTTATGTGTCCAGCATTTCCTACTTATGTGTCCAGCATTTCCTACACAGAAAATGCTGTTTTCTGTGCAGATCAACTGTGTGGAAATTTTGTACAGAATAAGTCTACAATTACGGCAAGTACTTTTTTACAAGTACTTTCTCTTTATAGAAAATAATATTACCTGGATTCCTGGGAGTGATGAGATGCCTCCCTGCAATATCTGGTGTATCAATCAGGAAGGCCACTTAGGTGCAAAGAGGACCACTATCCTTTCCAAGCTGCATTATGAACTAATTTAAAAGTGCTAGTTATAACATGCACCTTTTGGAGGGTCCCCCATGTTCTTATATCTTTCATTTAGCCATATTTTTTATTTTTATGCTCTTTGATTAATTACACATCTATAAAAGATCAAGTCTTTTTCCCAGGGTGTTTTCTCGGGCACCTCTGGCTGGGGACATTTTCAAATCCAGGTATGTGTCCTATCTCAGTCTCAACAGGACAGCTGATAATTCAAACAAAACAAACTGAATAGCTCCTAGCTTGTTATTTACTTTTATTCAGTAAAGTCCAACAGAGTTCAAAGGCAGCCAGGCCAAAGTCAGTCAGGGTAATCCAGAGTCAGGCACAGAGTTCAGCAAGGCATCTAGCAAACAGAGGGGTCAGATAAGCTCTGACAACTCCTAAAGGGGAAGGGAGGCAGCTATATAGGTCAACCACCTAACACAACTGTTGTCTGATTACTTGTTATCCATTATGTATTCTCTGAAATCAGCAGTGTAGGCTCTGTCTTTGTTGTCTGTACTCAGAAAAAGTAGATATTGTTAAGTTATCCTCTGTGTCTGAAGAGGCTGGACTCTCTGCTGGAGCTGGCACCACCGCCTGTTCTGTTTGTGGCCTCTTCATATACAGCAAGTCCTGGCATGACCCCTGTTACAGACTCTGAGCATTTCTACACTACACTGTTATAGTGCTATTATTCCACTTTCAACCTCCTGGGGAATTCTGGGGTTTGTAGTTTACAGAGGCCAAAGAGCTCGCTGGCTGAGAATTCTAAATGCCCCTCCCTAAATTACAAGACCCAGAATTCCATAGGAGGTTGAAAGTGGAATAATAGCACTATAACAGTGTAGTGCGGAAATAACCTCTGAGTCAGAGACCATGTTCTGGAAGCAGAGCATGGCACCATGCTAGGTCTGCTGACTTACTTCTGTCCACCTGATTCCTGATACGCTCAAAGAATTCAATATTAGTTATTCTTTACAAAGCCATACTTTTTCAGCAAGACATGTTCCTCTTTATTAAGGTAAAAATTGTTTGGCTCTCCAGACATTGTCGAACTGCTGTTTCCAGCATTCCTCACCACTGGCTATTGTGGTTTAGTGCTGCTTGGACAGGCAGTCAGACATCTGGATTCACAAACTTGTCTATATGCTTGATATTTCTATGAACAGTCCTCTTCAACTTGAATCAGGTGCAATCAGTGGTTTCCATGTGAGGATGTGTTTGTTGCGTGATCTATCATGGGGGTTTCTTGGCAAGGTTTGTTCAGAGGGGGTTTGCCAGTGCCTTCCTCTGAGGTTGAGAATGACTTGTCCATGGTCAGGGATGCACTGACTTTTCTTTGAAGGTTTTGAACTTATTCATGGAAATAGGAGTCAGCACTCTAGATACCGTCTTTAAAGTCTCAGATTTGAACCTCTGGTCTTAAACTAACTCTAAAAAGTCAAACAGGATTTCACTTTTTCATCCCATTCCTAGGTTCTCTTTCATTTAGCTGGTCCTGTTTGCATCATTTTCTTGATAACTCTAAGTGTTTTGACTGGACTTGCATTATACAATAAAAGCTACAATCGTTCCAGCAAGACATGAGCAACAGGACTCAGTGTGAAGCAAAAGATACTAATGAATCAGAAAAAAGTCCTCCAACCAATGTGTTAGACACAAGCTTGCTTATTTATTTATTTAGTGGTGGTAGCTCAGAGTTTATAAAAAAAAATTTCTGGATAACTGGTTGCTGAAACTTATAGATGTAGCAGAAATGGACAAATTGTCTGGCTTGATTAGAAAAGGGTCGTTAGTGATATTTCTTAAAGACTGGAAGCCCGTTATAGATTTTCTATAGTGGAAAAAAGAATGACCTAGTAGCTTTTGGTTTTGATGATTAGAAAGAGTAGGCTAGCAAAAGAAAATGATAGATAGATAGATAGATAGATAGATAGATAGATAGATAGATAGATAGATAGACAGACAGACAGACAGACAGACAGAATACAAGCAACCAAGAAACCCTGTTAGGAAGAATAATGGAGCAGCAAAACTTTTGTGGAATTTTCTTCCAGTATTTGAACATCCCAAAGTATTCTATAGGATTTTTCTGTGCAGAGGAACCCTTGGGTTTTTTTGCACCAAAACACCCATTTTCTATACAGAACATCTGTTTCCAGTTCAGGAAATAGTGTTTTCTGGGCAGCAACTTTAGATTTTAGTACAAAATCCTTGCACATTTTTCTGTGCACAAAAATCCTCAGGAACACTTTGAGATGCTCAAATAAGAGGAGAAACCTACACAAAAATATTTATTTTGTCCCACAGTGATTAGAAGACTACAGTAATTCTTTGTCCTTGCATGTGAGGAGAAAATAATTGAGGATTTAGACTGCTAGCCTGTCTTGACACCCTGACTTCATGCTGCACATTATGCAACCTGTAATGAATGATTCACAATCCCCAATTCATGTTTATTTCTTAAATTAAATGCCTTATATGCCTTTATATCTTTTCCTTCATTCATAATTCTAGTGATTAACTGGTACCTTTCTTTTGTAAGATTTCTTCTGGGTACATTGCACACTTCAAAGACATTAACAAAAAAAGAGAAGCATTTTCCTTATCTGCATTACCATCAAACTGTAAAGCATTTAAAAACTCTCTCCTTTTCACCTGCCAGTTGATGAATTAGAGTAGAATGAAATGTCTAATCTTTCTTATACATCCTATTTGCATTATAAGGGAACTCAGCACCAACTTCCTTGGATGTTTCTGCTGCCCCATTTTTATTTTTTGCTCCACTGTTTTATTTTTGGCTTCTCTTCTTGCTAGCACAAATTTAATAAGAGATGTCACCAGAAATGAATGTGTTAACAGGCAAGCTTTGATTCTACTGTAAAGTGTACTCAAAATGTGTGGTGCCCTAGGGTTCAGTTCTGTGCTGATGTTCTGAAGGCCTTCTCTCCATTCATTCACTCCCATCCATCTACTCAAGGGATCCTTTTGATTCCTACAGTCATTACAAACCTACTTAAGTATGTACAAGAAACTTGCGTACTTACAACTAAAATAAGCTTATTAGATAAAATAAAATCCCAACATGGAAATCTCTTAAACAGCTTAAATACGCCATTCCTCAAAATATTATCTGTTTCATTATGATCTTGACATAGCATTCAAACATGCTATTGTTGTTTTCTGTTGCAATCTGCCAGGGTTCCATCTGTGTGTTTGATTATTGAACAGAGATTTAGCTACTGTGTGTGTGGTGGTGGTGGGGGAGAATTGCCTGCCGCATAAGAATTTGGAGACCCTCCAAAAATTTCCTTCAGCCCACAAATTTCTAGCATTGCAACAACTTAAAGTTTCAGTTGAGAATTTAGAAATAGAGTTTAAGCATCCAAAGAAAGTGGACAGACAAAAATCCAAGGGAAAGTGAATGCAGCAAATGTCAGCATTCTAGGTGTGAACAATTTTCAACGTCTCACTTTTTTGCAATCCTATAAATTTTGGGACTGAAGGAAAATTTTATTTGTGGAGGAATTCTTATCTAAAAGCAAAATGCCCTCATTTTGCCTCCTCCGTAGATACAACCCCTGTTCTTCTAGAATTACTGCAAGAAATGCTGGAATGATTGGTAACAAGCAGGTATCTATTTTTCAGGTGAATCAACACCAAGCAAGTTCTTCATACACAACACCCTGTCAACTTTCTTTGAAAAGCAATGGTACCCTTTTGCATCATATCATAAATAGATTGTACCTTCTTAATATAATAACATCACTGAATGTGCTAAAAAACTGTGGTTCCATTTTGTGTAACTCCATTTCCACTTTCTTCATGAGAGTCTAGAATTTCAAAATAAGGCTTAGTCACTGATGTTTACAGCATTTTGCAGTATATCCTCTCCCAGTCCGGGCTAGTGATCAAGCAATCTGATACTCCTTGTACGAAAAGTGATGAAGTTTACATTAAAACTGTTTTTTTAATAGGACAGGACTTTGTCCAGGACTTTTCCTAGACAAAGTTGTATAACTATTCTTATGTCTGAACTTTAAGTAAGAAGGTATAAAACTAACTTAAAGGGAAAAAAAAGTTGTACACATGTAGTTTAATGCAGAAAGTGGTGTAGAATCAGTTGGATACCAAAAAATTAAGCCAAATTCTAGCAGGCTTCCAGAAACAGGTACTATACATTGGCCAGATCCAACAGTGCCCTTCTGCGGTTTCTACAAGTGAAAAAGGAGAGGCAGTAGGACTTCCTCTTGGAGCCCCTTGCTCTAAAACTCTACTCTGGAAGATCCAGATGTCTTCTAAAATTATTTTTCAGCATCACAGAGAACTACAAGGGCAAGAAAGACTGCAAACCACCTCTATCAGGAGTGTCCTATTGGACTGAGGCTGTCAATTTCCAGTTTTTGAGTTTTCCAGATCTACACCAAAATAAACAATAGAACACCCTTCTTATTCACCCTGGCCCATAATGTTCCACGAAAATTTATGAAAAATGATGAGAAATGATGTCACAGACATACAGGAAGTGTGGATTTGGTATAGGAGTAGTATATTTAGTAAAAAAGAGAAAAAAATAAAGGGAAGGAAAGGAATAGGAGTTGGACTATCTCAGAACCATGTTAGTGACACAAGTTTCAGTGCTGAAAATAATCAAAGGCACCATTTGGAATGGGAGAAAGACTTGGGCTTGCCTAGAACAGAATGTTCTGTTGATTCAAGCAAAGTCTGATGTCACTGGGTGGGGTCTATATGGAATTTAGATGTCCATTTCAATGAATGATTTTCTGCTGTGGAACCACATGATTTTGCTCATTTTGAACGCACATCTTCAATTCAAGATTCCATTTTAGGGAGGGAGGGAAGCTGCCAAAGATCTATGACTTAGGACACACTTTCTGATAATGTCCAAACTCATTTGGTTTTATCATTTCCCCAGATGTTACTGCTGTGGCAGTTAACTTTGCTATTGAAATGAAAGATTGCTTCAGCTGAAAATGTAATGTTAGCTGTTCAAGAAAAAAAGTGATTTTTTTTAAAAAAATGTCAGAGATTGCTCACTTAAAGTTAGTGTCAGAACTGCTTGTATTGAGCCCTGTATAATATCAGCTAAGTAAGCAGACTTATGAAATCCTAACTTATAAAAGCAATAGCAAAAACAATACTAACCCCAAATCTTTGAATGTTAAACTTTATAATGATGTTTTACTCTTTTTGCTTGAAAACACCAAAGTTAGTAATTTCTGATACAATTTAGCATTAACAGATTGGCACCCCCCACATTCCACACATTTCCAACATCTTGATCACTCTAAACTCTCTCTCTCCCTCTCTCTACCCCCCATCCCCTTTGCCCAAATTGTGACAGTTTACTTTTCCTCACCCCCATGATCCCCCCACTGCTACAGCAGCCCTCTCAAAAGGCAATAAAACACTCCCCAAATGATGCAAGTCACTTCACTTCTGGTCACTGAAACCTTATGATTGCAGCCTTTTTGGAATTTAGAAGAAAGCTGGTCCCTGCCAGCTTACATACTAAGCCTGTCTTTGTATTTCTCTCCTTTGACCCTGTTTACTAGTTCTTTCAGAGATTTAGTTTTGGCCTTTGAATGTTTTCTTTTCTTTTTACAATGAGATCATCACCTGTGCCACTTTCCAGGTGCCTTTCCAAATCCCTTTCTGCACAATTCTGTGAAAACATCTTCTTAAGATTGTTTATCACTGGCATGAATGCATTCATTTTTAATATATATAAAAAATATACACACAGTTATCCTCTAAATGTTTACTTGGTAGTATTTCCCACTGGATTTAATAGGACTTGCTGTTAGGGCGATGGGTACAGGAATGCCACGCGGATCAAGGGTACCTACTTCATTATTGAAGGAGTTCAGTTTCTCAGGAATTTATTCTGCTTCTTCTTCTGCCCCCAGTTCTTACAGCATAAACAGGTCACATCTATGCTGTTCTGTACAGGGATAATTTTAAAACTTTAGAAATATAAAGGCACTCACTTTGGGACTAGAAACATCAGCGAGCAACCAAAAAGAGAGCAATTCTCATCTGTAAGTTTCCAGGGTTGCACAGCAGGGAGGCTTTACTGTTCGCTCACATTTCTTTATAAAGTTGATGGAAGACTTTTTTTTTTAAATCAAGCTTCAGTTCTTCTCAAATGCAAATGCTGGGCTCCATAATTCATAATTTAACATTCTATTAAGGTATTTCTTTTCTTTTTCAACTCTGCCTTTGTCTCCCACAGTTTTGCCAAAGAATGCTGCGCAAGTAGTTGCAACAGAGGAATTGTAGAAATCAAGTTTGAAGGCTTCCAATTTAATGTCACAACACTGCAGGATTTTCAACTACTCATTTATAGCTGTTGCCCACACAATCAATCAATTGCCTCTAAACAAAAACAATCCAGAATCTACGTGTGCAAAACCCTTTCAAGTTATTCTTTAAGATGAAAAAAAAAGTAATCATTATCTACAGAAATTATTACGGGCAGTTTTGTATGCTACCATTCACACAGAATCCTAGAGTCATAGAGTTGGAAGGAGCCTCACGGGCCATCAAGTCCAACTCTCTGCTCTGTGCAGGATCTGCAGCTAGGGAGTGGCCAGCGGGAAGCTGCACAGCCTCTTTATGAAGAGGAGGAGACCCCACAAACTCTCTAAGGAAATTTGTTCCATTGCTGAACTGCTCTTATTGCCAAGAAGTCCCTTCTAATGCTCAGTCAAAATCTATCCTCCTGGAACATAAAAACCAATAGACCTAATCCTACCCTCTGAGGCAGCAGAGAACAAACCTGCACCCTCCCCTTGTTGCAGCCGTTGAGGTATTTAAGTGTGTGATCATGTCATCTCTCAGTCTTCTCTTCACTAACATACCCAGGTCCTTCAACCTCTCCTCATGTGTACTGTTCTCCATATATCTTCTCATCCTTGTTGCCCTTCTCTGAACTCGCTGCAGCTTGTCTCTATCTTTCTTAACATGAGGTGCCCAGAACTGAACACAGTATTCCAGATGAGGCCTCACCAATGCAGAATACGAGGGGGCTATTACTTCCCTCAACATGGAAACTATGCTTCTATAAATACAGGCTAAGATAACATTTGCAGGAATAGGTACTGAAAAGCATGTATCAGAAGGAAAAGGAGACTAGACTCCATGTATTTATGGACAGTCCAAATTCATTCTTTAAAAGCTTGAAATGCATAGGGCTTTTTGAACAAAATTAACATAGCACTGGTTTTCTTTGCCGTGGCAGCACACTGCTGGCTCATGTTCACACTGTGATCTGCAATAATCTCAGGTTTTCTCATGTAACAATGCTGAACCAAGTATCATCCATCCTATACCTGTACATTTGGGTTTTGTGGCTTGAATGTAGAATTTTGCATTTGTCTCTGTTGAATTTCACTTTACTATTTTTAGCCCAGTTTTCTAGTTTCAAGGTTCTTTGCAATTCTGCTCCTTCCTTCCAATGTATTAGTTACCTTTCCCAGTTTTGTATGATCCACAAATTTGATAAGGATTCCCTCAATCATCTAAATCATTCCTATAGTATTGAAGAGCATTGGCCCCAGGACAGAACCCCGAGGCAATACACCACAGATCTCATTCTAATCTGAAGTATAGCCCTGATGACAACTCTCTGAGCATACTTTTTCAATCAACTATGGGTCTATCTGATGGTGTTTCCATGTCTTCCTTATTTAGTTAGTTTGATAATCAAAATATCATTAGAGACCTTATTAAATGCTTTGTTGAAGGCTAAATAAACAGCATCCACAGCATTCATCTACTAAACTAATGACCTGATTTTTAAAAATAGATGTAAAGTTAGTTTGGCAGGATTTGATGACCTTATTTGAAAATCTTGGCTAATCTTGACTATTTGCCACATATTTAACAGCACTCAGAGTTTTGTATTTCAGCAACCCTCTGATAGAATGGCTAAATGAAAACCTAAATAAACACAACAACCATATCCTCTATATCAAGTTTATTTATTTATTTTAATATTTATTGGATACATGACAACCAAAACTATTCGAGTTGCTTGTAGAAATTATAATAGGAATTATTTGGGTCTTATGATACCACTTGCTCACCTTGCTAATATACTTGCTGGTGGAGATGATGCAAGGCAGTAATCAAGTTTCCAATACTATATATTAAACTCTTACAAAGTATTGAAGTATTTGAAAAATTTAGTTATAGGCTAAATAAACCAGAAGTTCATTGGCCAACTTGGTTGCAGTAGACAGAGTGCTATAATGATGAGATCCAAGTTCAAATCCTGTCTGAGCCATGAAGGTCATGGGAGACTTTGAACAGTCGCTATTTCTCAGTATAACCTAGCTCAGAGAGCTGTTGTGAGGATAAAATGAAAGTGAGGAGAGACGTGTACA